>CM067488.1:7090126-7235056 GCA_034552555.1 Semaprochilodus insignis
TGTTTAGCCATGTTAACTTGCATTACATCCACAGTGTAACGACAGGCTTGTTGTTTGTTGTTGAGTACACCATCAGCCCCTACTTTCAGCTCTCCTATCACAAAGCCTTTTTTGAATGAAAAAAATCACCCTCAAATTTCTTCTAAAATCACGTCTAGACCCAAAAACTAACCAAAAACAAACTAAAAATTAATTGTCAGGTACATTATTAAAGTAGCATTATGTGAGAAAGCCCGCCTCACAGACAACTGTACACAAGCATTTGGACAAGGAATCCATTTCCATTCATGTGCATGGTACATTCTCCCTATTATAAGTTAGTGTAGCATCAAAATGATTTTAAAGCTTTATTTTAAGCTAAAATCATTACATAATGTTGCTTTTATAAGGAAGATCACACTGGTAAGCAATAGCAAACAACCTTGCAAGCTTCATTAGGGCACAAGATAAAATAAGATAAAAGATCTGAAGGGTTCTGGAATAATCTTATGTAGGGCTATGTGTGAAGGAGTTCTGATGCTTATATCTTTGACCCAATATAAATGGTTTTGAACTAAATGCTGACCGACTGAATATGTTAGAATACAGACAAAGCAACAAAAATTGCCACTGTTCAGATACCTTTGGATTAGTATTCTGTTGTGCAAGCATATATATGACCATCTCCCCAGATCTGATTCTCTCAAATTACTTTTGAGTGCCACACAGTGATAGCTGTGTTGGTGCAGACACTCCTGCCTGGAGTAGGGATGCTGAAGGTTAAATTTCACCTACTGCCATGATAAGTGGTCATATTTTGAGGGTGATGTTCAGGGAGATGATGATGACAGCTCTTAGCATGTATGGAAGTTACTGGACAACACAAAGAAATTCACTCAGATTACCTTTGGGGGTGGCCAGGGATGCATGTGACCACATATTATGTGTAGTGTGAAAGCATATTGATGTGTGAAGGTCTACCTAAATCAACTGTGTCAGTACAGCAGAGGTGAAAGAAGTTGCACAGCTCATTTTTCACTCAGGTTTGTTTATGAGTCCATACTTTTTAGAAGATGTTAAAATTCCACACAGTCTGCATGTTAGTCATAGCCGGTTCAGTTACATAGTGAGAGATTAGGGTTACCATATACACATAAATGGACAGACTGTAACAGACAAAGGTCGACATGGAAGCAAAACAAAAACCACACACATTTTAGGCAATTCAAAAATCCTGGCTGGATACGGTCCTGCAAAATTCCGACACTCGATCAGTGGCTTGTTTTTTTAATACATTCAGTGGACAGATACGTATGCTCACAGTGTAATCTAAAGTAAACAGATATTAGTTCAGCTACACAACCTAATCTTCTCACTTATAGCTTTGAAGTGCTGTCTAGTTTCTTAAACATGTCACTGGTCATGCAATTGCTGGAGGTAATCAAACTCATTCATGAATTACAAATGGTTTAGTTTTAAAGATGCAATTAGTTTTGTAAGATTGTTAGTTTAATCATTCCAGATTTAACAAAATGTGAAAAAATGTAATAGGTTTATTGGTATGTCACAGACATCTAGTGTATTGTGGCAGATATATCTACTGAAGTTAGCATGCTAACCAGCTAGCCTAGGCCACTCCAGTCTTACATGACCACAACAGGAGAAGTGAGTCAATGTAGCATCAAGTCGAATCAATCCAACATTAGATAAAGAAGTAGCACTGCTGCCCCGACGACATATTCTAAACTCTTGTCTATCATGTTGAAGGTTCTGCTCCTGGTAAGATGATTTCAGGACAGGTAACCAATGAAAGTATAAGTCAACGCAATGATAGCTGAAACTCGTGGCAAGCGACACTGAAAACTAGCTGTTAATGCCAACATTGAAAAGGTGGAACGTCGCTTTTCCTTGTTTCGTATGATCATATGTGCTCACTGAAGATGTGTTCAAGATGCCTGAAAATGGCAAGCGTAAACAGACATATGTCTTGCCATCCACTTATGATCAGATCCCTCAAGAAAGATGTTGATACTAAGTGTGAACAGGGTCTTACAGCATGTAACCATTTTGTTAGACAGCTAGCTAGAGAACTGACAAACTCAGAAAACAGCAGGGAAGTCTGCTACGTTCCCCATAACCAGCAAGGCCAAACTTACAGCAAACACTGATACAGTAAAATACTTGGTAAGCACTAACACAGGCTGATTAAGGTCAGAACAGCAGTTTTTATAGAAGGTTAGGCAAAGACTCATGGTTATGCACATGAACCCAACATTTATAGCAATCTTAGTCGATTACCACCACAGGGGCTATATTTTATACAAATCTACATGACATGCTGCCCTTTAATCCTAATTCCATATATACAGTCATGATTTTGGAAAGATCCCATGGTCATTCTCTTAGTGTCCGCTTGAATATGAGTGATCATACAGCCTCTGCTTGACATGTAATATTCCTCCAGTTGTTCTGTTAGCTTTCCCTGGAGGTCTGAAATATTAAAGACTTAAATGCTCCTTTCTCCACTACAATTTACATTTAGCAGTGTGACTTATGATACATTATTCATGCCCTCTCTATCCCAGAAGCCCAGACAGTGCTTTAGTACTTTTCCTTGTTTTTCCCTCATGTGATGAGAGTGGTGTGCTGCTTTGAATTGAAATACAGCCGCTTAATGCATTTCCTGCTAAAGGAATGGTGGTTGACAGGGGTGCATTTCGGCTGAGAGTTTATTTAAACAGCTCTTGACAGGAGTGGCTGATATCCAAAAATATAGATGTACTACAAGTGGGGTGGGGTAATCATGTAATCATGCTGCATTATTAATGCTTTATGATCATTTTGGACATTTTTTAACAAAATAACAGATGGATTTGTCCTTGTTGGGGGCGGGTATTTAAAAACTTCACAAAATCAGTTTTTATGCCTGTACTTCAGTAATTTCCACTTTATATTAGATTATTAATATATATTTATTTAGAGATTTTCATGTCAGCTATTTGGGCTGTTATGTTTAGTGAAAATGACACTCACTTATCCACTCACTTTTATGTAGGCTAGCTTACGCTGCTGCCTTTCTTATTGAAAAAGAGCTGAATTCTTGTCTGCTTCAGCCAAAAAGGGGTATAAATTAAAAAGCATGCATTCACATAAAAAGACTGTATCCAGAAAGCAAATTAATTTAGAGAACATAGATAATAAAGCAACAGATGAAACATTGTAAAAGCTGTATTTTGATGCATAGAAATCAGCATTAATACAGATAAGGCTGTGCTGACATCACATAGCAGTGACTGCTTCATTGCCTATAAAGGCTCAGAGTGAGCAGTATTGATCTATTACCCCATTGACTACTAACCCAAACTGCTCAGCCTCCCTTAAAGATCCATTCTCACCTTCAGCCTACATAAGATGATGTACCATCACAAGTCATGGCTAGCTAGCTAACTAGAAGGCTAAACAACCTGTTTGAGGTGTAGCTACTAACTTTAGGTGGTACTAGCCATTGGCAAAGCAAGTTATGCCTAACATCGCTGCCCAAAAACATCTCTATTTTTATTGATTTGTACTTTTGATTTGGTCCTTTAATGCATCATTGGAACATGACAGCTGCTCTTTAAATTTTGTAAAAAAAATGGTCCAAAATTGCTTGGAAAAAAGTCTGGTTCCATTGACTTACATTCAAATTAAATTAGGTTTTGGCCTCTCCTGTAAAGCTGTGATTTTGGAAATAGATGTTTTTATTTGGACAGTGACACTATATTTCTCAAATACAGTTAAATGTGTTTAACCAACTGCATTTTATTTTCACAAGTTTGAAAAAGCGAGGGTTGCTCTATTAACCACCTCAGCAACACACAGTTCATCAGCAGTTCAGCACTGATGCGCACAAAATACTGTGTACAACTGAATCTGCTGTTGGAAGAAACCCAAAGCCCAAAGCCTACCATCAGGAAAGGGGGTGTGTGAGTTATGAGGTATGATCTATGAGATAACCTGAAGAATATTTTCGACTCATGGTACAAAGTGACTAACATAACTAAAAAACAAAACGAAACTACAAAAATATAAAAATAATGGTATTAAAATAGAATAAAATAAATACATTTTAATTTATTTTATACAAAATAAAATATTACAGATATCCATAATCTTGTGGGGCACGTGCCACCACAGCTCGAATGGGCATGATGCCCCTGCTGGGGCCAGTGTACATTTTCCCTTGATTGCCTACACACATTTCAGTACAGTGTTAATGCTCTGAAATACTTACATGTGCATTCTCAAAACACTGCACATATTCTACCATATAGAGAGCAAACTGAACCTATGGCTACAAAACAATTAACTCTCTCCTGTTCACATAAACATACCAGCTGATCTAGGAAAACAGGCTTTTCGCACTGCAAAGACAAATTAGGAACACAGCTTTCACAGCGAATTTGCTCTCCTTCACAGCTCTCCTTTACTGTTCCTCCCTCTTGCTTTCTGCTCGATTTATCATATGGCAGGCAGAAGTATAATATATACATATACCTGTAGTTTTAATTCATGTGTCTGCACTGCAAAACTACACCTTGGCAAGTAAAATGACCTTATATCTACTTGATATATATTGTATATTTTTATTTTTAAGATTACTATTAGGTTTATTTGATTTATTTCTAGACATTTCTGCCTGCCTTAATCGATTTTAGCAAGCCAACGACCAGTATAATAACTTTACTTACTGTATGATATATGTTTGAAATAAGCAGCATCACCTGCCAATATAGTGGGATAATTTGGCATACTACAACCACTTATAAGAAAAAAAATATCTAAACTAAGTTATGTAATCTTATAATAATCACAACATGACAAATAGAAACAATGTCAAATCTAGAGTGATGGAGGTGCTGGAATTCAGAATGAGCTCCAAAGAGTTCAGAACTGCAACTTGACAGAGGAATTTTTTGGAGGGCAAAATGATGCACCTTCATCTCTCCTTAAGCTTGATGTTGACTAAACAATGATCATGAGATTATGACACTTACAACATGGA
The DNA here is from genome assembly GCA_034552555.1 of Semaprochilodus insignis. NCBI lineage: Eukaryota > Metazoa > Chordata > Actinopteri > Characiformes > Prochilodontidae > Semaprochilodus > Semaprochilodus insignis. The sequence continues at coordinate 7,095,150 of CM067488.1, forward strand.
CACCTCAGAGAAGTTAACCAGTGATGAGCCTGGTGATTTCGGGGTCCATATACGCTAATAATGCTTGATGGAATCCAGATGGAAAGGACACATTTCTATTGACCAGTGGGGTTTGTCTTTGTAATAACATTTCTCTGTTGATCTACAGTACTTCAAAGATCAGATACTGAACATTGTTATTGACAGTTTTGCAAAGACTATAATAAAAACGTTATTGGAGAGGGAGATGGTGTATAACACTCTATAATCCTGTAAAGGCTGAAGTCAGTTACTTTTATTTTGGCTGGCTTACAGTGCTTTACAATTCTCTGGCTCTCTGGACCTCCACCGCAGGCAAACATCCTGGAAAGGCTGCCTACAGTGGCCTTGAGTCATATACAAATGTGCAAGATTCCGGTCCATATCTCCAGTTCCCTGAAGGCTAGCAGTGCAATCCAGGACTCATTAGAAAGGGCATGTCACGCTCTATTGACCTGCCGAGTTTGGCTTTGTAATGGATTTTTGAAGTCACTTGTTCCAAAACATCCCTTTCTCCTGTGGTTTTATTCATGATGTCATCAGTGATTAGTCAACGTCAACTTGACTTTCATTACATAACTGTCAACTTTTAAGAAGTCATGCATCCCCTACTCTGAATGCCATCCAGCTGAGCAAAAGAGATAAAGAGAGAGAGAGAGAGAGAGAGAGAGAGAGAGAGAGTCTCCTTGTCCATTGATTCTCCATTTGGCATGGAGTTCAGTCCAATTACCCTCGGCTGCTCACTGGAAAATTACCCTAGTGATCTTTCAGGTATACCACACTCACCGCTAGACATGCTGAGAGAATGGGATGCTAATACACAATCTCTAGCATGTCCATCTCCAGACGAGCTAGAAAAGAACACAAGACTCGTGCTGGCCTGGAGAGGAATCATTCTGAAATCTCTGCTTGGTTGACAGAGCCCACAAATGAATAAGAACTGGGATAAAAGCCTTTTTGTTGAGGGTGATAGCATGTCAGTCCATGTAAAAAGAGCCTTGTAGTTTTCTTTTTAAAACACATTCTGCATAAACATTTATATTTTGCTGAAACACAAGAATTTTCTGACTGAGCACAGTGCCAGTTAATATGTTGTGGCAATGATAGATCATAAACATTTTATTTTTTAATTGGCATATTATTATCCTGTATGAACTTTATGCTCTGTGGTGCATATATAGCTTAAGAGATATTAACTTCATTTCTTCAGAAAGAAAAAAAGTAAGATAAATGCAGCATAAAATCTGTTAAAAGTGAGAGACCGTTTGTAAGAAACCAAACAAAATTTTAACTCAACCCAAGTCCCAATTCACGTTTGGAATCTGATACCCAAATTTGGCTGAACTAGACATCAGCAGTTAGTCCTGGCTGATTTGGGCTAATATGTCAAGCTCTACTCTGGCGATCCCACTACACCCAGGTAAACTAATTCTTTTTTCAGTCTTAGTATTTGTTTATGATTGTATTTGAATGATTGCATGTACTAAGTTGAGGTGTTTTTACTTAGTGTGCAAAATAGAATGTCCTTAAATCTACAGCGTGAAAATAAACCTCAGTAATCAAACTATATAGAATCACTGCATGCAATAAAGAATTATAGTTTATATGCAAAATACCTCATTGGCCTGGTCTGTAAATGTTGGCATGTTTGGCATGCTGAAATTTCTATTAACTAGCTATTAACTATTAACTCTTAAGCAGACTTTGTGTGCATCACAGACATGGGGAGAGAGAGAGAGAGAGAGAGAGAGCGAGAGACTAATTGCATATCAACGAAATCTCACAAACATGTGGGTTTTAGCTTCTTAAAGACTTATTACATAGTTATTATTCAGTAACTACAAGGACTGCAATGCAAACTGGTTGGGCTATTTTGAATTTATAGTTATTCTTAGTTTACAGTGGGCCCTGACTATTAAGAGACTGACTGTAATGCTGCTACCTGCAAAATAAAGATCCAAAACCAGAAGGTAATGGTTGGGGCTCTTCTAATTTATTCTTCTATGAAATCACTGTTTTATGGCACTGGAAATGTTCAATAAGCAGCATAAAATAAGGTAACCAGATTTCTGAAATGAAAACCGGGTACATTGTAAGATGTCACTTGTGACCCTTTGACAATAAAGTTGCTAAGTCTAGCGGCAGGAATATGTATACCACAAAAGATTAATTGGTCTATGAGCCCATAATTCATATCCGTATTAAATAAGCTTACCAGACAAAAAAAAAATAGTCACCTGTGACTAAAACATACCTAATAATGTGTAATACCTCCACAAACTTAAATAATAGCTGTAATTCAATTTGGCGTGGCCTGGACAAGTCTCTGGATGTAGGTGACATCAATGTTCAGCCACTCTTGCATCAAAATTGTCTTCCCTGGCACAATTCTGAGGAGCATTTCCTGTAGACTGGGATTTTGCTACTGCTGGTAGACTGTAGGCTGCCATACACCTGCAAATTCAGCTACTTCCTTCACACTATGGTGTTTGGCATGCCCAAATGCAATCACTCCTTTTAGCCAATCATTACCATCTGGTTTGGATCCATTTTTCACACATTGAACAAGACATTCACTGCACTGTACTACCTCTTCTCAATCTATGAATCCCGTCACACAACCCACAGTTATTTATAGCCTGAGCATCCTTGTGCAGTGCCATCTGTAGGAGCCTGAAGTTACTACCACCTTAAACACACAAGGTGACTAATTTTTTGTCCGGTGAGCTTATTTTGGCAGTACAAAGAGACCTGTGGCTTTACACTTTGAGCTATATCCAATAGACTTAAACCTATATCCCAGTGGCCAGAGCCAGGAGAGACAGAGGTGGATGCTGTCAATGTAGGATATATGTCATATATGGATAGCTGAAAAAGTGACACCAAAATAATACAGTATTTTTATCCTTAGGAGTTTTACACAGCAGTATTCTCTAAAACTAGACTAGCAATTGGTAGAAGTGGTTAGCTTACCTAAACAAGTACAAGGCAATTTGTCTGCCGATCTCCTCTGCTGTCAGGTCTTTCTTAAGACTTTCTGGTATGTATTTAATTCACAGTTAAAAACGGGAACATTTCTAGGGACAGCTCCCGTCGGGGACAGACCACCAAAATAGGAAATGACCCCTTGAAAACAGTCACCTAAGCATAAAATACCCTAAAATACTTAAGTCCATGCTTATTGCTTGCTTGTCTGTTGTCATGGTCACCATGGCTGGCCTTTGATATAGGTGAAGTGGAATTGTGGTCTGGAGACTGTGACCAGACTGGATGAAAATAGTTGAGAACATAGGTGTAGACAGCTCAAAGGCAAAAAAGGGCTCTTAATACAAGCCTAGGATTAATATTAAAAGTTTCTGTGCCCACACAGTGGATTTAATATGATGGTGACATCCACCACTGAGAGTTCTGTACATTAGGCAGCTGAGATATTAGAGGACAAAATGATCACCTTTCTTTCTTGCTTTTTATAGCTCTCATATTCCACCACACATCTCATTTTAGGAACACTATTATCTCTTATCTCTAGTAATTGTACAGTACTACCAGTTCATTCAAAGACCCTGATGGAATTACATTGTTTCCCGAGCTATTCTCAAGGCAGATGGAACCCATTATGCCACAACAGTGATCATCAGGCCCTAATAATTGTGATGTAATTATGTGTCCTCTGTTAGACATAATCTGAAAACACAACAGATATATTGAAATGTGGATACCAAATTCCCTGACAAGCTTCAAGCAAGGATTTCATGCTTTGAACGTTAGGTTGACTTTTATGCAAAACCGTGACTGTGCTAATCGAAGTATGAACAGTATTTTATTCTCTAAACTATATCTGTGGCTTGCATTGCAGATTAAAGGGCTTTATTTTTTATGATAATGACATCACCCCCAGTTTTACTGCAGCATCATGAAAACTCATACTTTAGTATATATGCTGCTATAGCAAGCACGGAGACGGATATGATTATTCATGCCACGTTATTGCACTAGAGCGCTGGTGCTTAGGATAATGGTGCCGGGTGGGGGGGGTGCCAGTGATGGATTTCCCATAATGTATCTCCAAACCAGAGAGAGACTTTTATCTTCTAACCTTTATGAAATTTTCACTTAGTCACGCTGAGGCCATTCTTTAAACCTATTGGGTAAGGATATGAACCAGCTCCAAACACTTGGTAGTACAAGCTTCATGTGAAATCACCATGCAGACATATATGAAAAATGGTTAAAAATATATTAAATATATATATCAGACCATCCTTTCTTTTTTTGAGTACACTTATTGTTGTAAACAAACATTTAACTGTCAAAGAAAGGCAGGCTGCTTGAAACGCTTTCTGGGATATATACATTTTGTCATGTCCTTTTTCAGAATTTACTGTAGGCACATTCATATTAGACTCTGCCCGTTCAGTTACACACTCTGGGGCAGTCATGGTCTGAAGGGGGCAGGTGTGGGCTGGAGGTTAGGGAACTAGCCTTGTGTTTGGAAGGTTGCTGGTTCAGTTCTCTAAACTGAAAGAACATGACCATACTGCCCTTGAGCAAGGCACCTAACCCCCAACTGCTCCCCAGGCACCATGGATAGGACTACCCACCGCTCTGTGCACATGTTCTCACTGCCCCTAATGTTTGTTCACTAGTGTGTGGGTGTTTCACAGCACAGATGGGTTAAATGCAGAGGTTGAATTCCTCTGTGTGTAAGCACAATTGGCAGAAATGGTTCTATTCTCTAAAATTTAATTGGACTGCCTTTAGCTTGCATTATGGCACATATTCACCATGGTATTGTCTCAACAACCATATGCAACATTACAGCATTTAGTTTTGTCCAGGGTTGTGTGACATCTTGTATTAAAAGCAGAAGAGTCAAACCATCACCAAAGACAATGGGGTTAATGTCAGGAATATTAATATGTGCAAATTAATCCTCATGCTTCCTGAACCACTCTATCACAATTTAAACCTGATGAATCTTTGAAGCATCTGTTGTCCTGCACTGTGTCTGTGCTATCAGAGAAGAAAAAAATCCATTGATGAAATAACTTCAGTACATTCAGGTCATTCAGTACATTTAGGTAGTCAGCTGACTGATATTATTCCCGCATACTATTTCTATTTCTATGCATGAGGGGTGCATCACTTTATCTTGCTTCCCTCTTCTCTGGTAGTCTCAGTAACAAGTTAATCTCAAACCTGTGAGTTATTGCATTGTGGGAGTGGAAATGCTCTTACTTTCTCTACTAAACATAGCCGTGAGTTCTAGTATTGATTTTTAGAATTTGACTTTTTGACTTTCCATTTACACGATCTCCAATCAAGAAGGTTTTTTCTGACACATTTCTTTCAGAATGTTCACGATTCACCATTATCCTTTCAGATTTTAATAATGCATTGGACAGTTCTTAACTCAGTTAATTTTTAGCTTCTCATTAGTTGTTCTCGGTAATTTGGCCTCTCTGAAACACAGTAACATCTTTTCTATGACCTCTGGAAGATTGTTTCAGAAATGAGAAGCCGATCACGGCATAAGGTACAGTAGAAATAATTGTGGCCAGCTAAAACATATTAGTCTTTGTAGTAATTATCCAATGAAAGGCTCTTAAGTATTTGCTTATTTAAACCCAAAAAGTGACTTTTCATATGTTAAAACCCATTTTAGAGGGTGGAGGGAGGTCATTTAGAACTGTATCCGTAAAAATAAAATTTCAAGTTATATTTGAATTCAATTTTTATATACTGTGAATGAAACTGTACCCAGCAGTGAGCCCTGTGGCACTCCTCTCAGCTATAGCTAAAATCTCTGTCTGATCCCAAGATAAGACAGCTATTAGCAGTTTGATCATGAGTGCTCCACTGGGTCAAAAGCCTTTGATAAATCAATGATGCAATTCCAGAGTAATGTTTCTGATTTTCTTGCAGGTAAACATCATTAACAGCTGCAAGCATAAAGGCATCATTCCCTGCTGTCAGTGCTGACTGACAGCTGTTCAAGATATTGCTATTAGACAGAAAAGCCACAATAGAAAAATGATAGATTATGAGCCCACACACACAATTGTTGTCCAAAGTTTTATTTTGACAAGAAGTAAACATTGCAAATAAGAACTAACAAGTCACATTGGAGCTGTCATAGTCACAATGGATAAATCCCTTAAAATCCCACAAGGCGTGCTGGATGTTGTACATTTCTATGTACAGCAGAGCATGGAGAAGACGTTTCTGTGGACACAGTGTGCAATGGCTAATTAGCAATGATTGCTTAAAAGAACATTCAACAAAATCTCTTTTGAGCTGGATCATTATGTATGGTGATTTTATTGCATTTATGTTGGACCAAAAAGTAAGTTTAAATGAGCCATTAAAATAACCATGAAGCCCAAAATATTATAAAGCTGAGTGAAGTGACTAGAAAGCACATCAGTATATATCTTAGCCTGGCAAATCAAGTAAAATGCTCGTACGACATTCGGCATGTGATGAACCATTACTGAAAAATGGACCTGTCTGGCCAAGACCTGTTGTGAGGAACATCATAATTGCTGCAATGATGTGCTTAAGATTTCATCAAAATGGAGAGGCCCTATGCTAATAGGAAGCTTGGAAAATAAGGGAGAGAGAGAGGGAAAGACAGCGTGCGTATATAAACAAATGAGTGTGTGGGGGGTTACAAACTACAAACACTGGGAGATTAGCCAATGGGCTGACAGCTCACCAAACAGTCTTGGCACAAATTCATCATAAGCAAAGCAAAGCTGTAGGAGGTATTGATAAGGAGGGCAAAGAAATAGACTACTGTATAAGAAATGTTTCCTGAAACGGATGTTGTCCATTTATGGTCAGCCCTGCAGTGTCAGTAGGAAACCACATACTGCTTTATTTTCCACATATAATCATGTAGTGATATACTAAACCACCAAAACAGTGCCTGGAATGGACCAATCAACATCTGCTGTTTTTGCTTGATCCCTAATCATCAAGAAACAATTTCAGATCTTCTAAGAGGTTTCACAAAGGTTATTAGACATCTGTTTAATCCTGCCATCAGCCTTTTTCTTCTTGTCACTGTCAGTCGGATCACAGAAAATTATCTCTGCGGTGTGTTTCAAAACTGACACATCAAAAGTGGCGCAGTGGATGTGGCAGACAGCCGTGAGCTTCATTTATCCTGTCAGTCCAAGCCATCTAATGAGGAAGACGCTCAGCAAGAGGATGTGGGTCACAGACTGTGAGAATGAGAGAGAATGTGAGAGAGAGAGAGAGAGAGAGAGAGAGAGAGAGAGAGAGAGAGGACAAGACTATAAAGAGAGAGACAGCGAGAGAAACTGACAGAAAATAGAGAGAGTGATATTGAAACAGTGAGAGAGTGACTGAGAGAGAGAGCGCATGAGACAAAGAGAGATAGAAAAAGAGAGAGCAACATCAAGAGACAGGGAGAGAGACAGATAGAGAAAGAGCAGGAGACAAAGAGACAGAGAGAGTGACAGAGAGAGAGAAAGAGAGAGAGCAGGAGACAGTGAGAGTGACAAAGAGAGAGAGAGAAAGACATCATGTGTTCATGTTTTTATTTTAGACTTAGACTGTAAATTCTCTCTACCCCACCAGCACAGACATCACACTGACAAAGCAACCTCTGGAATTCTCTCACAGAATCTGTGTGCAGGTTAAAATGAAGGACAATTTTATTTATTACACATAATAAAATGAGAAAACAAACCCGAGACTGGCATAAACCCAGTGCTGCTTGGGAAGAAACCCTGTTTTATCAGCCCCTCTTCAGGCTTGCTACTAACACCAGTGTGGTTCTCAGGGGCCCTGAGACAGTCCGCAATTTCCCCTCATCCCTACATGCTGCAAGTTGGACTGGAGCAAAATCATGGCCTGGGACCTGAGAACCGGGTTCAGAAACATGGTATAAATACTCTTGTATATTTACTTTCATAGTCAAGACAATAGAAGTTTACTCTGTTTCAACCACATAGTATCACTGTAATATCAGCTTTGGGTGTGAATCGAAATAAAGTCCCCTCTCATTAGTGTTATATGCTTGCAGTCATGCGACCTTGCAGTTCTGACATGATGACACATACAGTCCTGCTAAATGTGAACTAATGGTTTCACCACCAAATGCATGCTTATGTCCTTCTCCACTGATCGTATCAGTAGAGCATTTCAATGCCCACTAAGACTGGAGCCTTAACGGAGATGTTCAAGAGATGTGATTGGGAATGTGGAGGATGGCAGAGTGAGCAGGTGGAATTTTAAAACTGGAGCAGAAAGTGGGGCACGGTCAGAGAGAACATTTGTTTCTGAAGCCATTTCTAAGAAAAACAATTACAAGAAAATACTGACATGGCAATTACTGGTTTGCTTGATAGGAGTTGAGAGGATCGTTCCTGGCCTGCTTTTAAAACACTGGACATTTGGGCTGAAGGAACATTTGGAATTAAGTTGTTCGGTACAAGCAGAAGATGTGTCTTCAGAGCGGCACACCTCGGTGAGTCAGTGACTGATTTAAAAGGCAGGAAATAGTTTGAAAATGAAACATTTTAGCCAAACCTCTATTTAAGGGTTCAGCTCCTCGCTGTTCAGTGAAATTCTTCCACACTATCACACCTGTCTTCCTCTCCTCTGTGACACATCCTGCTTTTCATGGTAGGTTTCCATGGTGACAATACTACGAAGTGAGGAGACTTTTTTTGGTTCCTAAAGCTCCTATTAAACGCTGAAGCATCCCAGTGCTACTGTTACTGCTCACATTTTTCCTCCAGATAAACTGCCCATCTGTTACTGTAATAGCCAGACAGAAATGAGTTTGTTGTCCTTAATGGTGTTAGCTATAGCTACGAGGAGAGGGTCAGTGAGGGGTGAGCACCACAGCTTGTATATACACTATGCATATATTTATATTGCATATGCACAATCAAGTCACATTATTATGACCACCAGCTAATATCCAGAGTAGCCACCGTGTGCAGCACGGGGTGATGAAAGGGTGATATATGCTGATTGTCTTCCCTGGGGCAGATGAGATCTTCCAGCAAGACAATGCGATGTCACAAGGCTGGAAATGTCCCACAGTGGTGGGAAGAGCATGACCAAGACTTCCAAGTACTACCCTGGCCCCCTAATTCCCCAGACTTGAACCCAGTTAAGCATCTGTGGGTGCTCACCTCGATCATAGTTTTCACTCTATGGATCCTCCCCTACATGCCCTCCAGAAGCTGTGGGATGCACTGCAGTCAGCATGGCTCCAGATACCTGTGACAACGTACCAGGACCTTACTGAGTCACTGCCAGCCTGTCTAGCTGCTGTCCGTGCTGCACACAGCAGTTACTCTGGATATTAGCTGGTGGTCAAAGTGACTCAACTATGTACTACGGCAATATTATACAAAGACGAAAGTAGCCCAGATTGATATAGAATTATAACACAGCACTATAGTATCTTTTAATATGATTTTTGATAAGAGCAGGTTAACATTGTTGGTTTGACATGCTACTGAATCACTGCTTGCTGATAATAATCTTAGGAGTTTCAAACAGTGCAAACCCACTTGTTACAAACAAATCACATTTTGTATTCTTAACCATCGGCTCACAACTGAGAAGCCAGTGATTTACTTTCTAGTGACTGATGTTGTTCATTTTTTCATCTGAAGATGAATGTGGTGCGTGTAACGATCTCCTGAAGAGATTTCTGAAGGCATGATACGCTAGAACATGCCCACACATCTTTCCACTTCAAAAAGCCCTGGTTGTAGATCTGATCTCACACTGTCTCTCTATCTTTGTTCTCCTCTCCCCCCCTTTTGCATGCACTTTATGAGAATCCATGTGTGGGAAGTGAAATATGTCTTTTCTTCCATACCTCCCACTGTTAATCTGTTAACATGTATGCAGTGACCCCCGCCTCTGCTCCAGTGCTCTAAAAAACACTGAGCAGCGGGGTTTAAAGGAAGCGTCTGTGGAGAACTCCTATTCTGTTACCTTTCGCCTCTATCTCCTTTCCAGGCCCCCAGGTAGCGTTCGCTTTGGGCTTGAGACATCTCAAAAGCATGTGAAGGAGAGTGGGAGGGCCGAACGGACGAGCTTTCGAGTGGGCGCAGGATATTGTGCTGTAATGCCTTCCAGACAAATGTGTCATACGATAACTGAAGTGGTAGCTTTCAGAATCAATGTGCTTGTCAAGCTGTCAGTAAAAATGAAGCAGTGTGTTTTTTCACTCAATAGTTCTAATGTAGTCACTGGTATATTAAAGCTGATGGGGAGTATTCACATTAACACATTTGTATTAGGCTATCTTAGACCTAAAACTTTCACTGTCACACTTTTTCTTACACTTTTATTCATTTTAGCAGCTTTTTTTCAGTATGGGAAGAAGAAATGATTTCAAGCTGCAGTAGGCAAGACATGCAAAAATAACTAAACTTGTCACTACATCCTGTCAGTAGTACATGAGACAGATAATCTGTGAAATAAGCCTGTGCACAGGCTGTGAGCTGCCCATCCCCCATGCGTCAGCTTCAGTTACCACCACAGCGCAGCGTGACGTTGTGTATTAGTGCTTCTTTTTCAAACTTTTTAATTCCACCTTAAATGGTGCTGCTGTTTCATTCTGGCACCATTGCATTCTGCTACACCATTTAAGGTGGAATGAGAAATTTCAAACAAGAAGCTGAGTGTCAGTGCCAGAATGTAAATGTTTTACCACTTAAGGTGGAACAGGAAAATGTAAACATGAAGCTAGCAAATAAAAAGTTAAATGTCAACGCCAGAATGTAAATGCTGTACCATTGAAGGTGGAACAGGAAAATTCAAACATAAAGTTGGCTGATTTTAGAACGATCCGTTTTTATACTATATTCTGTTTTGGTAACAGATGCCCCTTAAAATGTATACCCTGCAGTTTCAAGGTCCTTGAGTTCTAGTTTCAAAAAAAAAAAAAAAAAAAAACATTGATGCTTCTTTGAAAGCAAGTCTAAACTTAACTGCAAGCTAGGCAGGTTATGTTAACAGTAACCCTTGCCAGGGTGATGTATTTATCTTCTCAAAACAGTGAAATTCACAGTCCGTGTCATTGGTCACCAACATTCATGTCTGTATCTAAAGTAAATACTACTTTACTTTTTTAAGTAGAGAAGTGGTACTTTAAAGCTGTCATGTTATTCCAGAGTTCAGAGCAGAGCATTTATTGTCTTTTAGGGCAGCATTTGGTAAACTGAATGAACACACTTCACTAGGCTAATTCTAGTCCATACGATGTTTGGTGATTATTCAGAAGTTATTGCTCTGAATTGTGGCAACTGTTGCAACTGTTGATGTAAATGTCTGTGCTATGATGTTTTGATCTGGGCTATCTGGGGTAATTTGGGCCAGGTCAAATCACACACAAATTAAATTACCAAACCTCCTTTTGAAAAATTAATCCATCATAAATAAGACCTTATAGTGTGATTAGACTTTCATGCATTAATATAGGACAAAGCACAGGTAGGAATCACTAGAGCTACCATGATACACTAACATTGCGATACCTGGGCCACTATACTTAATTATATAATATTATGTAATTCTTTAAATAATATTATATAATATTATATGATTCTATTGCACTTTCAAAGATTTGTGATCTGCTTCTGCTATATGTTATAGTTTTCTACAAGGGAAATTTCCCAGTTTGTTGCTCAAGTTTGGCAATTCTAGGAGCAGCACAGTGTCACCAGCAGAGCAGCACCGCCTCGGGCAGTTTGGGTTAAATGCCTCACCCAAGGGTACAACCAGGTATACTCAGTCCGTCCTAGGATTTGAGCCTGTGACCATCCAGAGAATTTGAGGCAAATATTATGTAGCTTCTGTTAGCTGTAAGCATTCTGTTAATGTGTTTGTTAAATACTGAATGGATATTATTGTGATACATGCTCTGTGGCTCATTGTTCCACCTGACAACTGCATCAGCCGCATCCCTCTTTCTCTTTGCCATCTTTACGTATGTGTAATCTGGCGAGAGACGAGGAGGCAGGATGCAAGTGCAAGACAGACTTCAATCTTATGTTTTAATATGAACCAAAATAACTGGAAACAAAAGCAATCCACAAAGGTAATAAAAAAGAAAGAACATGACAAAGACAAAACACTAAGGAAACACAAAGGGAACAACTAAGGGTATAAATACACTAGGGCTAACAAGAAATAACAAGAAATACCTGAGAAGGGGCGGAGCCACAAACTTGGAACAGGTTAGGGGCATGACAAGAGGGAACGGACAGGAGGCGCTAGATCCAAAGTAAACAGAAGCACAAGGAACAGAACAGCAAAGGCACAGAACAAAGGCACATGGAAAAAACAGGAGGGATAACAAAGACAGAAACAGAGAAAACCAAAGACAAACAAGTGCAGGGCTAGACGGGATGTGGCAATATGCGCTGCAGATTGGTCAACACTGGGGAACACATCATAGGATCAGTCAAACTGGGTGGAAATATCCAAAACATTCTGACATGCTAGAGCCCCAATAGGGTGCCCAGACGCCATATTGTTGTCCTTCAATTATATCACACTACATGGGCCAGCCAATACGGACATCATGTACAGAAAGGGGCAGAGCCGACTCTACTTTCTGAGAAGGCTGGGGTCCTTTAACATCTGTAGGAAGCTCCTGCAGATGTTCTATCAGACTGTGGTGTCCAGCTGTCTCTTCTATGCTGTGGTGTGCTGGGGTGGAAGCATTAAGAACAGAGACGAGATGTGTCTGGACAAGCTGGTCAGACGAGCAGGGTCAGTTGTTGGTGTGGAGCTGGACTCTGTGGTGAAGGTGGCGGAGAGGAGGACACTGCAAAAACTACTGTCTATTATGGATGATGGTGGGCACCCACTGCATACCATCATCATGGACAAAAGAAGCAAGTTCAGTGGCAGGTTACTGTCACAGAGCTGCTCCACAGACAGACTCAGGAGATCCTTTGTCCCAAGAGCCATCAGGCTCTTCAACTCTTCCCAGCGGGGCCGGAAGAGGGAAGAGGACAGATGAGGACTAAACTCTCTTGTTAAATCATAGGTTTATTTATTTTGCACTATTACACTTTACTGTATATACTGTTCATCTTAACTCCTGGACACTTTACTGTATATACTGTGCATCTAAACCCCTGGACACTCCACTTTACTTAAATACCAATATATGCACATGTTTATTTATGTTAATTCAGTCATTATCTGCTGATAACTGCACCCTTGCACATTCATGCACATTTATTTATTATTACTATTGCACTGTCTTTCTACAGGTCTACAGTTATATTTGTATTTCTTGTATATACTTCTTGCCTCCTTGCAAGGTGAGATATTTATATACTGTATATAGAACTGTACTATGTATAGTTTATAGTTTATAAACAGTTAACAGTTAACAATACTGCTGCTGGTACCTACCCATTGAGGTTTTTCATACTGCACAACCCTGTTTTTTCTATTTGTTTTACTGTTTTACTGTGTTGTTTTGTGAAACCGCTCCTGGCTGCTAAATTTCCTTTGGGATCAATAAAGTATCTATATATCTATCTATCTATTCCTCGTTCCTCAAGCTCATATTCGGGTCTGACGTTGGCAAAAATCGGGCTGAGTTTGTGCAGTCTGCTCCTGGCATCAAAGTAACATTTATACCTAACATTTCGCAAACATGTGCGGAGAAAAGTGACTTATGGAATTACACGATCAATCAACGTTTCACATGGAATTTTTGTATGTGAAAGCAAACAAACATTAATAAGCCCTTCTCCTAAACAAGCCCAAAATCTTACTTTGGGACAAGTGTGAAAATGCCCTTCCAGCAGCACACCTGACACCTAACTTAATTCAATTAAGGACTGACTGGCTGAAGCAGTTATTGGAATGGCAACTGTAATTTCTGGGCTTCCTCCAGGAAAGCTTTGTAAATGATTTAGGTAACACACTTACACATCAAAGCACAACACACTGTGTATCTGTGTTGAATGTTAATAAACATATGCTGCTCAGTAGTTTCACATATGCCTCAGAGTTTTGCACATTACTGTATGCTGGTCAGGACCCAAGACACTGATTGCGTGGACAGGTCCTCCTACACATTATGCAAGGCTTGGAGGTCTCAGGTGAGTGACAGAAACTTTTTCTGCTTCGGAATTTCAAGTTTTTCCACACATCCTATCTGTGTCCTCGCTGAGAAGATTTGCTGGAATGAGACTAATTAAAGCTTCTATATAAAACAGTCCTTAGGGAACAGAGTTAGACAGCTCTGCTGTCTCATCTCCAGACACCAGACAGTGAATGTAGAGTATTCTGCACCAAATTCACTACCTGATCAACATAACAGTGTCCAAGGACATGAACATTTCTTAAGGCTTTCAAGAGAAGATTAAAACCAATCTGTTCAAAAAGTTCCTGTTCACAGAGTCACTGCACAGTAACAGTACCTAACACAGTAAACAAGCTAATGTACTCTTAAGCCTGAAAGGAAATACATGGCGGCAAACAAATAGTTAAGTCATGCATATTTAACACTTTGATGAGGCAGTGAGGCACAGCCCCATCTCCAGCCACCTGCCAGTGGACTGTGGGATTGGCTTTTTAATTACACTACCAAGCTGCCTGCCCATCATACTCAGGGTGGCTCCACTGAGAGACGTATTGGCTCGTGGGCTCTGGCCTCTGCCTTCCGCCTGCTATCAGTCACCATCCCCACAGGCCAGCACTCTGCTCCATGTCATGTTCTCATGTCCCAGCCAGCTAACAGGTGAATCCAGGTGCTAAGTAAAAATGCCTCGGAGGCCTCTTGATTTCCTGGTGCTCGACACATCATTGTCACTCTGTCCAACATTAATAGGCCATGAGCTCACAAATAGGAGATTTAGAGTTGACGCTCTGCCCCTCACAGTAAATTAGCACACAAATCAATTTCTCTAGTCAATTCTCATTTTCAAATGCACTAGTCAGTTGCAGCTCCAGTTCAAGCCCTACGCCGCTTGATTGCTGGCTTTGCAGACATCATTTTTGCACTGATGAGTTTAAATTAACTGCAATTAAGAATAAGAAGATGCGTCAGCAGTAATCATCATGGAAAATTAATGGGTCCTTACTCTGAACGTGCCAGCCGTATGTTTTCCTGTAAACTTAAAACGAGTAAAATACAGCGGAAAATCCATTTCCAACATTAACTAGGGCACTTAATTAGGCCATTCTGTCACCACATCCAGGCCTAATTCCATGTAACTGGAGCATGACCAGTACGGTTCTGAAAGCAGGGAGAGGAAAGGGCTACTGCAGAGTTACAGCTGCAGGAACAGACGCCTGAAAGTTGCATTGTAAAATGACAGAGGTATCCAGTGGTCTTGTGGGAGCTTAGCTGGATGTACTGTCAAAAGACAGGCAGATCTTTTTTCCAGAGGCAACTCTCCTGACAGAACGTCCAGCCATCTTGGTGATTGCTGTCAGAAAGTGAGGTGAACAGATAAAAGGGAGAGCAGAAGCATGTCTTCATTCAGAAACTGGTTCATGATACCTTCTCAAAAATGTTGTAAATGTTTTCCAGGGAGAGGGGCTTCGGTCAGGTGTCAATGGCCACACAAGTTAATCTTTCATTCAGTCAGGAAATGCTAATCAAATTAGGTGTCTGAAGCTAGGAAAAGAACATATATGGTATTATGAACTTGCAAGGATTCAATGAGGGTAAAGTTAAATGAGGGTAAAGTTAGGTAAGGCATGAAAAAGCAATCTGATGGACTTTGTCAAAACAAGGTCTTTGTGATAGGAGGTAAATGACCAGTTGGCTAACTGGCCCAATGTGAAGGTGTGTTGGGAGCCGGGAACACACTAAAATGTGCAGGGCAGAGTGCCTCCAGGACCAGGGTTGAGAAACACAGAGCTAGCTGGTTTAATGTGTTTAGTGGAGCTGGTTCTTCTTTACAGGCACTGAAGATTGTCAGCTTTCAAGGTCTGTTTTGACAAAATGCCAAGTGAGCTGCATCCACTTGGCTTTCTTCAAATCTTGTCCAGAGGAAAGTCGCATTGCAAGTGACACAAAAGACACTTTAATATCTGAGTGTCCAGAACATCCCGACTGAGACGCATCTGTAAATTTCAAACCACCTCCAATTGTTTGGATCTGATTAGCAACAATTAGCACAAATTTCATGCTGTCTAGACTATCATAAATCAATCTGGATGCAATCTGGATATACCAACAGTTGAATTTGGGCTAATCTCTAAACCAATCCAACATCTTAAAAAGGTTTCAAAGAGCTCAAATGGGGGCATTAATGCACTCATCAACATTGATTGACAAAGACCCTGTCATTAGCCGTATTTTAATGTGATTGCAAGTTAATATGACTATGACCCCCCCAAAAATAATCTAATTAAGCATGTAGATGTGTGATACATGTGTAGAGAATACATTAAAGAAACATTAGCAAGAAAAAAACTGTTCTGTTAAAGGACTAGAGGAATTAGGGGCCAGGTTTTAAAGGTGGTAGACCATTGATTGCAGAGAAATCCGGCACCAAAAGTGTAACAAGTAGTTCCCAGACATTTATGAAATAAGTTTCATTTTACACTGATATGAGTTGTTGATTGTTTTGATAACTAGAACAAATTCAAATGCCTCTGTGTATTCCTGAGAAAAAGAGGAAAGTCTCCTGGAATTTAAGGCACGTAATGAGTACTATGTATTTCTGAAGGTTGTTCACATATTCAGTCAGAACACCTGCACTTGAATGCAATTTATGGAAATACATTTTATGCAAATATGTAATGGAACTGTGGTTTAATTGCAAACTGTATTTGAGATTCATGCCTATTAAGTTTGTGACACAAAGTCAGTTGACATATTTTACATTGAGGAAATGATAC
Organism: Semaprochilodus insignis; assembly: GCA_034552555.1. Lineage (NCBI taxonomy): Eukaryota > Metazoa > Chordata > Actinopteri > Characiformes > Prochilodontidae > Semaprochilodus > Semaprochilodus insignis. The sequence continues at coordinate 7,112,055 of CM067488.1, forward strand.
TGGAAAAGTTCAAATGGTTTAAACAAAAGACTCATTCACATTTTAAAACAGTGCCTGAATAAATCCGTCAGAATGAACATAAAAAGACAAAAGTCTGGATATGTACTTTATTATATTCTGCAAATACAGAAAACAAGATTGTCTGCATACTTCATAATGATCATTACATATCGAGCATGATTTATATAGATGTCAATAAATGAATTCACATACAATGTTTTTTTTTATTGTCATTTCAACCATATACAGTGGTGTACCGTACACAGTGAAACGAAACAGCGTTCCTCCAGGACCAAGGTGCTACACAGAACAATAAATACAATAGATTTACAAGACAATTTACAATATACAAAACAGCAAACAATAAATACAAGGAGGGAGCAGTAAAGTGCAGTTATGTCCATTTTTTTAAGATGAACATTGAACATTGTTTTTAGCAGCAGTTATGTCAATATTTGGTATAAGTGTAGACATTTTACTCCTTAAGTTTATGTGTAGACAGATTTAAAGGATGAGATCGTGTGTGTGCGTTCAGTCCAGTCACTGAAACGTGTGCAATTATTCAGATCAGATTCAACAACTCTGGTTGTTAAGGAGTCTGATGGCTTGGGGAAAGAAGCTGTTGCACAGTCTGGATGTGAGGGCCCTTATGCTTCTGTACCTCTTTCCAGACGGTAGGAGGGTGAAGAGTGTGTGTGATGGGTGTGTGTGGTCATCCACAATGCTGTTTGCTTTGCGGATGCAGCGTGTAGTGTAAATGTCTGTGATGGTGGGGAGAGAGATACCGATGATCTTCTCAGCCGTCCTCACTACTCGCTGCAGGGACTTGCGATCCGATACAGTGCAGTTCCCAAACCAGGCAGTGATGCAGCTGCTCAGGATGCTCTCGATGGTTCCTCTGTAAAATGTGGTGAGGATGGGAGGTGGGAGATTTGCCTTCCTCAGCTTTCGCAGGAAGTAGAGACGCTGCTGGACTTTCTTGGTTATGGTGCTGGTGTTGAGGGACCAGGTGAGATCCTCTGCCAGGTGAACTCCAAGGAACTTGGTGCTCTTGATGATCTCCACAGTGGAGCCGTCGATGTGTAGTGGAGAGTGGTCACACCTTGTCCTTCTGAAGTCAACAACCATCTCTTTCGTTTTGTCTAAGTTCAGAGACAGGTTGTTGGTTCTACACCAGTCCGTTAACCGTTGCACTTCTTCTCTGTATGCTGACTCATCATTCTTGCTGATGAGACCCATTACCGTCGTATCATCCGCAAACTTGATGATGTGGTTCGAGCTGTGCATTGCTGCACAGTCGTGAGTCAGCAAGGTGAACAACAAAGGACTGAGCACACAGCCTTGGGGGGCCCCAGTGCTCAGCGTTGTGGTGCTGGAGGTGTTTCGTCCAATCCGGACTGACTGAGGTATATTTTGTATGGCAACAACGTGACATTATTTTAACTAGGTTCCATTTTGATTTTTGCATAAGATTTTCTGCAGTCAGCATGAACTTACTGACCAATCACTTTCATGCATTTGTATCATAGCAACCAAGCTGACCAATTAGCAACTACAACTTTGGCTACAGTAACGCTTTACATAAAGTTAAATGACACGGTTATATGAGGTTATATGACAAAACTTGTCATGACTGCTGACATAACCTTACATAAATGTTAATAAATTTTTATTCCAAGAGGTGTCATCTGTCATGAAGGCTACTTTAGTTGATGTTCATCAAAACTAGTTAATGTATCCTTAATAGTAAATGATGGATATTGGAATAAGCACTTTAGCATTTATGTAGGGTTATGTCAATTGTCATGACAAGCTTGTTTAGGTGGCATGTAGCCTAATAACCATTACATAGTAAGGTGTTCATTCTTTACCTTTGCAACAAAGATTAAAGTCAACTTGAAATTAGAACAGACCTTTTTACTTCCTTTCTTACTAGCATGATTCATCAAAAAGTCTTGCTTCACAAATTTCTTGATGAAATATAATATCATTTGACCACTTCAAATATATTTTCTGATTTTTGATTGCATCATCATCACTAATGGGCAAGGAAAAATTAATATTAAGTAATTATATTACTTTTTAATTGCCATCCCCCAAGCAAAAAGAGACTCTCCTCTGATTTCCAATTCATGTTGACATCATGCTTTATTATGGATGGTCTTAGCAGCCACCAAAGCAACTGAGTACAAAGACAGTTTAATATCTATATGAACACAAATCTGAGCTCACCCATGACATGCTTGTAGGTTCTTTTTTTGGCATCTGGTAGATGTAGGATGGTACATATTAATCAGCAGGAAGCAAGCAGCATCACAAAGCCACATAGGAGCAGTCAAGCTCAAATATCACAGAATACCTTTAGCAGTACTGCTATATTACTATACTGAGAGCAGACTCACAAACGGCATCTCAGTGTGGTCTGGCAACTGCTCTGGCCACATAACACTCCAGCGGGTGGTGAAAACTGCCCAAAGCATCACAACACTAAAGACGTTTCTCATCCTAACCATGGACTTTTTACCCTCCTCCCATCTGGCTGGCACTACAGGAGCCTCCGATCATGCACCAGAAGGCTCAGGAAGAGCTTGTTCCTTGAGGTTGCCACCCTGCTGAATTCCACACAGCCGCTTTAACTGCATCATTGCATTCACTGCATTGTTACTGTACTTTCTGTACTAGTATTATTGCACTATTCATATTTGCACAGTATATTACTGCATTATTCCTATCTGCACAGAAAGTTACTCTACATACTGTATATAAACCCACTTGTCCTGTTATTTTTCACTCGGCATACTTTTCATTTTATATCGTCGCTGTTCAAAGAAAAACATATCCAAAATGGAAACTTTACAGGAGAGGGCAAAAACCTGATTTATCTTTAATGTAAGTCAATGGAACCAGACATCTTTCCAAGCAGTTTTGGACCATTTTTGTTGGTCCATTCAATGTGAAATGTTCACACAATGTAAATGGCAGCTGCTGTGTCCAAATGATTCATAAAAGTAAAAATCTACAAAAATGGACATACATGTTTTTCTTTGGACAGCGATGATATGCTGCTCTCAAAGTACATACAAGTGCATTCTCTGTACTCACCCTGTATATATGTATTTTACATTTATACTTGTAACATCTATATTTTTTGCTTCTCCACTATCCTTAATTGTACATATTGTGACCACAGCATTGCTTGCCACAGTTACTTTCTTGCACTTTCTATGTGCACTATCAGTACAAAGTTTTGACACACCCAACTAAAAGGATGTTTGTTATTTTAAAGAGTTAGAAAACAGTTCTAATGACTGAAAAAATAAAATTGTGTGATATACCACACATACTCTATATTATATGTTTGCAACCTCACAGTTTAAAAGCTCTAGTTACCCGTTCAATATTGTGAATATATCATGATGGACAGACCAATAGAATTCATTCAAAATTGCTTAGAAAAGAATTATGTCAACATCATTTGTAAGTTAAGAAAGCTGTTTTATCCTCCTCTAAAGTTGACTAAGGTGACTGCATAACTCCATGAGTGATATTTCATAGTTTGATGTCCTCGCTGTTATTCTAAAGTTTGGCATTAAGCAAAAAAAAGGACAAGCTTTTATGAGTAGCCATGTCTAAACTTTTGACTGGTAGTGTAAATAATACTGTATTTTGCACTTCCGGTTAGATGCTAGCTGCATTTCATTGGATCTGCCCCTTTACTCTGAACATTGACAATAGGGATGAATCTAATGACAATAAAGCAGAATCTAATCTGCACTGGGCTTGTGGCCCTTTGTTTGTTCAAATCCTGTCCAGTTTATGCGATGCTGAAAAAGCCTCAGTGAAGTCGACGTTCTGGCAAAAAAAACTATTAAAACTCGTTTTGTGGGTTAGCACATAAGGTACAAACACATAATGTGAAATTATAGATATAAAAGTCATTATGCTTGTTTTTGGAACGAGGCTGTGGGTAATTAAAGCATTGTCCTTTGAATATTCAGTCTGGCCACAGTTGAAGCACACAAACACACACATACACACGTACTGATAAAAACTGATAATTTGCATAAACCTCATACATACTGTTCTGAGATCCCATCTGATTGGACACATACTTGTTAATTGGCTCCTAATGTACTCCTGCAACTCAGCATGCTAACTAAATTGCTGTTTTCTGCTCCAGAAGAGATTCATTATCCCTCTTTGAAGATTCTAATGAAAGATTCTTATGAACAAAATCCAGCTCCTGTAACAATGCCTCTTCAGAACGATGCATGCATTTTCTTTTTTCATTTGAACCACTGAATCAGTAAATTAAAAGCACAGCCACTTCTGCAAACAGAAAAGTGGTGCGGGATTACACAAAGCCTGGAGGCACTAAACTGATTTTCTGATTACGAGATGAATGAATGCTATTTTTATGCTTTCCAATAAACAGATGTAGAAAACAAAACAGCTGAATGATGATGTGTAAGTTGGTGTATGGGTGGAAATCACAGCTTTGAAGAAAAATTGCTTTTTAAATATGAACAAGAGCAGCTATATCAGTAAATATATATCAGTTAGAGGTAGTAAATGCACTGGGCACTGCGGGTCAAATGACATGTTTGTTAATGTTGTGAAAGGGGAAAGAGGATAACGCATCCTCTACGGAGAACACACTTCAGCACTTTTGATGTTTATTTGCTGAATTTAACATGTTGCAGAAGAATGCAATGATAATATGTGGCTTGTGCAAATGTTAAGGCATGTTTTATATTTTCTGTAATTTTCTTTTTACAATATGTTAAGGAGACATACTATGCTTATTTTTAATGTTCATGTTCATTTTATTTTTGGAGTGTACTACAAAATTTACATGCCTCAATTTTCCCAAAGCACAATATTTTTCTCATACTGTAATCTGTATTCACCCTCTGGCTGAAACAATCTGTTAGAGCTCCTGTGTTGTTAAGCCCCACCTCCTGATAAGCCAAGTGTGATTGGTCAGCTTGCCTGCTTTCTTCTGATTGGTCAACTGCCAGAGCAGTATCCTGCAACAAGTTCTGCCCTCCACATTGCTGTGGCTATTCTTACAATGGCTTTGGTACTACCGCATCAGTTTGAGCCAGAGTCTGATCCTGAAAGTCAATCCACCTTCACAAGCAAGACTGGAGCAGTCTAGTTTCAGCTCTCTGTGTGTTGTGTGAGGCTAATGCCTATGATTGGGTATGTCCACGTTGTACTTTGCTTGTACAGTATGCAATGTACTCAAGCTGGCATGGACTCTAGAAGTTTGTGCCCTTTGATGAGTAGATCCATCAAAGGAGTAGATCCTATTCACTATACAACTGGATCATTTTACCCCTTACTTCTTAATTATTGTTTTTGGTTTAAGCTGGGAAACAGCTGTGTTTGGCGGCAGTGATGAATGAGACGGAAACAGTGCATAATTACTTTTGCATTAATGAAAACAGCACAACAGTTCTGAGCTGACACACAAAATTCTTCACATGCATTGTCTCATAGGGAATTATTAGCGGCATCTATGAATAACAGTCTTGATTAAAGCACATAGAGGTCCAAGAGGTAGAATTATTCAGCTGGTGAAAGTTAAATGTAAGCATAAATGAAGTCCCTAGCACACATCTCACTTTGTACCTTAAGTAGGATATTAGTAGGTATCACTGAGGGCAAAATCATAGAATCCCCCTCTGATTTACAGCTCATAAAACTGCTGTGTAGTTTTTTAGTCATCAAGCTAAAAGAAAGACCAACTTATTTCCCTGACTGCCTTCTCACGCTGAATAATATGTTGTTGTTGTCATTTATTAAATATGGATTATAAGGCAAGAAACACTTGAGAAATGTTTTTGTCACAACATGCCAACTAAATAAGGCTAGTGTTTATAGGTTCCAGGCTGTTCTTGCTCTCGTCTCTTTAAGACTGATATATGTAACTGAGATCTGTTCTGATTGGCTACCTGGCCTCATTTAGAAAGTAGTTCAGGCTGACACACTTGTAAGTAAATAATGAATGTGGACAACAGGGACAAACCCCCTTAGAAAACAAACCTATAATGTAATCTGACCAGACTATTGCATCCCGTTGTCTGCATATGTAAATGTCTGTATATGTAAATGCATTTCTTTATGATGAATTTATTTATGATGAGGGACCATCAATGTTTCTAGAATGTATTGTTCCCTAATTAATGTCAGAAATATTAAAGAACCTCATTTTTATCATTCTTCTCACAATTCAGGTAACAGAATCAAGAAAATGTATTCAACCCTCACACTTTTAAATGTGATGGATTTAAAACCTGCAGAGCTGTAAGCAGTTTGGTTTTAATAGACAGCCACGGCCTCAGGCAAAATTGTCATTGGTCTCTTTCTATCTTACCCTGCTTCTTTAATGGATCTACTTTTATGCAGATTAAAATGATTCAGCTCCTCTTCGTCAGCCCTGGTCCCATCTCCTTCCTTGCCCAGCACAGCGTGCAGTCTGGCTAAGAGAACCCTGCTAACAAAGGCATAGTCCATTACGGTGCAGGGAAATCTAATAAAGGCTGGTGCTCACAGACCTTGCAGTCCTAATCTAGTCTGATGTGTCCTCGACTGCTCTGTGGGTTGGAACCCAGTATTCTGCCCTTGGCTGTGTTGAGGTCCATGCTTGATGGTTGTTCCCATACTTACTGCTTACCCTGCTCAAATTACGATTAACGATTCAGCAATGTATCTAAAACACAAACATTTAATCAAATTAACTGAAACACTTAATCTCTTATGATAACTACAATAAGCAAATATTAAATCCTTCTCGTGTTCAGATGCCAAGTATCTCATTAAACTGGCCTGTAACTGATTAACATGTGTTAAGAAAGCAGAAACTCCATATAAGATCTAGTTAAGAACTCTGCCTCTGCCTTGTTTGGGAATTATGTCTCATAACAGTGTAATAAACAAAACTAAAATGTCTGTTACAGTTACAGTTTCAGGCCACTTATGTCAATATAATGTCTTTTATTTCATGAAACATCTCATATAGTATAAGCTGTTTATAAATATTCAAGAATTGATTTAAAAGCTTTATAAATATGTTATTAAATCCCTATAAATGTGTTATGAAGTCTTGCCCAACAATTTGACCTAAAGTAACTTAAACTTCAGATAATAATAATAATAATAATAATAATAATAAGTCTAAGCATGTAATAAGTCTGGGATTTAACTGTTTTCAAATCTGTCAGAATGACTGCAGATATCATCTGAAAAAATGATGCATCGTAAAGGGCTTTATGAGTGGACTTTTCTTAATCAACATCAAAAATGACTGATTAGGTTGGCCTTAAAAAGTCAACATTAAAGTCAACTAAATATTTTGAATATCTATCAAAATTTGCAGCACCACTTCTCCTACAACTTTTGAACCACAATACTTTGCAGGACCATAGAGCTTTTTTTTTTTTTACCATGGATACCATAGCAATGGCCAAGCAACACCTTAGCAACAACATGTTTGAGCAAGCTGGCGATTGCATTTATTTATTAACTGTAATAATACCACATCAAAAAATAAACACAATGTCGCTTGAATATTTTAGGTGAGATGCTGTGTGCCCGTGTTCATTTCTATCTGCATACAATACTTCTGCACTGAGTTATGCAAAATACCAAAAACTGTTCCTGTGCACACTTTCTAGGATTTAGTATTATGTCAGCCCTCTTACTGAACTTCACTCTGTACTTTCTTGTGAAAAAAGTGCAAGACACTAATGCTGTAATGCGATGATTAGACACGAGCAAAGCTGTGCTCCTCTCTATACCTGTATGTGCATCAAAATTAAAAATGCTTTTTGTGCTTTTTCTATGCGGTTACCATTTCAGAGAAAAAAGATTTTTTGACTACAGTGATATTAACAGATGTATGGTGGTGTTTAACTAGGCCTCTGATTATACATTCCTTTATTTGGGGATGATGGTTCAGTGTTTTAAATTAAACAAGTATCCTTCCCTCTGTTTAAGGTCTCTTATTCCAGCACAATGTCATTTACTTCTTAAAGCATCTTGTGTGGTCTTGTAGTTATTGGCACAAGCTGTTTCAAGTATTGCAGTATTAGTTTGCTATGCAATTCTATTGCATATGATATGGAGTCTTCAGATAAAGCCTTGCTGAATGTAATAATGGCAGGTTAATCTAGGTAAAATATCCGCTATGAGTTTTGTCGCAGTTGTATGCTACAAATATGCGCAAGTAACATGTAAACTGTGCAAACAAAGCTAACTTTATTGCCAGTTTTGGGGTCAGCTTTTAGACACTAGAGCAAATGCCAGGCTTCTGTTTTCTGGAGCAGACAATGCTCCAGCCAATGTCTTGTGTGCAATACTATAATGATGGAAACATGTTCAAAATTCCAGCAGTGTCTGATGACCGGAGGTATGAGAATATGGGAAGCAGGTATTAGACAAATCAAAGACTTGAGAAATTCGAGAAAGCCAAACTTTGAGTAGAAGTAGAAAGAGTAGAAGAGAACATAATTTAGAGCAAATTAGAAGCCAGCTTCAGCCTTTCAGAAATTCAGACTGTGTAATTATTTTGCATAGTAAAAGCATTTTAGATTTACTTTTGTTGTGAAGGAACATCCCAGAATAATAAGCCACTGTTCAAGCAGCTCCAGGGCAGAGTGGGCAGCTTTCACCAGCTCTTGGCACTGAGCCTCTGAGGTGTGCCCTCTGTCTGACAAAACTGTCTACATTCATTTACAGGCATGGCGGTGGTGAAATTAATTAAGCACAAGCCAGTTCCAGAGGGTTATTGTTTCTCAGGGGACAGAGGCGTTCAATCAGCTGTGACCCCACGTAATACACACTATAACCTTGCTGCAGTTCCGTGACTGCCTTTAGGTGAGAGACAGATTGCTAACACAGCAGTTGGTGCGAGACTTGTCCCAGGAATTTAGTGATTCAGGAGCATGAGACTGATCTATTTGGTGCTCAGTGAAGGGTACCTAACATAAACTGGTAACACTCCGAACATAGGGACTTCATAACACATGCATAAGCAATAACTAATTATTACTAAAGTAATGCATGAGTATTTATTAAGAATAATAATTATTAATAATGCTCTCTGAATGAACACCTGAGAGTGCTGAGGTACATGTCTGATGTTATGTTGTTGTGTTTTCACAACTTACCCAGCTCAAATTAGCTAATGAATCAATAGACCATAGAATTTTCATAAGCAATTCTGGTCAATAGTTCTATGTATTCAAAAGTCAGTGGTGTAAATCCAGTCATATGAAAGATGTTTGTAATCATTTTGGACCATGAGGTTTAGACCATGAAGACACAATAGTTGTCAGAAGTTAAGAGTGTTAAAAGATAACTCAGGCAAGACTTAGCTTATAATGTCATGCATGAGTAACTGACTTGAGGGGCTTTAAACTAAGGTGACAGACATCTGTTCCATTAAAAACATTGTTATGATGCTCCATTTCCAAACAAGGTCTAGTTAAGAACACTGCCTCTGTATTACAAGTTCCATTGTTTGAGAATGATGCTTCATAACAGTATTAGAAATTCGACAAATGTCTGTCACTTCAGTTTAAGGCCCCTTCAGTCAATATAATGTCATTATACATTAAACATGTCCTATGTTTTATACTGCTAACAAATATTCGTAGATCAAGGATACAGATCAAGGATAGATCTATAAAGCAACAAATAGGTTATTAAATCCCTATACATGTGTTATGAAGAAGTCGTTTTGATGTAATGTAATTTATTCTACGGTCACGAGCAAATGGATATCCTTTTTGGATGATATTTATACTGTATTTTAAAGCTGCCAGCTACACCAGTTCATTATCCTTCATCTTTGCGATTCAATGGAATTCATAGCATGCAAGGTACAGACAGTATTTATGAAACTGCTGGTGTTTGAAGCTCATACAGTTTCAGATTTGTTGTGGAACTAATTACATTTAGTTCCATGAAAAAAATTATCTGGTCTTCACTACTCAAATTCTAGAGGAACCTGAAATTGGCAAATGGAAATAGCCACGCATTACGGGTTTTCAGGAGAATCATGGATTATTAAAAATGGCTGTATTGGATCACAGCATTGTGAAACCACATAGGGTCACACAGCAGAGTGGCTATAGAAAGCGTATGAACAAATGCAAGTTTCTTACTTTAATCATTTAAATGTAAAGAAATAAACATTTCAACATCATATATTATGCCTGGAACCAGTTTACTACCGCCGCACAAACCTGCTGCTTTTGAGTTAATGATACAAGGTAAAGAAAGATTAAGCTAATAACATTAGTGAAGGTAACAGGCCAGCTGGCTGCCTTTCTCTGTGTAAATTTCAGGCCCCATCTCATCTACTGTGGCTTTCTGTACTTCCCACATTGCTTCAATCAATGTAGTAAAGGCAAAATGCTGAGTACGAGGCCGAAAATTGAACAGTGCTCACAGAAGGCTGCTGCTTGTGATCACAGAGTGTCGGCACCGCCATAAGATTTTGAGTTTTTAGACACTACATGCATCTGGTGGCCTTATATGGTCAAAAAGAACAAAGAGAAAACAAAGGTCAGCCATCGATCAGGATACAGCAGGATGGTTTATTGATGATGATATGTTGCTGACTTAGCATACGCGCACAGTATAAACTCTTCAGAGACTTTTAAGAATGGACTTATGTATCATAAGTCTGATTATGGCAACAAAACTGTTCTAAGTTGACACGCCACCCATGTATTAATAGCATCGTTTCTTTAAGAGCTTCAACAGCTAAGAACTGCCATCTTTAACCACAGAAGCAAAGCAAGCATGCGCCTGGTTTAAAAGGGAAATACACCAAGACTGCACATTTCTCAAAAGAAATACAAGTCACAGTGCATATGCTAACTGCAAGTAAGATACAAAAATCAACAGTGTTCTGTAACTGCTGTCAAACCAACTCTAGTCATGGTCAACCATTTCTAATTGTTGTTGTTGTGGTATTGTTTTAACCCTAACTATTAGCAACGTGCACAATTCCACAGTAATGCACTCTGAACTGAGGTAGCCCTGTAATACTAGCAATACTGTTCCTTGAGAGCACACAGAGCAGAACTACGGAATAACTTATTTTACAACAAGAAACTTTGCAGAAAAAGACAATTACTTTTTTCGAGGCCAACTTTTTGTGCCATATGTGTCCTCTCATAACCTGAGCTGACATCTTCTCTGCCTGCTCAAACTACTGTAAAGCAGCATTTCTAATATCCCTGACAGAATTAACCATGAGTTTTTTCTTTTTTTTCCCCTCCACCCAGGAAGAGATGTGAGACACACTCTTGGCTGCAGTCAGTATGTTCCCATAAAGCAACACCAGCAAAAGCTTTTCATGCTAATTGGCAAGGCCATTGTGCGTTCTGGCAGACTAACTTTTATTTTGCTTCTTAATTGCTCAAACTCACTTTGCATTCCCCTAATAGAAACATAAGGCTTAACAGCTAATGAGAACACAGTTGTTGGTACCATGGATGGAGAATACCTAGTCATGTGTGCATTCAGTCTGCCTCCCCCGCAATTAAACATAAAGTCACTTATATTCAGTTTATGGGGCACAAAAAAACATTACAATCTTTCCAGTAACAAATTAAATAATATTATGATGCATTACAGTTTTAGTTCTCGCAATCCTGTTACAACTGCTCACTTACTAAGAACTATGTTACTTGTGTTAGTTGTGTGCATATACAATATTAATTATGCACAGCAGCTTTAAAACATATTTCCTCTATTTAGATTATATGTGTCTTTCCCATTATTATTGATGAAACCTATTACTAAAACAAAAATTAGCAATGGAAATGTGTGGTAATGTGCTTGTTAACTATAATAAAAAAATAAAACAACATTTTTCAAAAATATTAAAAATTAAATCAAAACTACAATATCCACTGACAAACTAACTAAAACCAAAAAATGCCCAGAAAAAAAGATCTGCTGTGTTCAGCCATCTTTAAGAAAAGCTGGAGCCAGGCCGAGCTCAGTCTACTGTTAATTTTATTCTACTGTTATCAAATACATACTATCACAGCGTTCCATCATATTACTAAAACTACACAGAATTACATAAATTGCTTTTTACCATTGTGTTGGCATATATAAAATGAATAAACCTGAATAAACCTGATTTCTTTAATGTTTCTTGGTAGTTAAGTACTCTGGAACAGTCTGGAACACAGCTACAATACAGTGAAAGTCTAGGACAAGCACTGTCTAAAGAACTGAATGTAACTAGTTTCATAAAATATTTACGGTTTGCAAGGAAAAGAAGATGGTGCCCCCAAGGTTATGCACATGCACCCGGCAAACACAGTAACTGATAACCTAACCTCCAGTTCTTCTAAAGAATCTCACTATGGTATGTTCTCCTGTGAGCATTTACAATGTTCCAATGAGTTTACTGTGGAAGGCTGGCTCTATCCAAGTATCTGGATAGTGTTGATCAACATAAGCTAACTTGCTAGACGTGGCTTTACTCATTAGCTGTGATGTAACTCACTAGACATGACCTTACCCATTAGCCATGAGGTAACCTGCTAAACATGACCTAATCCACAACTTAACTGGCTTGCCGGAAGCTAACATGTTAGCGGTGAACTAACATTTTGGTCATGAGGTAACACATGAGACCAGTCAAAAGCTAAATGTACTTTTAGTGTTAAAGTGTTGCCAAACATGTTAATGCGTGATGAGCCAAATGAATGAGTGAATGAGAAGACAACATTCTAGAGCTCCAATAATCACACATAGTCATAATGCAAAACAGACATGTTGTTCATCTTTGCCCATGTTTATACTGTCAGTGTATCTTAAAGGGAGTTCTCTTTATCCTAAGTACTCTTTTTTTCTTCATTTTCAGAGTGACATGACTTTCTGATTAGGATTAGGAAGGACCTTTCTGTATCACTCTGCCGTATGACACATAGTGTTCTAGAGGAAAGCGGAAAATCTAAATGTTTGTTTCCAGGTTTGGTCACTCATGTATTGCATTCAGGTTTCCTCATATATCAGTGAGCTGAGAAATCGCACACAGTTATTTGCTGCAACCATAATTCCTTCGGGTAGCACCACAAAGAGTAACAACCCAAATCTTGTGACTTTTCACATTCATTCCACTCTATAGATTCAGTCTGCTGCTGAATAGTAATTGTGTCATTCTGGATCATGTTGAACTCTGCTATGTATTGCAGTTCTGCTATAAGCAGTTACTGAATGTTACTTTTTTTCTTCTTTGGTTTTTGGATATGTTTCAAATACAGCTGGACCATTCCTGAAGAATAAAATACAGTAGACTATCTCATTGGTGCTAATATATCAATACTGATTAGCAAGCTTAATCAGTGCAGGCAGCTCTAAGAGTAATTAACTTCCTATATTTAAGAATATAAGCTTTACTAGCAAGTCACAGTTCAATAATACACAGCAGACATCAGCAATGTGAGGTCTCTTTATCACCACTGGACAGCTTTGCATTTTCACACTCTGATCACCTGATTTAACTTAATATCCTCAGGTAGATCAGGTGGGCTTGACCGGAGACAAATACTAAAGCGTGTGGGATTGTCCAGGAAAAACAGTGAAGGACACTGCTGGCCTTAATTAGTTACGGGGAGAAACTCGATCTTGTCTGGTTTCTGACAGGTGCTTAGTTTTTATTTGCCAATATCCTGTGAAAACTTCCATTTTCTACCTCTTCTTCGTTCTTCATCTGATTCCTCCTTCTTTCCTTCTTCTTCTTCAACTTCTTCAATGTACATCTATTTCAGTTATTCCTTTACCTTTTCTTCTACAACCTCTTCTTCATGTTCTTCTGCTTTTTCACTTTCTCCTCCTGTCCTCTCCATCCTCTTTCACTTCTTCCTCTATTTGTTCACCTCTTCCTCATCCTCTTCCTCCTCTCCTCAACATGATCATCTTCCACTTCTTCTGATACAAATTCTGGAATCTTCAAATTTTATTCTAATTCTTTATTTTCTTTCCTTTCCTTTCTTCTTTCCTTCTTCTTCTTCCTTTATGTCCATTTATTCTTCTGTGATGTCGTCTTCTTCTTCCTTCCTTCCCTTTTTACTTCTTTCTCCTCCTTTTTCTTTACCCTGAGCTTCTTCTTCTTCACCTACCCATCCTCCTCATCATCTTCTAATTCTTTTTTTCCTCATTCTTTTGATGTGGTTCTTCTACTTCTCCTTTCTTCTTTTTTATTCTTGCCTTTTTCTTTCTTTTCTTCTTCTTCTTCTTCTTGTCCTCCATCTCCTCCTCAACATCATCTTCTTCTTCATTTGTCTATTACTTTTTGTCCTCTCCTTTTCTTCTTCACCTCCTCCTCCCCCTTATGATCACCATTTTCTAATTTTTCTTCTTACTCTTCTCCACCATATTTGTTGTTGTTGTTATTGTTCCTCTTCTTCTTCTTGTCTTCTTCTTCTTCTTCTTCTTCTTTTTCTTTAATTTCCTATTTTTTCCCTTTTCTTCCTTCTGTAATAGAAGTCCCTTGAAGGATTACAGTTCTATCTTTTCTGAGCATATTTTTTTTGCCATTCTTATTGAACTCATAACTTTATAGCTCAACTTCTACCCAGGTATATTGGTTTCCTTCGTTCTGGTCGAGTTCTACTTCAGGGATATGATAGTATTCTTAGAGAATGAGATCTCCTCTGGTAAAGCACTCCCACTTCTTACTGCTGTTCTGCTCATAGATGCTGGCTGATAAACCAGCTAGAGCAGGTCCTGTATTATTGTAGCCCCTGCAGGCACAATAGGAGCAGGCAGTGAATAGTGAGCAGTTGTGTGAGTAGGATGCTTTTGCTCTTATAGATCCTCTGTGATTCAAGGCCACCGTGGACCCCGAGCTTTAGAGTCCTCAGCTGGTGAAGCCATCCTCTCTGTTCAGCCATTATTAACAGATAAGTGCTCTGTGAAATGAATTGTTCTCAGAGAAAATGGGACTGTTTAAGGGGGCGGTCAGGGAGTAATTTCAAAATCCCAACAAGATATGATGTGGCTTACTGAAAGTACTGCTGATAAATGAATTAAAGGACTAATTACTAATTACAATATACAATTGCTTCATATATAATTAAGAAGAGTGCAGGAACAACATGTTTAGTTTTTAACAGGGCAATTGGTATAAAAATTGACACTTTAAAAAACCTTGAAAGCCAATAGGAGCATGTTGTTGAATTTCCAAGATGGGAGAGGGTGCAAACTTTCTTCACTTCTAATGCAGATTTATGTATAGAGATTTTAGTCCAAACAAATTTTGGAGCATTTATATTCGTCATTATGAAATTTCCACATGATGTGAAGGGTAACTACTCAGATGACATAAAAATATAAAACTGATAAATTGGCAGTAAGGGTGTAGGGACCACAAGACAGCCCCTTGTTCAATGGTCAATCATCTCTGTGATATACAAAGAGTCTGGGCAGAGTCTGGGCCACCAGTCCTCCCTCATGGCCCCATCCTCTCTCTTGGGATGCTAGAGTAGAAAGACTGAGCGCTGCATCCTCCTCCTCATATGCAACTTCTTCTTGCAGCCTGCAGCGTCTCTCCATATTTTACTGGGGGCGGAAGCAACAGCAGCAGTGCTCCCTTGACCGCCCTTCACTTCCTCTGCCTCCCACAGCACCATACATGCCTGCAGAATGTTCCACTGGAGCCCTGACTCTCTGCCTTTCAGCTAGCAACAACAACTTATTTACAGTTTGAAGTCACTGCAAGTCCAGGCGCTTCCTCTGAACCACCATGCGCCCACTGTTACACCAACCAGTATCAGGTCGTTACAGTACATTTGGGTAACCCAACTAGAAGCAAATCTTATTTCCTAAAATTACTGCATTCATGAGTAAATTCATGATGTGCTTTTGTGCCAACCAGCCCCAACACTATTGGTTGCCACATGTAATGGGAATGGTTATCACATAGTTAAGAGGTTATCGTTGCAAAGGATAAATCATTTGACTCAGGAAGGCACAGAAAACTTGGATTGCAGCATTCAGAGCTCTTGACAAAATATATGTTGGTAAAGAGAGCATTTCTTTTTGTACATTTTTGTGAGAGTTCTTTCACCCAGAAATAAGGGAAGGGTGAACAAGAAGTTAACACTGTGCCAACCAACTCTGATCTCCCATATGTGTATTTTAGCTGTTCTATGTTTCTTCTTTTCACAACTAGTGGTGAAAATGCACTCACCTCTTTTCAAACTAGAGGTGAAAATATAGCCATTGCTAATAGAAGATAATCAGCCCTTTTTTGGCAACATAAGCTTGAACTGCAGTGGTAAACCTTACAGTGTTCTCTTTAAAGCTGTGCATATTTTAATATAAAGCAAGTTTTGTAAGTAATGTATGTGAATTCACAGGCCACTTTTGAAAAAACACTCTTTCTTTGTTTATCATTAGCATAAGGAAAGCTTCTTTCCATTTTGCCTATCAGCAGTAGGACATTCTGCTTCCTCCTGTAGTGTTGTCAGCAGAGACTGTATTGTCTGTGAATATCAATATCCACAGAGGGAACAATTGGAAAATAATATGGATTTTAGTGTGCTCGCTAGCCCCTGAGGATTACAGGTCAACTGAGGCCAAACTAGGACAATGTGCTTTCAATTGCATCATTCTGAATCTTATTAGGACTGAGAAAAAAGACCTAAAATGACTATTTCTCATTTAATAATGTTATTTAGGCATTTCAGTGGAACCCTTGAACCCTTGAAGCACCATTTTAAAAACAATGATCATAGTATGATTTTTATATGCTGTCCTTTCTAAATGTAATGAAATATGGCTGGTAAATATTGGTTTTGGTAGGCATTGTAGAAAAACTGACTATTTTCATCATATTTTTTGCAAGTTATTGAGTATATATGTCATATTATTTGAGCACATGACACATGAGCAGTAGGTTTTGAGAGGCAGGCAGTGCTGTGAATCTAGAGTGTGATTTTCATCATTGGGGGGGGCGGGCGTGTAATGGCACTGATGCCACAGGCAGCTCAGTTATGTCAACAGAGCTGAGATGGGATCTAATCAAGGCAATTTTCTCCACATACAAGCTTTCTAATGACACTGCAGCTGAGTATACTGCACCCAATCAACTTTAGCAAACTCAATAAGGATTGAGAGAGATGATTTTGACTTTTCTGTGTCAACAAAGGCTGCAGCAGAACAAATACTCAACTTGCTTACAGAGGCCCAATGCACTGCTTAAATACTCTTGATCAAAGACATTGCTAAAGATTTGGGGGCCATGTCTGTTATCATAAGAGCCAAAATGATACCATAATGCATGCATTATGCATGTGCAATGCAATATAAGGATCATAATATAAAGTATACAAACCTTTAGCCAGATAAAATACTGGCCTCAATATACAGCATATATGTATTTATTTATTTTATTTTTTGGAGATACTGTACATTATTTATATACTCTATATAAATTATATTATGAAATATTCTTAATTCTTTTAGAATTTGATGTATGCATTTCAGTGACATAATGTGATGCTGTATATTGAAATATGACATGAATTAGAGTAAAACAATAGCTTTGTATAATACAACATATAAATTGTATTTATATTGTATTCTTAAATCTTACAGAGCAGGGTTTAGATAACCTCCACATAATGTTATATCCCAAATTATGAGTCATTCCTGAAACCTTTACATCAGTGGTCGCCAACACTAGTCCTGCAGAGCTACTTTCATTAAGAGTTTGTTCCAAATTTCTATCCAATAGGCTTCCCCACCCCTTTTTAATTCAAATACATCAGCAAGGCTTATTATTTCGAGGTCTACAGGACTATGGTTTGAGGCTAATGTTTTACGCCACATGGAGGTTCTTAAAACCTTTATATAGGTGCTTCACACTCACACACCTAATGCACAAAAACAGTACTCTAAAAGGAGCATCTACTGGAAGGTTTTTTTATGGGGACCCAAAAGTGGTTCTTCCATGGCATTCCACCAAGAACACTTTAAGGCACCTGCACTGTAAAAAGTGCAACATTCACTCCAATTTGTTACAACCAATTGAATAAGTTGAATTCAAATATTTAGTTTGATTGAAAGAGTCTTTTGTCTTTTTTCAGGTTGAATAAACCTAATTAATTTGCTTGTAACCAACTGAAGTAATCTTTGGTTGGACCAATGAAACACTTTTTACAGAGTGTTTGTTTCAGAGGGCAAATCTACCAAACTCCAAACTACAAGCCATTTTAATTACATTAGACATGTTTCGTTGGTACAACCTAAAAAAATACTCTAATTTTTTTACAAGCAAAATACGTTTATTTAACCCAAAAAAATGACTTTCAATGAATAATTCTTTTAATCAAAGTAATATTTTGGGTTGAGTATTATTTTAGAATATTATTTAGGTTGCACTTACAGTGTACATGCAGCAATAAGATATCTATCAGTCTTGCAGGGCTCATTATCACCTGTGTATGTATTTGTTAAGACTTAAAGAGAATGTCCAATATAATGATGTCAGACTTTAGCACCATCAAACCCTTAGGTTGTATGAGGTTTAGAAACCTTTTAGCACAAACAGTGATGTGAACTAAGCTCTGTTCTCACTCAGTTTTCACCTCACTCAGAATGGCTTTTCATTCACACTTTCCCAGATCCCACTTCTTTCAAGGGTTATGTTTAGGGGCATTATTCATTCAGTGTGATTTGATGTAACAGCTTATTCTGGAATAGGTTTGACATTACCTCATAGCAAGGCCTCATTCTCCCAGCATGCATCTTTCCATAAATACTGTATATGTTTAGTTTAATATGTACTCTCTTTTCACCAATTAAACCACATGAACTTGTATGTGAAGGTCACAGACTATATTTCATTTGTTGAATTTCCAGTGAAAGGGGCCATTAAGTACAAGTTACACGGTGTTCAGCAGATAGAAATCTGTGAGCATCAGATAAACGACTGTCCATCTTTTAGAAATTACAGATAATCAACCTCCACACTTGCTTTAGAGCTGAAAGATCCACAGATGTTTCTGTGCTTCAGTGCTTTCAACTCAACACCACGGGTCTATTTATTCATTCTTCAGTGCACATACATAGATTTCAGGTTTCACCTCTAACGGACACAGCACTGTTATTTATGATTCATCACAGAACTCACAGTGCACCATTTATTGATAAGTTTATTATCAAATAAACCTTATTTATTACACCGGTAACATATTGCTCTGTTGACTAATGGCCTGTTAAAAACCCAATTTCTGGCATATGTGCTACACCCTAAAGAATGATATGACGACTCCTGGCTGAATACTGTCTAGTGCTCAAGGATAGAATGTTTTTGTGGTACTCATTACTATCCAACCCTAGAAATGAATTCATTTTTAAGAGCAAATAGGAGAGCTCATTATTCATCAGGTATCCTTCCTTACATACATAAGCAAGTGCATTGGCATGGTTCACTGGCAGATGTGTAGAAACAGGAAGACTGAAGCAAATCAAGCAAGACAAGTCAGCTCTGGGCCAATATGTGTAATTTCTGACACATACTTCAAAACACACAGCAGCTAGTTTGCATCCACTGTAGACAGCAGTCTGATTGAGATGCACGGCATATGCTGACAGGCTGTTCTGGTACCCATACAGGTTAATGGGCTTAGCTTGCACGTAAAAGATTTGTTTTATTATGGTGTTGGGTTTGCCAAGTTTGACTATGGCTCATTAACCATTAGGGTATTTCAAGATATTCATGCATATCCTCTTAGGTCCACCAGAATAATCCAAGGCCTGTAATGAGTCAAAAGGTACACATTTGTGAATAATGCAGAATGATATTGTAACAGCGGTCAAAAGAAGAATCAGCTGAAGCTGAGGCTCCCATCTGAGAACAGCTTTTTTTTGAGCAAACCAGCAGAAAAGCATATGCATATCATTGAACTTGCAGGGGATGTCACCACGTACCACCCACCAGTAACAGAGGCAACATAAACAACATGAAACAGAATCTTTTTACTGGGCCATGTGCCTCCCATGACCTCTTCTGAATGGCTCCCTGGTTGGTAGTGCACCCAGTGGCCACAATGTAGTAAGAATAAACTCTTAAAAAGGTTTTAAGCAGATCTTGGCTTGGAAGCATTGTTGTATGAAAGCTTTATTTGTTATATAAACTTTTATTTTTAGATTATAAGATTATAAAATGACTCTTCACAATCACACTTCTCATTTGGGAAAATAGTTATTTAAAAGCTATCCAGTGATAGGCTCTATCTGAAGCTATGGAGCGCCATACGCAGCAGGGTGTGATGGATTATATGTTGTGATATGTTACTCCCATAACCATCATTAAAAATGTGACTGGTGCCACAGTAGCCCTTCTATCGTTTCGGATGTGCATCTATGAAACTTGGGCTAATCAAGACTCTATGACTGGTTTGTTGTTGGACTACTGTCATTATGTACTCACTACTGCTGACTGTGAGCACTCCACAAGACTGCTGGACATTCATCTGGCCCTAACGATTTGGCCTTCAGATCTTGATGCCTGCCCATTTCTCCCATACCCAACATGCCAACTATGAAAACAGACCCCTTGCTTGCCGTATAAGACACAAAACATTATTATATATATTATAAGACGTTATTTTTTGCACTATTGTTATTTGCTTAATTTGTGAGCGGTCTTAATGCTTTTTCTCATTTGCGTGATATATACAGTCCAAAATTTACTCCCCACTACAACTCCACAGAACCTCTTTGGTACCTTTATTTTTAAGGACACCAGTAGTTTAGGTATGGCTTATGAATGCAGAGCAGCATGCAGTGACATCACTCTGTGGGAAAGCGCACACTGAAGCAGGAGGCCATGATTTCCCATGGTACAAGAACAATGAATGTAGAAATTACATTAGCTTTTCTCACAGCTCAGTACATCAGTGAAGCCATTTCATTTCACATTGTGTAATGTTTTCCTCCTTGCATGTCTATGGCGATATATGCCTCAATCAAAAGAGCATTGCCTTGAAATTGAGGGAGATGTGCCAGACCACATGAGTAGCAGACATTACACCATAATCGTTTCTGCATGTCTCTGTTTCCATGCTGCTGCATTTCTTATCCGCTTATGACAGACAGGGGTGACACAAAGGACAAGAGTGGGTGGGGGTCAGACTCATATAAGACAGAAAGGAATTATATAGACCCTAGAGAATCAATCGAAAGACATAAAAAGTACATTATGTCTGCAAAGCTGGAAAGATCATAGTGAAAGAGACTGGAGGAAATGTATGGAACTTCGGGGGGGTGCAGTCTGAGGGCTAAAGACGGAATTCTCATGAGGAATTCGGAGAAGAAAGAAGACAGACTGAGGCAGGTGAACAGTCCTCGGAGTCATTCTCAGTTGAAAAGAAAGAGCAAAGCAAGGATTTTGTTTTACTAGGTAGAGGTCACTGTATCTAGAGGTCAGCCTAGAACAGAAATGTCATTAGCTCGGGTGCAGTGTGTCCTCTTCTTCTCTTTACTGGAATTCACTCTATTAATCTCAGCCGTAGAGAGGAGTCCTTCATAACAATGTTACTAGATGACTGTTTTCAAAGGACTGCCACTTAGCTTAATTGAACTGATGAAAGAAATGCATCACTTTGCTGCTGCTGCTGCTGCTGCTGCTGCTGCTGCTGACAAGCGATTGAGTGTTTGCATGCAGACACATGTTTTATTTCTGTCTCTAGCTTTTCCCCACCTGCTGATATCCATAACAACTAATGGTGTGTGTTAGGAAAACGCAGGCTTATCCATATGCACTAGGTTATCCCACTAAATTACTCGTCACTCATACTGTCTGCTATCGGACAGCAAATTCACGCCTATCTTGTCTTGTCCGGACCAAAATCTTCCTGTCACCTTCTTCATTTTTTCACTCATACCTTCACACTCTGTTAAATATGTCATGTGTTGTCTTGTTGTATTGAGAAAATACAGTTCTGTCTGGTCCAGTGATTTGGAGACCTGTTCTTTCCCTCCTGAGTTTTTCCCTGCTTAGCATTCACGAGTAGCTGCTAAAACACTGAGATCATTTGCCTAAATGAGAGATGCAAATTATATGAAAACAAATGCTTCAATAAAACAGAGCTTACTGAGTGCAAAAGTGATTAAGCCACCATTCTTCTTAGTATGACTTATAAAAGTGTTAGTAAGATGTACAAAATGTTGTTTTATGGCTTTTCGATCGTTCTCCAGAACAGCCGCTTTGTAGATGACAATAAACCCCATCCATAAAAACCTGGTCATTTTAGCTGAGCTTGGAAACAATATAAATCATGTGCCAGTGCTTCCTTCCAATGCTGGCAGCTGTTTTAGAAGGTTTAGAAAAAGAACCGATAAACCATTGCCAAAGGGGAAGGACATTATAGAACCATGTGAATGAGGAGTAACTTTCTAGAATATGTTTAATTTGTAAAAGAGTCTAGAACTGTTTGAATGGGATGGAACTTTCTACAACACTTTGAATGGGGAGGAACATTTTAGAACAGTGTATGTAAAGGGAAAGCATTCTATAACAGGTTCTGTTTTTTAACAGAACCTCCTATAATAGTATGAATTGGAAGGACGTGCTAGAACCTTGTGCATGGTGGGGTCCCCAAAATGTTAGTAGCAATTTAATCTTGGTTCGCTGACCTTAAGGACGCAGTTTTTTCTAGAAAATTGGGTGTCTAGGCAAGGGTTCTTGGTAATGCCTAGGACTAAATGGAAATTAAAGAGCAATTGTGCTTTTGCAGTAGCCATTAGTTGTTAGACTAGCTGGGTGGAAAAAACTGTTTAAAAGGCCCACTTGTATACATTAGTGTATGTAGTTGGACACAGCTAGCTTTCTGTTTTTGTGGGTGTGAGGTGTTATCTTGTATTATTAGGTTTTTATTATGTTTTATTATTCTAGAACAGCGTGATTGTGGGAAAACGTTTTACAACACTTTGAATGGAGAGGAACATTCTAGAACAGTGTGTAAGAGAAAGGCATTCTATAACAGATTGAATAAGGAGAACCTCTGATAACAGTATGAATGGGGACACAGTTATTAAACAATGTGGATGAAGAGGGAACATTCTAGAACAACACAAATGAGACATTCTGGAACGCTGTGAATCTGTGAATACCATGTGTGAATGAGGGGGGCATCCAGAACAGTGTGAATGGGGAAAACATTTTGGAACAGTTGAAAAATGCTAAAAAATGGATTCCTACTTTCAATATCTTCTTTAGTGTGAACCGTCCTTTCTTGAACTTTATAGCTATACAGCTTATTTCAATGCATCAAAGACAAAAGCAGGTGAGTGCTGAGACTGCTCTTCTGGATTGGTTTTGGAGGGAAGGTATGTGGTTTAATACTCTGTTTGACTCACTGTGACACCGTTTATGGTATTCATATAGTACTCTTCTATCAAACCAAGCTAGCAATAATCTAGCATGTCATGATATTAATAATGCATGTTGCTTACCCCAAAATAAGGAGCTCTTCATCATGTCAACTTCAGTTAGGACTGACATTGAGACAGTAGGTATTCATTATCAGTAGCTATTACAGTTCATTATCTTCTCCCTTAACTCCAGACAAAAATCAGTATTACAGAAACACACCAGCTAGAGTAAACTTCCTACTTACTGTCCTAACTTTAAGGCAACACCAGCTGTGTCATTAATCTAGACTGGAAACGGTGCTTTCGCTGAGTTTTTGTAAGAGACTTTTAAGGATCTCAGACACTACAGACACAACCTCCACAGTCCTCTTTATTACCTTCATGTGTTAATGTTGATGAAAACTCATCAGTTAAAGTGATGGTGGTGAATAATGAGGAGACAGAACTGAACATGTCTGTTTGTTAGCACTACCAGTGCTCCAACTCCTCTTCGTGTGGACATGCATCACGCAGACATATAGACACTACATGTTACACTTGAGTCTTTGGTTGTGTCTCTGTGTAAATAACTTTTAACCATTCATTTTCCTTCACAGTAAAACACTGGAACAGTTTACTATATCAAGCTTGCCTTACTTGCCTTACTTGATATAACAACATCATGATGGCAATGTTGAAACAATATATCATGCAGCCCTATAGCTTACATTCATACTCACAGTTTGCTGCATGCTTGAGATGGGAGCATGGTAGGTGTTAGATTTGGAATTATGGTTCTATAACAAAATAAAAGAGTAGGGTTATGAAAAATTTGGCATATTTTAATGTTGTGACAGGTTCTGCTGAGGCAATGAGGAGGCATAGGGCCCATGCATGAAATTTTCAGGAGGCACAAAATTACTACCGGCACCTCTGAGAAAAGTATTACTGTGTCAGCCAGCGATGCATCTGTTGAACATGGCTTTTAATCTTCCTGGCAGACAAAAGCTATGCAATGTGAGCAATGCTGCTCTTGTAGCCGCCATGCACACACACATACACACACAGTGGTTACAGTTCAGTGCACTTCAGCACTGAGAGTGGATAGAGGAGATCGGACTAGATGATGTAGACACATGAAGTCACACAATAGAAATCCATTCAAACTTTCTCTGCTACACCTTGACACATAGGAAACTCTAAATGGGAAACATTCTCCTCTTTGAACTTTCCTCTATGCCTCGAAACTCTCGATTTAAGGCAGAGCCTGTTATCGATCACCCTTATGTGAAAAAGTCAGCCTAGTTTCACCAACATTAGAGAGGAACAAGACACAAACTTCGCTGCAGCAGGATACATTTCCTCTGCACTGCTCTCCCCTCATCAGAGTCATCTCTCACTTCATTTTCAGAGGCTGACAGACTTTATATGTGATCTACACTGCTTGACTTTTTCGAGTAGCTGTAGAGCACCTCATTTCACTGTGACTCAAACAGACGTTGCTATGATGAAGTAATGGCAGCCCCAGTTTCTCACACCTGAATCCATATTTCAAAGCAATACTCCAGCGATTTTAACCTAATCTCTGACACACCAATAGCATATGGTCAACGGACACAGGCAGTAATTTTAAGATCCTTAGCAAAGAACAGAAGGCACATTGGGTCTTTCTCAAAAGTAAGAATGTTAAGAAAGGACTTGTGTTCTTAGGATGAATGTGAAGTGTGGATCAATATGACTGTTTATTAGGCACATAAAAGAGTGAGGGTCAGTATGGCTGTGGTTTAGACACAGAGAACTGCAGGTCATGATGACTGTGATTTAGAGAAAGAGTGGTGTGGGTCGCTCTGGCTGTGGATTAGCCACATAGATGTGTGTGGGTCAGTACGACTGTGGATTAGACAAATAGAGAAGTGTAGGTCAGTATGGCTGTAGATTAGACACATACAAGAGTGAGTGTAATTACGGCTGTGGAATAGACACATAGAGGAGTGAGGGTCAATAAGACTGTGGATAAGAAACAGAGGAGTGAGGGTCAGAATGGCTGTGGATTAGACACAGACAAGTGAGGGTCAGTATGGCTGTGGATTAGACAAATAGAGGAGTGAGGGTCAGTATGGGTGGGGAATACAGTTTGAGAATCTGCTCTAGGTCCGTCAGTCCAGTTTGGTAAAGGTCAAGGAAATAATAGAGTTTATGTGTGGGCGAAAATAGGAGGAAAGAGGCATGAAAAAATGACAAACAGATGAGTGCAGGTCAGAATAACATTGAGTTTGTGCTCGGGGGGCTGCCCTGAAATGGTGCCTTTCAGAACAGATGTAAAGTAACTTTTACACCCCATTTATTCCTTTGGGAGAAAAATCATAAACTAATGGAGATTGCACAAAAACCATACATCAAATCATAAAGCTGTATACAAGTACACCATTCGTGATCAGGCAGAACATTCTGGAGCGGAAATGGTATTGATATCTTGAACACTGTGGGACAGGTGAGCAAAGTAAAGAGAAGGATCATGCTTGAACATTTGACTCTGCATTAGTGTTAGGTAAGAGGAAGGGTGCAGGATGGAACTAAACTGCAGGAAAGTAGATTTCCAGGAGGATGGTTGGAGACCTCTGAGTTAGACTTTTTAATTTAGTTTATATTTAGTTCATTATTAAACTATTTATTTAACAATTCATTTAAGCTGATTTGCCAGGTTATTAAGCCGAGGTCAGAGCTCAGCATAGTGAGCAAAAGTCTATGGGCAAATTACAGCTGATTAGGGCAGTGAGTCATGTCCCTGCTGATTGGATAATCTTTTCCACACTGACTACACTTCGTCAACACATTACCAGGATGACACTGTTTACGCAATGGAATTCACAACAGGAGCTTGTGAAGTAAAACAGGCCTTACAAAACTAACATGGTCTAAACCATGACAGCATCAGAGCTAGTTACAGCTATGATACGTGTCAAAATTACTGTCAATCAACCGCACAATACAGAAGCAGTAGATTAGCGGAGATATGTTTGAAAAATGCTGCAGTATTCCCTTCACCATTCCAAAAAAGAAAGACATCTTCCACTAACACTCAGAAACCTGCTGAAGTAAAGATGAAGTATAAAGAGCACATTTACAGCATGTAAGCGTTCCCATTCACGCTAGGGGTTATTTCTCTGGAGCACATTGTCTTGGCGGTTCATCAGAACTCTTTTTTCCCATTGACCTAATTTAAGCTTTCATTTCCTCAGTGAATGGCAAGCTGCCACCTTGTCTGCATCAGTTTCAGCCTGCGATCCCAAACCCGGCTCCACGCACCCACTGCCAGTGCACTCGAATACCAAAACTGCAGGCCTGCTGCTTTGACTGACAAGTCGCTCAACCCTGACCATTGCCAGTGGGCTCGGTTGCACCAGTCCAATTACTGGACCCGAGCTGACCAGAACCTTAATCCCACGGCTGGCTGATCTAGTACTGACACCTCGCAAACGTCACCTCACACAGGAGGGGAAAAAAATGATGCAATGGGGGGGTCACCTGAAGTCATGGAATGAATCCAAATTAAGTAAGACGGCACTTACTTTGACTAACTTTGTCAAAATGCATGCTGGGCATGGCTTTAGAAGGTGACCTGCAATACCTGAGTAAGGCTTTCATGACCTGATAGAAACAGAGCATTGTCAACTCCTACCTGGTGTTCTAACTGTTATCTTGTAACAGACTGTGACACTCGAGGATATTGGCAATGTTGCTCTCCGCTTTCTTTTGTCCTTTGTTGTGACCTCATGTCACAGTGCAATGCACTGAAAGCAGCCTGGTTTGCTGTCATCATTTCCAAACAATGGAATCCTTATATACTGCTAGATGAAGTGCAGAAGCCGTATGGATTTGAAGAGCAACATCGCTGTCATAGCAAAACCTTAACTTTACAAGAGAAGGAAGAAATTTTCTTTACATTAGTGCATGTTAAAGGGGAATGTCTGCATAGTTAAGTGGTTAAGATGTAAATAAAACCATTCATAGTGGCTTGATGTGAAATGTTACATTCTAGAGAAAGCAGGGTCAGAAATGTTCACAGTGGTGGTGACCAGGAATCAGACATTTGAGGAGTTTAAGGCCTGTACAAACAATAAAAATACATCTACTGATGGTACTTAAGAGAGTAATAATCTTTAGTAAGTAGTTGCATAATAGTGCAACTAATCATAAACTAATGGTGAAATGGGAACTAACAATATTCTACATTTTAGCAAGCAGTTCATAATTATTGCTAAATGCTTTAGTAATGTCTTAATTAATCATTAACTAATAGTGAAATTAACAGCTAGCACATTATTTTAGATTTTATTAATATGATAATATATGATGACAGTAAGAACTAAGCACTAATGAACAATTTGTTGAAGAACAGTGAAAAGCCTGAGTATTCCCTTTTTTAGTAAATAATTGAGTTATAAGGATATATAATTAGGACTGTATTTGACATTATTATAGTCTTAAAGAATTGTTATTTAGTGCTTAGCTCTTACTGCTAATTAAATAACACATTAATAAACCACTTAATGAAATCTAAAATAATGTGCTAGTTATCTTTACTTTTATTATTAATGATTAACTGAGGCATGAATTAAGAATTTAGTAAAGACTTTACACTACTTAATAAAATCTTAAATAATATTGGTAATTATTTCTAACATTGGTTAATGATTAGTTGCATAATTACATAACTGTTTAGTAATGGTTATTACTTTCTTAAGTACTGTTGCTATTATTGTAAAGTGGTACCAACAGAGTTATTACATGCTATATGCTGCTGATGCTTGAAACATTATTTTTTGGTAGTTTTGCAATAGGCTTTTTTGCCTAAAGTGGATTTTTTTTATTTAATTTAATTGGAGTGGAGAGGCACATGCAGGATGTCATAAGGAAATATATTTATGAGCCATGACATTGGATGGGTTTTATTGTGTCAAAGGGCTCAAACCACTTGGGGGCCCTACAAGCAATTACAAGAAAATCTAAACAGCTGTGCTGGTAGCGCTGGAAACTAGCAGCACCCTGTTATGGCCATGGTGCAAAATACACCCTGGAATCTGAGGGCTCCCCATGTTGACTGGCTACTCCAGTGCTGGTTACTTACTTGCCCTAGAGATACTGATGCTAATTCATTGGCAACAAATTGTTTTGAAAATGTATATGTCTAGTTTAGTAATGCACTCTTGTCATATTTATTTATGTAGCGCTTTTTACAACAGATGTTGTCACAAAGCAGCTTTACAGAAAATATCTTCCATATATTAAGTAGTTACACGTTCTTACATTGTTCTTCTCCTCTTTTGCTTTCAGTTCAGACAGTGAGTTACAATTCACTCCTTCCACCAAACTCTTGGGACATTAGGCAGGTTTTAAATTAACAAATATGTTTTATAGACATACAATTTGTTCTTCAGAGGTATAGCAGGTATATTTACAATTGCTAGGGTATGGAAGACCAACTGGGGGAACCAATTTGCTACGACGCCACCCTTGGGTAGATCAGTGCTGCATAGTTAAGAACACTAAAGACAAAAGCTGCAGACTTTGGATGAAGCAGGCAACAATGGACAATGTTCTTTCACTGAATTTGTATTTGAGTGTCTTTTTTCCCTACTAATGGACAGCATAACATCATAAACAGTTAATTTTGGGGACCACCAGAATTTTGATACTGAGACACTAAGGGGGTCCAAGAAGTTAATTAGGGTGTTCTTTGCCCTTTGGTTACGGCCAATCAGAATCCTGGCTCTTTCCACATTTTTCCCAAACGTCCTCTTAGTTTTCACATTCACTCACTGCTTACCATTCAGCAATTTGCTATTAAAGCTGTCAAGGTTTTTTTTAGCAGTGAGCTAGCATTAGTTCCTTTGAAGGTGCTTTGAATTTGAGAGCTCCAGATATTCAAAAGATGTGCCTTGTGGCTCTGTAAAGGCGAGACCTGATTCTTTGGCAGAGTAGGAAATGCACATTTCCAAAGCTAAATATAAAATGTCACCCATCTAAGTTAAAGAAGAACCTTGCATCATTCTTGCCAGTAGTGATCTCTGAACTGTCATTAGAGGTAATACAGTATATAAATGAACCCCCAACCCCTCTGTGGTGGTGTACTTTAGCTAGGAGGCTTGACAGCTTGGATTTTTAAGTTTGCTGCTTTTTTCCATTCCATTTTTAATGTGTACACTGTCCAATTTTACTTTGTCATCTTCACTGGGATGTACATTTTATAGGGAAACTGTCACACCTCCCGGTGCTCCCTCTGTTCAGGTTTTCCCTCCACACTAGAAGTCATTGATGTACAACATCACAGTCACATGTCCCACAGCCACCAATCAGGGATCAGTCTCCACATCACTCTCTCAATATTACTGACTCTCACCTGTTCTCTGTACCCTTTTGTGTATATATACCTGTTTGTTACAGACAGTTCTTTGTGAGGTATTGGCAACACATCCAATTTGCGTACTGAGTGTTTTTCCCATTTACAGTTTTGCCCTGTTTGACCTGTTTCTGTTTTTTGATTTCTCCTTTTGACTGTTGATTTGTACTGCTCTAACTGTTTGTTCAAGTCCCTAGTTTTGACGTGTCTTCCCATTTTTGCTTTCTATCTCACCCATGTATCTGTAGTTAGTGGTCATGGTTTTGACCTTGCCTGGTTTTCCGGATTTTCATTTTGTCAATGAACATCAAACCCTTTTAGCTGTCTGTGAATGTCTGGTTTGTTTGCCCAGCATATCAGAAATCTTGCATTGGGTGTTGGGTTTATGTTAGCCTGTCCCATCAAAGTGGGCATAATCTTGTTATTGTTTGTCTCAACTGTAAAAAAAAGTGCCTTTATTATTACCTAGCAGCGACATGACCAACACAGTGGTACTGCGCAGCTCTCAAATACACTCAAATAGTTGCACCTAGAAGGAATCAACCCACAGGAATGAAACATGGTGGGTAGGTTTGACATTGTGAGACATGCAAATGATTCAAGTATCATGCTTGGCCGCACATGTGACATAAGCAGTGATGCCCTTCATGAGTCATCCTGTAAGTGCCATCACCATTGGCAGACAGCTGTGTGACGCAGGACTACATGCATGCTGAACCTTACAACGACTGCCCTTAACACCGCATCAACATCGCCAAAGACTGCAATGGTGTTGTGCTGGACCGTCATGGAGTGACTCAGAATGGTAGCGGGTCATCTTCGTTTACGAGTTCTGCTTTTGTCTTGGTGGTGACGACAAACGAATGTGTGTGGGGAGGGGCCGTGGTCAGCAGCAAGATGAATGGTTTGTTGTCACAGTCACACGTCCAGAAGGCCTGGTGTCACCCACCATCACCCAAAGACAAAATCTGCAGGAACTTTGTAAAAATATTCAAGCTGGCATGGGATGGATTATCGCAGGACACATGTCTGGCATGTTTTGTTAGCAAACATGGCGTCCCGATGCTATCCCGAGAGACACTACTTCTGTATGTGTAGCTCAATAAATGTTGCCCATATCAGTCTAAATTTATCTTCCTTCAGAATAGCATTGCAATCTGACACTTCCTTCTGGGTGCAACTATTTTTGGAAGATGAGTGTAATAACCTGCTGTGACATCAAAGATTCCCTGATGATCCAAAAAAGGTAGCCATACAATGGCCCAGCATACATTTGTGCGCAGAAGCCAGCAGCTTAATGATCTTGGCCTGAATATACTACCCACGGAAACCTCCCATCCCTCCAGTACAGTCTCAGAGATTATTCTAAGGCATTATTCTGGTTGCTGGTGATGGTCCAATACCTTACTAAAACACTTTGTTTGTTTTTCTTAAATTTGTTGCCCACCTGAAACCTCTATCTGCCTATGACTCACCAGCCATATTCCCACCTTAAAAACAGCAAAGCTGAAAACATTTCTATGAGAACCATAGGATATGAGGCATAGCAAATGAGGCATAGCTAAATTAACAATGTGGGATATCTTCAAAAGACACTGTGTACTTAAAAACTGCCAGCAAGCATTTGGCTGAGGAAAACAATACTGGCATCTGTAACTGGCACACTCATTAAATTTAATATCACAACAGAAGTACAGAAACAAATCATCTGCTTATATACAAGGAAAAGCCAGACTTACCGGATGGTGCTTTACTTTGTACCAAGAAAATCACACAAACATTCTGCTTAGGTAACCAGAGGGGGGTCATCGGGGGATAAAAGTAGCTAAGGATCGGATGAGTCATACAAACATCAGCTTAACTTTCCAAATAAGTCTGAAACTTCACAAAACAAACCAAACAAACTGAACTACTTTAAAGGAATACTGCAGTATTTTTCCATAGATACAGATACTAGATGTCACATTGGGGTTACCCAGACACATCAGTGGTGCCGCAGGTTTAGGGTGGTTGTAATGCAGCTGTAAGTGGACAAAGACATGCGCAGATATTAAGAAAAAAGTGAGCTTTATTTGCAAAGAGCAAATCCAAAAGAGAAAATAATCCAAAAGAGAAAATATAGGCCAGGTCAGAACAAGGTGAACAAAAACAAGTACATGGGCAAGGCGGAAGCAACGTCAAAACAGGCGAGGGTCAAAACAAATACACAATCCAAAGGGCAAGGCAAAGGTCAAAAAACGAGAAATACAAAAACAGGTCAAAACAAAAATCAGCAATGTGAACTGGCTCGTTACGGTTCAGATATGAGGGCAACAAGAGTAACAAACAGAGGAGTTTAAGTAGCAAGCTCATTAGAGAGTCACAGGTGCATGGAATCAGTACTTTGGCAAGGAGCGCGTGGGAGGTGGGCCGTGATTGGAGGGCATGACAGGGGTCAACATAGCTGTTCAAAATTAAACTATTTCAAGTATATTGGACTCAGAAATGTGTAAGGATTATGTAATAGAGTGAACGCAGAGTTTAGCACTTATGTTTGTGCGATGTTTATGTGTAGATTTTGACCATGCAGTTGGTGAAGCACAGAGAACTCCTTGGCGTGACTGTTTTCCTGGTGTTTTATATTAAGCTTATTTAATTGAACAACCTTTACAGTGGAGCTTAACTTGATGTGAAGTAGTTATAGTCATTCATTTACAATGAATGTTAATGCTGAGTTAGCGTGGCACGTACAGCCTTCCCTAATACATATGCCCATTGAATTAGCACCTTCTGCACCACTTAAATATGGATTGGAAATTCAAACAAGAAGCTGGTAAATAGGAAGACATCTTTAGCAGCATCTTGTTTACTGTGTTTTGGAGGAGTTTTATTGTTTTTCACCTGCATAAAGATCAGAAGTGATTCACACAATTGTGGATTTGGATTGAATGTGGGTGATTGTTTCTACCAGAGCTCGCACTTAGCTCGGTCTTTAACGTCCAGTACAGACTGAATATTTTCCTGATGTTACAGACAGCAACTTTTTTACAGTTATGAAATGGAAATTAAAATTACTGAGAGTAATCTAGACTCGTCTATGGCTGAAGAACAAAACAGATTTGGGGAAATTAATTGGTAATGGGACAGGTAATCAAGAGAACTCTTCATATCTCAGTACAAATGTATCTGTTTACAGACAGATCTTGGCTATTTCAACATGGCTGATGCACATCTGTATTGCCACAGACAGAGAACAACAGACAATGCAGGATCTAGGTATATAATTCTATGTGTTCTCTGTCTGCTGCATCTGTAGTACGCAGAAGCCAACAAGCAGGCACTGAAATACTTACTGCCTTTGTTGTAAGTCTGTTTTGAGTCAACAGGTTCTCTGTTCTTTTAAGTAAATTGGTGTCAATCGGCTGTATACTATGGCGGTGGAGGTAGAAATTTCTTTGAAAGATGACTGAGTATTCATTAAAGTGAGAGGCAACTCATTCTTTAATAGAGAAGGACATTAGCTGAATTCTGAATGCACATCTGAAACTGAGTTACATTATAATGTATATCTGAATTTATTAATGTATGTATGTATGTGTGAGTGCGTGTGTGTGCACTGAGACGAGTCTCTTGAGCCACCCTGCCTGGCCATTGTCATGCATTTCAATGTAAGTCAGTACGTAAGGTCTACTTTTGACTGCTTCCTCCTGTCTTCCCCTTCCAACCCTCCTTCCTTCCTTCCGCCACCCTAAACCCTGTGGGACCTTCCTGTCAAAGTACTGAAGCCACACTCCACTGCATCTGCAAAGCTGTTAGGAAACATTCGTTGTCCTTCAACACTGCTTCATCTCCTCCCTTTTTTCCTGCACTCACTGCTGATAGGAACAGATGTTAATAGATGTAATAGGATATATATTTAAGGTAAAGATAACTGAAATCAGTCATGAGCTTATGTCTGGTGTGCAGATGGGCTTCTTTCATGCACATGGAGTTTTGCGTGTTGGGTTTGCTGGGGTCTGTTTTGAGGCACTGTGGCTGAATGCTGAAACCTTTGGCCAGTGAGTGAACAAGAGTAACAATGTCACCTCATTTACTCTGCTACTGTATATGACTGCTGCTTTGGCTTGTTCACACTGCCTACCTCATTAAATCCCTTCTGTTAAACTAACTGTCATGGTGAGGTTTTGGACGTAGGCCCTCAGACTGTAGGACACTGCAATGCTTGTTAGATATTGAATTAGAGCCAACCACTGTGATCAAGTGCCATTAGAAGATTCACTATGACTGCCAAGCTACAGTAAGGTCACTTAAAATATATGTAAGGTTATCTTCCCAAACAGCTTATAACTACCTACTCTAAGGGCCACATTTATTTTCTCAAGGTAACCAAAAAAAAAGGCCAGATAAGACAACGGAAATATCACACAATGTACAGCTGTATCAGTAATAAGGAGTTAAGCCCCCTTTTGTCTTCAGAGCAGCTGCTATCCCTAGTGGAATACTTTTATGGATGTTCAAACTATTTCAAGTGTAAAATTGGTCCATTCTTCACGGAAAACACACAATTGGGGGCTGCCAGAAGCTGGAGAGCTCCCTTTGGCCTCCTCAAAGAAAGCCCCCTTAAGATTTCCAAGGTATTTGCACTAGCTTTGGTTACAATGGCAGTTCCATCATATCAGATATGTTTATATGCTTATACTGTACATCTCATCATGGTTTAAATGTATCTTCATAATTTTGGTTATGAAAGTCTGTTTGTCTGATGGTGTATGTGTTATAAGAGCCACGGTAAAAGTTTCTGAAATGCTCAAAATCTTCAGGCATGGAGGTGGACATGTAAAATACTTGCAGACAAAGACTTGGTCAGCTCTTTTTCACTCAGTAGCCTGCAGCTGTATTTTATCCAGCTCCTTCTTATTGGTCTCCTACAGGGACCTTTAGGCCTAAAAGTAAAGTTTAATATGTGATTTGTTATATTACTGCACAGCATTACATCCCTCAGCCTCACTGGTTTTACAGAACTAGCAAATTTAGATTGTTCTCATCCATCAGTGCTCTCTCACTACAATACCCAGCATTATGTAAATATACACATCATCAAAAGAATAGTTGCACCCAGATGGAAGTTTCGGTTTGCAGTGCTATTCAGAAGGAAAGAACAATAAATGATGATAAATTTAGACTGATATGGGCAATGTTTGTTGAGCTACACATACACAAGGAGTGTCTTTCTGCATGGCATCGAGCCGCCATGTTTGCTAACTTTATATGCCAGGTTCCTGGCACTAACAGGATGACTCATAAAGGGCATCACTGCTTGCTGAATGACTGCAATCGTGACTGTTGGGTCAGTCAGGTGCAGTGATAAGGTCCGTCCTTGCTTATGTCACATTACGTCTCACAATGCCAAACCTACCCAAGTTTCATTCCTGTCGGTTGATTCCTTCAGGGTGCAACTATTTGTGCAATTACTTTTTTGACGATGAGTGTGTATCATTCAACGGCTGGCAAGACCTGTGATGCCTACCAATCCTGAGCTCTGTAGGCCAATTAATTCGACCAAGCATCACTTCGATTGTTGAAAGGACAAAAATGAACACAAACTATTTCTTTCCCTTTTTTCCTTTCAGCCACAGAAAAGAAGTCTAGATAGTCGGATGGCTACCTTGTTAACTTTAGCTTTAAGCTTATTTCTTTATTCAACAAGTCATTTCTGTCAGTCTCTCCATTGTAATGATGATTTAGTTCCTATGGTTATATGGCTTTTAATCTGTGTTCAGACTGCATGCAAATCAGATTTCTTTCCCAAATCAGATCTTTAGTTATTTGCAAGTAATCAGATCTGATGTGTGCTCCCAGAACCGGAATCACATTTCCAACCTCCCGTAAATGTGGTTTTAATGTGAAATAGCAAAGTACTGACTTCATGTGTTTTTGTACTGTCCAAACTATTGAAAATCAAATTGGATACAAATTAGATATGCCAAAATGGATCTGGGCTCACAGTCTGAATAAGGCCAATAGTTCACCCTACCTTTAAGATGGTTTCATTTAAAATTTTGGCTAACAGGTGAGTGAGGTTCAGTTCCACCATTCTTTATGCATAATTGTACATGCAATTATGGTGAATACAACTGTAGGAATACAGAAGAACCTAGTAGATGTGCATGTGTAATGGTCACTTCACATGCAGCAATGTCCAGGCCTGACCTTTAGAATTCACATTGCATGCTCAACAAGAGGGGGAAAAACTCCAACTGACATTGAAGTCTTTTTCTGTTTTATTTGTTTTACCACTCTACAATTTAGAAGTATAGTCCACAGCTATGGCTATCTGAAGATCACATGAGTCATTCCTGTTTTTATCTGCATTGGTAAAGAGTTATGATTAGTAGATGAAAGCCAGTTCACAGGTATGGGTCACATGATGCAAATTAGTTTTAGAATACCACCATCCAGTGGTTAAAGACTGTAAATGCTCACAGTTCCATTCCTGTCACTGAGATGCTGCTGTTCTATTTGAAAGGCTGGGACAATATTACAGATGGCTAGATAGCGTTAAATAGTCTCAGCCCTTTCATTCATTTTGATTAGGATGGCAGGCTGATTTGCTAAGATCTGGTGGATTACGCCACAAACACAGCACACGACAAGGAATATATACTTTCATGCACTGGTGTCTAACAAGCAGAAGGTTATATTTAGGTATGGGACGCAGTGTGGGGTCTTGCTGTCTTCTTTGATGACACACATTCTCTAAAGATGATGAAATATGTAAAGGACTCCAGTGCTGGGGTGTGTGCTGCTTGTTTATTCTGCACAACAGCAGCTACCATGATAAAATCAGACCAATAAATCATGGCCAGTCCTGCTATAGAGCTGCCATTTCAAGAGGCCTGACAGAGAATTAATCATGCTTACATAAGCATTGCCTTTACCAAGAGCTACTGCAAGCGTAATTATAGCTTCACACATATCGCATCTCAAACCCAAGCTGAAGAATTATGGAGGAGGAAGAGCTGAAATTGTACAAAACCTGATGGTATTAATATAAGAAGCAAACCAGAGATTAATATTCAGCATGATATTTTGATGTCCACTGAGAAATAAAAATTCAGACCTCAGTAAGACCTCAGTAGACCTCAGTATCAGTAATTATGTGAGGTGTTTGCATTGAAGAACATTTTTCCATGACGTTTTCCTAAAGCATTCCCATATTCAAAATACCATACATGCTATTCACAGGGTTTTGTAAAACATACAGTACTATGTATAAGTCAGTGACCCCCTACATTTATTACAGTTCTAGTTCAAAACAGCTATTAAATACAATTTCCAGGAGATTTTGAAGAGATTAGAGGATAATCCACTTGCATGAGAAAGGGGAAGGTCAAAGGAAAACAGTTTAAAAACAGGAGTTTCAAAAAGTTAATAAATGATTAAAACAAATGTTGTTTGTGTTTTCCCCATCCTTCCACTGTAAGAAGACATCTGAACACTAGTCTGAAAGGATGTGAACCTGTCACAAAGACTTTACTGAGAAAAAGAACCAGAAAACTTCAAATAAAGAGCTGCTGGTGTGCTTTGAACAATCCCACAATTCACTATCCCACATTCAAGACCTCAACATTGCTCAATGTGTTTGGGATTAGTTGGTTTGTGAGAAGCAGAACATGCAACCATCTACTAAGACTGAACTTTGGAGGTGTGGAAAATATCCCTGCAGATTTCTTTGAATAAATAATAATAAATACTAATAAACAACCTAGCTGACCAAGAAACACACCTACATGCCCCATGACCTCCAGGTCATCAACACGGAAGTTAATGATCTGACAGCAATTTACAAATCAGGATTTCTTTCCTGTCTGATTAGAGGTAAAGGACAATCGAAACTATCCAGCTTTACTAAGCAGTTCTGCATTGTGAAATACCAGTGTAGTGTATGTCAGTATCAACAAGGACAATGTCAGCAGTCCATATGGAAAAATTGGCAGAGGCAAGCTTTATTGGCAACGGTTTGGTTTAAGGAGACAATATATCCAAGAAACATGGTTAATAAGTTAGACTTGTGTTGCTGCCACGGGCCTTGGGGATCATTCCTGATATTCTGGCCACAATCCCAGATGTTTCTGGAAGCAGTACCTTGGCTGCAGGCTGACCTTCCAGCACGGCAGCAGACTGAAGGAAAAGTGGAAGGAAACATTGTAGAGACAAACTAAAGTTATGCAGTGCCATCTGATCTTCTGATTTGATTAGAGCAGCCTAATTAGATCTGCAAAAAGACTGTAAAGACCTAATTTCTTAAAGGCTGGCCTTCCTAAACTTTAGGAAACGGGTGTTATTTTTGTCAGTGAGTAATTACATTATGTATTAAAAATGGACAGGCTAAAATACTGAGGGCAGTATTTAAAAGGAAGAATATTTGTGCTTGCCATATACAGTACCTATGCATAACTTGAATCTTGTTGCCTGTATTCTTTATACACTGTATACTATACAACTTTTAGCTTATATTTATAAAAAGCACCAAAAAGATCAGACCATATTTAAGTTCACCTATTGGCTGTGTTTATACAGCTGTCAAAGCTGGACTTTTCTTCCTATGTTATTTTACCTTCATATCAAAATCATATCCAAACAGAATATATCATATGTGAACAGAGATATGTTTGATAAATGCTTACATGCTGAATGTTTGTCATAACACAGATATTAAATCAAAGGACAAGGATTCACCAGTGTCACTGACGCAAAGCATCAAAAGTTAATTGAGGGTAAATAGCAACTCCTTGTGGAGAATCCTCAGTCTGCTAAACATGCATGAGTGAGTTGAGTTACATAGAAGCTACTTTGAAAGGTGGTTTACATCTAAAAATATTATATGATGTCACCAGGTCAGCAGGGCAACAATCTATTAGCTATACAGACTAAAACATTCCTGTAGGACAGTATGAGAATCTGATGACCATCACGATTTTGGCAAGCCTTTAACCTTTTTATTGAGTGTACCAACACTGACACTAAACACTAAAACAGTGTAAAAGTACAAACAGGCCCAAATGCATGATTAGTGTTGTCATCTAAAATCACAAATGCACAGCTTTTATCAATGTACAGTCTGTGGTGTGTGATCATTAGAGGTTTAAGCTTTCGTCAGAACGCAGTTGAATTGTTCACTAAACGTCTCTAGCAACACTGGAGTCGCCTCTTCGATCGTGACATCACGTCCAAGTTCTCGACTAAGCGAAGTAACTCCTTTTCCTACAATCCCACAGGGCACAATGTTCTCAAACCAGTTCAAATCAGTGTTGCAGTTCAAAGCCAAACCATGAGAGGTCACATATCTCCCACAATGGATGCCTGAAAAATATGATAGCAAGTAATCATTACAGTTCTGCCAGTAAATCTAAACCTTCAAAAGTGAAACAATGCAAAAACAACAACAAATTACCAATTGCACATATCTTGTTATTTCCAACCCAGACTCCAGTGTCTGGAGAGGTAGAAGCTTTGATCCCAAACTTGCTGCACATCTCAATCACTGTCCTTTCCAGCTCACACACATACCACCTCACGCTCTTCTTAAAGCAGCCTAGGTTGAGGATGGGATAACAAACCAGCTGCCCTGGTCCATGAAAAGTAATCAGGCCTCCTCGGTTTGTGCGGAAAAAGTCTGCTCCCAGATCTTTCAATCTCTGCTCTTCCTCAGCCGGGTATTGCGCTCGCCTAATTCCAATGGTGTAAACAGGGTAGTGCTCACAGAGTAGCAAAGTGTTCGGAGTCCGGTTTGAAAAATCAAAATGCTGTTTGATATAATGCTGCTGTATCTGAAGGGCACTTCGGTAAGCAATCCTCCCCAAATTCACAACATTCACTGGGGTCTTTCCAAGCGACATCTTGACTTTAGAGACTCTCGGGTTTGCACATCTGACCTGCTAATAGTGCAACAGTAAACAATATTATTAGACCTTTTGATGATGTACAGGTAGATTTTGCACATTTAACAATTCAAATTAATTACTCTCCAACATCAGAACATCCCAGATACAAAGTTATTGTATTTGCATATATTTTTTTCAAATAGATAGAGCTTTCTGACATACATGAAGAGTAATATACTGTACATTCTATGTCCAAAAGTTTGGAGACATCTGCTCTGCCAAAGCATTAACAGACTTTACACTAGATGTTGGGACACTGCTGTGATTAATTAAATGCATTCAGCCAAAAGAGAATTACTGAGGTCAGATCCTGATATAGGATTAGCATATCCCTCTAATGGAAGCTTGGCAGCCTCGGGTGGTGGCACCGCCTCCTATTATACTGGGTATGCATTTCTGTGGAGGTTACAATAGCTGTAAAGCTATATGAGCAATTCAGTGCTCATGTCAGTACTGGGTGCACCTTGAAGTAGCTGGAGGGTTCACATACTTTTGAACACATGCTGTACATCACACATATATTTTAATATGGAATGATGGCTGTATACAATTACACCACCTACATGAATCAAACGCTGTTTTCTTCAGTTTTTATTGTTGTGGAGAAAACGGACTTTTTACCTGTTAACATGAAGCAGTCTCAGTGCACCAGTGGGCCGCCATGTTGACCAGAGAGTGTATAAATATAAGCGAGAGTCGCAAGCAGAAGAGGACACTTCAGACCACTGACTTGAGCGAAGCTCCGCTGTGTCGGCTAAATATCTCTAACTGTGGTTAACACGGTGAAACAAACATTTTCATTTGTCAGTAAATTACTTTTTTTTTTAACCGAGATTCGTAAATAAACTGGGTAAACTGGCAGTTTGAGATTTGTTTTAGGCATGAGTAAGTGAAGATCTACCCGGAGTGACTTGCATGTTCGTTCTTTAATATCTTAGATTTCTCTTTTTGCTTCACTGGCCGTTCAGGGATTGTGTGGTAATGGAGCGCCACCTGCTGGGCTGGAGAGTGTTGTAAGGGCCAAAAACACAAAACGACAGGGCTAAACAGAGCCAACCAACCAAATAAATAATTAAATAAATACATAAATAAACAAATACATAAATAAATAAATATCTCTGAAACCTAACGGGAACTGACTTAAAGGTTCCTGGTAGACGGCACCTAAAGCCCTTCAGGAAGTACATCTGGAAAAATTACCAGAATAAAAAGAAAAAGCAAAAGAAGAAGAAGAAGTGAAAAAAAAGAAAAGTGAGGGGTGAAAAAAATTAATTCAAAATGAAAAGGTGTTAAGGCTATTTAAGTTCTTCAGTTCCCAGTAGGGAAGCACTGATATGATAATTATGGTTGCCAATATGATATCCGATATCCGATACTGATGCAACTAATATATAAATATCTATAACATGTATAAATTAAGTCTAATCTACCTGGATTAGCAACACAGAGAAATATAACACATATTTCTGTAGGGTAGTAAAACTGAGTAAACTGCAGTTGCTTAATCACAGTAGCCCAGCATCACCTCGACATTCTGCCCTTTCAGACTACAATAAACACAGCAGCAAATATCAGTTAGAAATATCGATCAAATCAAATCTGATATTTTATATATGTCGATACGATTGTTTTATTGTAGTGCATGTTAGATAAGCAAGTCTGATTTTTAAACCAGTGAACGGTGCAAAGCATGATGATGGACTGAAAATTAGTCCAGTGGAACAAATTGACTCTGCTTTCTCGGTTCAGCATGTCCCATGACTAGACTCTTCCCAAAGGAAAGCCTACGAAGGGACTAAATAGCATTAAGCACAATCAGACCTATTCATCTCAATTTCAGTTACATGTAATTGAATTTCTGAGTGAATGAACTTCTTTTGGAGCACGTGAATGTGATTGTGTTAACTTTGCCCCTCCTTTTTTTCTAATAGAAATAAGGATGCAGCTGCTCACTGATCCTCCAGCATTCAGATCTAAACAGATCTAAGGAAGGTCAGACGCAGGAATGAAGCATCAAAGGCTGATACTGTTAGGTCTTTTGGTCATGATGGTCGTTGCCGGTAAGTATTTATCTTTAACACTGGGGACACTGAAACCACCTGGTTAGTGGCCAGACATTGTTGCTTCATCCAGAATGAACAGATGTGAGGTGTTACATTTGAGTTTTGAGAACACTCCTTGCTACAGCTAATCAGCTCATGTTCATCCCTACATGGCAGATGAAAGCAATGCAGCGGTGGTCTTTCCATGGGGCTGCACGAACTACAGTGGAGTTTGTCGTCCAATGTGTCTGCCTACAGAGCTGCCCTTTGGACCTTTTGGTTGCGCAAAAGGATTTATGTAGGTTCAGGCTGTTGATGTTTGATGCTGAAAACCGCCTGCATGTTTAATTAACTTCAGCCTTACCGAATCATCATTTCCTCAAACTGTTACTTTGTCTTCATTTCAGTTGCTGTGTTTCCCATATTATTCTCTGAAGATCGGACCATGTTCCACACCGTGATCATGCACCACAGCTTACCTGTTAATGTGCATCTACAGCAAGTCATCATTTGCTCCAGCATGTGAATATACTTTAATCTGTGATTCATACTATGTTTTTTTAAATGCAGTCTGATTAAATACCTTTGTGGCACAATGAAGTCAATACTGTTTGATTTTCTTCATCTGACAAACAGCTTATTTCAAATCTCATCTCTCAAATGTCTTCGGATGTGCTAACCTAATGTTTAAAAGTCTTCACTTGCATCTTTGACTTATATTCACTCTTAGGCAACTTGACTAGTGATGCACAATAACACTGGAATCAGATATCAGCAGGTAACTGCTTAAAAAATATTATCCTCACAGGAAAGATGTTTATATTTAACCAATATTACAAAGTGATATGTGATGTATTTTACTGGACTCTGGAACAGGCAAATGTTTAGGTGAACACTGGGCTATTGTGCTAAAATCTCTGCATATTATTCATTTTACTGCATGCGAACCCAC
The DNA here is from genome assembly GCA_034552555.1 of Semaprochilodus insignis. Taxonomy (NCBI): domain Eukaryota; kingdom Metazoa; phylum Chordata; class Actinopteri; order Characiformes; family Prochilodontidae; genus Semaprochilodus; species Semaprochilodus insignis. Next base: position 7,154,778 of record CM067488.1, read on the forward strand.
TGCAAATGAACATTATATTTCTCTGTAACGCTAATCCAGCTGGATTTAGTTCCAATTTTAAACATTTTGTCCATCTTTAAGTAACAACATTGGTAGATATGTACATGAAGCATACCAGATATCAGGATCGGTCCACAATTCCAATATCGGTGTATCCCTTTTTACTCTAACATAGCTATAACATTAAAACAAGCTGCTATGCTGTAGAAGTTTAAATTTAAATTTAAAGCAATGTAAACGTGAAGGTTGGCATGCTAATCTCCGAATCAATCCCCCAAACTTGATGTACATAGTTAACAATATCAGAAGTCTCTAGATTATAATTATGATAGCTGAGTAGTTACGATTATCATGTACAGCTTGAGTATAAACATTTATAAAGTTAGAACTAAGATCTAATGCACCACAAAGAGCTGCACAAGATCTCTTTCTGATCTCTTTCTCTTTTAGTGATCATTTGACCCCAATGACACCATAAATGTGAAGTTTTTAAGTAGATATTTACATAAAAGATATCAGACATTAGCATCACAATTCCCATATTGGTTAATCCCTCGTTACTGTAACATTTAACATTAAAACATGCTGCAGTGCTGTAGAAGTTTCATTTTACTATAAAATACATTGAATGAATTTTACCATGTGTATTAGCTAGCCTACATAACTAAACTCTGTCTACATATTGTCACTGTCTGGTCAAAACCTCATTTCTCTAAATTGGTAACTTTTCAGGAGAAGCAAAAACACAATTTCAACTTGAATGTTACTTAATGTAATGAGAATCTATTAATTGTAGTTTTAGACCATCTCAAATAACCCACTTTTTATAAAATGTTTACAGTGTAATGCAAATTTAACAAAGTGACAAAAATAGAGATGTGAATGGCTTCGTTCTAAGAGCAATGATATGCTTTTGCTGCTTAAACACCAAGTAAATTTGCCTATTAGCTCTATTTTAATACTTTTATCGAAGCATTGCTTTCTGTTATTTCAACCAAAAGCACAATTTGTAGGATGAATGTAGCCATTTTATGCATTCATGTGGCAAAGCAATTTTCAACTCCAGTCCTGGGCACTCGCTTCCCTGAACAGTTTCAGGCTGTTCCTGCTTTAGCACACCTGACCCCACTCATCAGATAATAATAATATCCTTCATGAATTTGATCAGGTGTATCATCATGTGTTTGAATAATGCATAGCTCTGCTTTGTTGGAATACATTTGCAATGCTGACAAAGAGGTGTCAGAACATCTGCTTATGTTATTCTTATCGCCTCTGGAGTGAAGCGCTGCAGAGTTTGAGACATGCTGGATTATTCCTGTTCAAAGCTCTGTTACGTGAATCAGTTAGACACGAGTAATAGAGCCACAGTCCTCAAATCATGTGCGCACTAACTACATGACAGAATGCACCGGGAAAATTCACCAAATTCATCCATACTTACTTCACAGTAAGGACACACATGTTAAATTAATCCACCCTGATTGCACAATTGGGGGGCAAAATTGGCCAGCATTTAGCCAGCAGACTAAAACAGCCAACAGCATGTGGATATGGGGAATCAAAGCACTATGCAAAATAAGAAACGTTGTAATCAAAAACCACAATTAAATTTGATAGTCCTGACCTTCTAGAAGACAGCATTAGCCACTGCACCGTGTAATTTACTTTCAAATATTCACAGCTCAGAAGCATAATGGAAATAGTCTCGTTGCAGTGCAAATTGTAAAATTAAAAAGTGTGATTTTGCAGATTTTCTCAATTCTATTTTATTACAGACTTCTGAATTTAAAGGCAACTAAAAATATAGGTTGGCTTGCTAAGCTCCAAATCAATGTCCCAAACTGGCACCCAATTAACAAGGTCAAAAGTCAGAGAAATCATCATCTACAGCTTGAGTGTGAACATTTACAAACTGAGAACTCAGATCCTGAATGGATCACAAGGAGCTGCATAAGCTCTCTTTCTGTGTTTTTTTAGTGATCATCTGACCTCAGTAACAACATAACAACGTAAAGTCCTAAGCAGAATAGCAAATTTATTCAGGGCTGTGTACTGTGTAAGACTGATTCATCTCCTCAAAGTAAATGAACTGAAACTACTGGAAGGTGTCCAAGCTGGTTTATGCTGCTCTAGTGCTGGTCAGGTGCCGGTCTAGCTGGTAGTATTCTGGTCTACACCTTTTTAATCATATATTCAACACCCTTCATTTTTCTGGGCCGTTTAAAAACTACTGACTGTGCCCTCTGTGCAACTATAAAACAGTGTCCATTTTCCTTTTCAAAAATGTATCAAAAATATATTTTATTTAATTCGTCTTGTAAAACATTTAGCGTACTTGACTTCCTAGTCAGTATCAGTCGAGGTGCGCAAGTACAGTTATTGATAACGGCCATTCGTGTTGACAGCCGCTGACTTGCAATGTTATTTTTCTCTACCTGTATTCTGAAACGCTCCGCCCCCTTGACCTACGGTTGGCTAATAATTCATACTTTCACAAGATCTCGCTGAGCGCGGGCTATTAGTAGCCAATCATATCGCAGGACGCAGCCCGGTATTAGCCAATCCCAACGCAGGGAGGCGGGATTTGTCGGAATACAGGCGGGGAAAAAACATCTCTCTTGATGCAAAAAAACTGGGCGGGGACTGTTTTCAAACCGAGCAGCGAGACACCAATGAAAATGGCGGCCACGGGGTGCGCCAAATCCACCAGTGGACTAGAGCCGAGGAACAAGCCCAGGCTTCACATACCTGTGCGCTCTCTAACTCTGGAGGAAGCGAGGTGTCCGGTCTGTCAGGAGATACTGTTGGAGCCCGTCACCATGCCGTGTGGACACTCCGTCTGCCTTCACTGTTTCAGGCGGACGGTGGAGTTCACCACTTTGTGCTGCCCTTTATGCCGGCTGCGAGTGTCCAGCTGGGCCCGTAAACAGTCCCGTGAGAAAAGCCTAGTCAACACCGAGCTGTGGGAGATGGTCCGCCAGAGTTATCCAGAAAGATGCAAGCGGAGGATAGAGCAAAGAGACGGAGTGACGGCTGGGGAAGGTAATGTAAACAAGCGACATGGAAGGGTTTAAGTTTACTGTTCATACCAGAAACACTTGCAGATCATTTAACGTTCCACTCGCTCGGGCCCAACTAATGACTCGGTAAACATCTGAAACCGTTACGGGTAAATGTGTCGGACAGTCTGTGATATTTACCATACTGGTCTGGCGTAAGGCCACTCAGTAAAGCCAGCTACGTTTTTCAGTGTTATTGCTACGTCATTTGCGCGTCCTTACATTACTGCACAGTAACTTACTCGGCTGAGCTGAGCCCTGAGTTAGTGGACTAACGTTAGTAGTCACGTAGGGGGCAGCTTCTCCTCCAGAGGGCTGTTTACATCCACATCGCCCAAAAAGTTGTGACTTCAGCAGAAAACAGGCTAGAAGAGCCAGCTGTACTGTGGAGCTCAGCTGGGAAGTTCATGTAACTTATGGTGTACATGATAGCGTGCTGTCACCTTGCTGCCTAGATTGCATCAAAATAAGGTGGACGCTCTTTTGAATAGTGCACCTTCCCAGTTGTTCTGACACAATTTTTTTTCTTGAATAGCTAAATTACAGCAAAATCCAGTTCATTAAACTGCAATGTTCACCTATTAGTGGCGTCTCATCCATATTAATGTCTTGAAATTTGAGAAAATCAGCTGTCCTTTACATTGTATGAAAAAAAATCCTGAAAGATAATACCTAAGAATTCCTTGGAATAAAATCTCCCTATGTTAACTTACATTACACGTAAAGATTATTTTTGCCCTGTCCTGTAAAGTAACTATTTTAAAGATACTTTAGAAACTAGTGCTGAAAGATTAATCGATTTTATATCGAAATCACAGTTAAAAAGAGTGCAATATTCAAATCGTAAGAAAAGCCACTTTAATTCTCGGCTATGTAAACAACACTGTGTCTTATATGGGGAAGGTTAACCTAATATCAGAGTTTGTAAACTGCCTGTGGATGAGAGAGACCAATCATTCAGCCCTACTCTACACAGTTATGTCATTTTAATAACTTTGTTAGTAATCACTGCGCCTGGACCCTTTCACATGTTTTTACGTGTTGTACAAAAAAGCCTTAATGATGACTCTAATTTACAAACATCAACTGAGGCAGACTTGTGCAAAGACTGTGCAACTTCTCAAAGACTGAGATTGGTCAAATGAAAATAGAGCACAAGGTCACCAAGGTTAATTACACAGAAGTAACCACAACAGTCTTGACCTGCACCAACTATTCTCAAAGGGGCATTCAGACCTAGAACTAGCATTTAATGTGTTCTGTGTTGTGTTATGTATTATTTTGTAGCACAGCATCAGTTGAAACAACTCAGAAGGGCAGAATGTTTGTGTCCATCATTGTTCTCTCATTACAATATCTATTACGCAACCATGTTGCATGAGTACTGGGAATCCCAAGGGCCATAAAGAAATCCTGACTACCAGACTAGCTGTTGATCCATGGACTGTTCAGCTTCTTAGCAGTGTTGTTAGTTATCTGGCTTCCTTCTGTGTTATCCAGCTAGTAGGGAAAAAATAAAACCTTAATATTATTTTTACAACAAATACCTAAAACCTGACCCTAATGATCTGGTTTACCCAGTCTTTAAACTGGAAACCTCACTCTAGAGGCTACTTTGGCACCACTGTTGGAGGCATGCTCACAGTAGATGTAATAATGGGTATATGTTTAATGATGTGCAAGAGTGCACCTTTTAATTGGCTCTTTATTCTGATTTCATTGGCTGAACAAATGGAGCATGTAATGAGCATATGCAAATAAACGAACCGTCAGTCTACCTTCATGTTTGGCTATGTCTAGAAGTTTAGTTTGCTAAGTTTGGTTTAATCTGTATTTCTTTGTATTTACTTCTTCTTAATCTCTCCTACAGATGTTTTTCGGTCACCTACACAGATATTTAAGGCTGGAGAAATGCGGCAGGAGTATGAAAAACAAAAGATTAAGGTCAGTTTCCAAAGTGTCACCAGAAGCATTGTGTCTGGGTGACCCAGCAGTGTCTCCACTTAAGCCTCAAAAATGCTGTAATAATGACTATCCAGTGAACTAGCCAACTAAAGCTGAAGAATTCTAGAAACATTAATAAAGTAATTTGTAGGCAAGATTATTTTTTTAGAAGTATCTGAAGCAATATGTTGTGTTTCTAGGTGACTGTGGATGAAGAAACTGAGGAGAAGAAGAAAAAAATGCCACACTATAGAAAGGAGGAATGTGGACTACTGCACCCACAAGATCTTGTATGTTTCTATTCTTTTTCTGTTTCTGCTACTTTAATAAAAACAGAAAGAGTGTTTCCCTGTATGGTCTGCAGCACTATAGCTGAGTGTCATGCATCTTAGTAGTTTTGTAGAAGTAGTTTTATAATTATAAATACAATACAAGGTATATATACTTTAATATATCAGGGCAACTGCTAAGATACAATATATAGAAGTGTTTGTGCTCAGCCACAGATATGACTCTGTCAGACTGTCCCTGCACAAGACCCTATTTTACAGTTACTTTCTTTTTGTGTGTGTGTGTGTGTTTGTTTTTGAGTCTTTTGGAGTCCTGTCAGACTCTGAGAATGAAGAGCCTATAGGCATGAGGACTAGACATGTGTCAGCATTTGTGAGGAAAACAAGGTTCTCCCCAGCATTCAGCAAAAGGTACAAATATTTTTTAGACTCACAAATCTGCTTTGAACCAGTATTGTTTGTAGGCTTGCCTTGCGTTTGGTTTCTGTCTCCACCTTTTATGTCTGTTCAGTTTTCAGAACAGTGTTGCGCAAAGGAGCCGAAGTTGTACAGACTCTGAGGAAGGCAGAGGAAAAATCAGAGCACCATCACATGTTTCTGTGCCAGAGAAGGTTTGAAATATGTTTAACACTTCTAACTAGCCTGTTCATGTGAGACTAATTTCACCTTCATTTTATTTAAATTGTGTGCAAAATGCAAACTAAATGAAAACAGTACAGTACAAGATCATATTCTTATCAAGTTTATTGTCTCATTCTGAAATTAATGCTAGAAGCACACAAAAGTTGGGACAGTGGCAGTTTAAGACTAGGAATATTAAATTGTGATTTTATATATATATATATATATATATGCACAAGCTGCCTTTTAGCTTATGACAACATCAAGCCACATTTTTTTACAACAGCATGGCTGTGTAATCAAAGTGTGCAGGTGCTAGATTTGGTCTGCCCAAGTCCAAACCTGTCTCTCTCGAGTACACACCGAAGACTTCCACTTTTAAAACAAGATCAACTGGTGTCCTTTGCCCCTAAAATGATTACTAAGTGTTAGAAGGAAAGATGATAACACAGTGTTTTATAACATATCTTATTGTAGTTTATATATTTTATGTATATCTGTAGATGGGTTTTTTTTTTGGGCACTGTCAAAATAAATTGACCATATAATCTAAAAGATTTTACATAATGCACCTTTTCATCAATACTAAATTCTGTTTCTCCTCATCATAGGCCGGAGTTACTCATAGTTTCAACGCTGGAATCCTCCTGTCCTCCGAAAACAGTCGTTCCTTCTCAGCACCTGTTCTCCCTCTTGACAAGAGGCATCACTGGCGCTCCATATTGGCCTCTCCCGCTACCTCCCTAGTGCCTCACACTAAACCAGAGAGATCAATCAGCCCCGAGAGTAATGACAGCATCTCAGAAGAGCTGAACCACTTCAAGCCCATCGTCTGCTCCCCATGCACTCCACCGAAGAGACTGCCAGATGGGCGGCTAATGGAGCCGACTATTGTCAAGTCCACTCCAAGGAACTTGACCCAAAGCCTCCAGAAAACCACCAGCTACGAAGCCAGCCCCACCATCCTGCAGAAGTGGAAACAGATCGAGGTAGATCGTCAGTGCATCAAGGTGACATCCAAAGGTACCATCACCAGCCCAGTGGTTGACGATCTAACCGTCAAGCAGAGCTCTGGAGAAGAGGTGGAGAGCAAGTCCTGCAATTGTGTTCCTGTGGGGAAGAGCCTACCATGTCAGAAATGCACTTGCAGTCCAGATAGAAATGTTCATGGGAAGAAGAAGGAAAAGTCTTTGTTGAGTAATAAACGGCGGTTAATTTTTGATCCATGTAGCATAGAGGGAGACATCCGGTCAACTATAAATGCTGTCCCTGCATTGGTAACACTAGAGAGTTCTGATGCTCACAAGTCGTACAATGCTTGTGAAACACATTGCCTACCTTCAGAACAGGACAAAAACTTTAAATCGATTGACAAATATGCTGGAGTGAGTCATTATAATCAGGGTACTAAGGACCTTAGCGACCTAAGGAAGGAGTCCACAGTCAGGAGCTGTGTACCCAACAGACCTACCTCAAGAAGGGGCAAGAAGAGGAGCCAGAAGACCAAACATTTAGAAGTGACTGGGAAGATAAAAATAGCCAGGACTGAAAGCTGCGATACATGTGAAACACAGCATGGGGAGAGTGATTTCCATGTTACACGGATGAATCAAGAGCAAAAGGACAGAGAACTGGCGTTAAAGCTACAAAGACAATATGACAAAGAATGCCAGATTATAGAAAGGCATAAGACAAGTTCTGATAAATATTCTCTACGCTCCTGGGTCTCTGTAGATGGTAGAACAGTGCATAATCCACGCAGATCAGGAAGAATTTCTCAAAGGGTCAAGCACTTCAGTTGTAAGTCTTAAACGAGATGGGAGAACAAGAGGAGTCATGGTATCTGAGGGGCAGATATGCTTTGGAATAGTCCTTGTCTGGCGACAGCTATGCTTGTTATTTTATTTTCTCCCCACCGAATATTGCATGTTAAAAAAGAGTTTATTAGAGAATTGTGCTAAAAATGTTATTTTATAAGATACGGATATAACAAACTTTTGCCCTAGACATATTTTGCTTCAGAGCACTCAATTTACTGAAAGATTATAAACCCATCAAAACCTAGCTGTACGTTTTCCCCAAGGACTGTTATTTTGATGTATTGAGGTCTTTGAAGAGGAGTAGCCTTTTATGCAATATATATATATATATATTATCTCTGTAAAGCTAATATTTTATTTTATTAAATTCCAGAAAAGCACTAATATGGAAATGCTGAATACCGGTTGTAATTTAACAGCAATTAGCTCTTTATTTCTTTTTGTATTAACAAACCATATTTCTTAAGTGCTTAGTATGTATGATGTCAATGATACTGACTTGAATTTCTGGCCAATAGACACATACAGTGCTTTTATCCAAATTTGGATGGCACTTTCAAAGCTTTATATACATTACCCAACTTGCCTCATTTGTTATCTCAACTTGCCTCAGTGTTATCTTATGTTGCTTTGAGAGATTTTTTTTTCTTAATTTTGAAAAAAAAAAAAAGGTTAATTTTGAATGAATTAATAGTTGGATTATTACTTCCATGTTGTGCATTATTTGTGCACATGTTATTTGAGAGCTTCTATGCTTTTCTCCTTTTCTTTCTTTGTTGGAATATTATTCACTACAGATGACTGTTTTGGAACGTGTGCATATCAAAAAAGGTTTTTGTTGTACTCAGCAAGTCTACACTTGCACACAACACTTGCACTATATATGAGCAGGCTTATATACTTTGCTAACGATACATCACTGTAGACTGTTCTGGAAATAGAAAAATGCCTTTATGGTGTTTTGTAAATGTGCCAAAATTGCTTATCTTTGCCATTGTGTCAGACCATCTAATCATGTATTTCCCCATCTAATTTCAAAGAAATAATTTTACTGTACACTTTGTCTATTCAAAATGTACAATTAGACATCATAGATTTATAGTACGTACTGTATAAACGGTCCTAAATCATACGGTTAGGGAAACTTGATGCAGATGTATGCACGGGAAGTGAAGGATTAGCCTGGCCTGGCTTGGCCTGGCCTGTCTTTGACTGTTTAAAGTGTTTGATATGTTTGGCATGTATGTTAGATTGCATTCAGAGAATGTTGTGTATGCTTTGAAAATAATGTGAATAATGGGACCAGATACACCCATTGTTTATTTTTGTTGTTAATCATTTGGCCTTTTAGGATTGTGAGCTCTTGGTTTAGCAGAGCTTATGAAGCATTTCTGAATGACAAACAAGAAGGAAATGTAGCATATCAATACACAGGTTTTTTGTTTTTCTTAATGTGCTCAAGAAAACCATGTAAGCTTTATTTCATTGATGGACTCAACATCTCATAAAACATTATTGGTGTCGATATAAGAATTTGATAATCAGATTAATATGGCTGGTTTATGACTAACTGTGGTTCAGTACTGATAATTAGTAATCCAGATCAGTTAAAGTTGAAATCTCTTTTTACAATGTATTTTCACAGGTTGAAATTTTCTTGTATCTGCTATCACTTTTGTTCAAACTGAAAGAAAAGGATTCCTAAAGTAAACCAAGAAGACTCTCTCTGACCATTTAATTCATTTAAGCAAAGTGAATAAAAGAGAAATATGAAATAAAACCCAGTTTCCCTAGTGGTCAGTTCTGCCTCTTCTTTACTACTTGTGCAGTAGTGGTCACTACCCCTCTTCCTGGATTTCTACTTTCCTGCAAAGTTTAATTCCAACGTGGATCTTATATGCTCATCCAGCCACTCTGGGATGTTCAAATAAGTACATTAACATTAGCTGGAGCAGGTGTGGCAGATTGTGGTTGGACTGCACTCTCCAGGAAGGTAGATTTCCAAGACCTGGGTTGATGACCACTGCCTTAAAGCTACACTATGTAGGAGATTGGGATTTGGTGACCTCTCTGGTGGAGCAGGGCAGAAGTTTTGTGGTTTCAGCTGATGTAAAACATGTAAATCAGGGGTGCACAACTCCAGTTCTGGGGAACTGGTGTCCAGCACAGCTTGAAAATTCCCCTACTCAGACATCCAATAAACCTGGCAGTTAATAGATTGCTGTGCCTGGGTGTTTGAGTAGATGATTTACCAAACTGCCCTCCAGGGCTAAAGTTCTAAATCATTGATCTAAATTAAACTCTTGCTGTTTCATTACAAGGGACCCATTATGCTTTTCTGGTTTGTCCCTTTTCTTTAGGACATTGTGTAGTTTTTGTGTATGTAAACTGTCTATGTAAAAAGTTATAAAGCTCAAAGTACCCACCAGAGGGAGAAACTCTCTCCCACGAAAACCGCTTTCCTCAGCTGCCTGACACGCCTCATTGGAATTTCAACCCTTTTCACTGAGACAAGGTGACATCATCTCGTAACACAAATCTTTATTGCCCGCCTACTAGCGCTTTTTCTTCTTCACCCAACACACTGAGAGCTAAAAAAGGAAAAACTTACCACCCTGACACGTCCTGCTTCGGTCTACTTTGCAAAGGTTAAACTTTTAGGATCATACTCCGCCTGAAACTGCAACGGCAGAACCAGGGTCACTGCAAGAATAGCCACAGCAGTGTGGGGGCGGAACTTGTAGCAGGATGCTGTCTGTGACCTGACCAATCAGGGCACTCTGAGCGCCTCTGGAGAGAGGCTTAAAGACACAGGAGCTCTAATTTAAGCTCCGTCAAAAAACTTTTGCTAGTCAAAAAACTTTACTGCTCCTGTCCACCTCGTCCCTTCCCAACACTACACTCCAATACTCGGAAGAATGTGGAGGTATCGAGGAAAGAAAAGGAGAGGGGAAAGCAGAGAGAATGAGCAGAAATTGAGGAAATGGGACAGGTGACTCTTTTCAATGTTATTAAATTTGATGTCATCTTTTGCTCCCGAGTCAGTCACAACATTCACTTTAAAGCAAGCCCACAGCTGCTACACAGAACCTGCCTCTTCAATTTGTGTAGTTTTCGACTCCAGGTTTTAAATTTATTTTACAAACATTATAAAACACACTGCACAGATAATTAATGTAAATCCAAAGCATAGCTGGATTGCTCTGAGTTTGTCCGTCCTCTCTGGTTGTGCAGGCAGTGATGTCACTAAAATCTCTAAAAGTCTTCCTGGGTTGTGTACGTTGGTCTGTCCCCCACTTGCAGCTGCTTCAGGGGCGGTTTGAAGCAGCTTCTCTAGTCTCCTGTAGTATTCGGACAACCAGTAATATGGCGTCACAAGTTTCCGGGTCACGGAGGAGAGGAGGAGGCTCGGTAAGAAAAACTAGTCACTTTCAGGGTTTCTGCAGCCTGAGCGTTTCAGACAGAGGGTCAATAGAGATGTACCGTGTGAGAAAAGTATGTAAATCTATGCTAATAGACCCCAAAATGAAAGTATAACATTGTAACTGAGTATAATAGGTCCCCTTTAAACATACTTATTCTTAGACTGAACCATTTATCCGTGTAAAGAGTCCTGTGACACCGCTGTAGTATTTTGGCCGGAGTGTGCCTTTAATGCTGTAACGCACAAAAAGGCGCGAAACCTTGCGCTTCGGTGCTGAAGGAGGCATTGTGATCGACACGTCACATATGTGAAACAAAGAAGTCATCTATTTTTTTAAAATAACAACCCCTTCCTTTAATACTGAAACGTCAACGGTAAAGCTACAACAACAGCAAAATAGGCGCTGCGTACCGAGGCTACAGCAATTTGTATTAATTTACAAATTCGATATATAAGAACCACAGCATGCATGTACAGATCCTCAGTGCATAATCATTTGATCATGCCCGTTAAACAATGTTGCACGCAGTCCGTCTTCGCGTAAAAAAGCGTAAAAAATGAGAGAAAATGCGCAGTCGGATTTCAGGCAGTAGCGGGGCAGCCTCGGGTCCTCGGCTCGGCTGTGCACTGTATGAGCGTCCAATCACAGGGAGCCAGGTCACAGCAAATGACCAGGAAGGAACGATGGCTGCGAAGAATGGGAAGAATGGGTTGCTGGAAAAAGTAAGATTTAGTAAATATATTATATGTATATTATATGATGATGTTCACACATGTTTTGGGATCTTTTCATCTATACGGCAACGTTATGATCTGCTTCGTTTTGTCGTGAAAGCGGAGTAACTTTAGCTAACTAGCGTTCGGTTCGCTAACGGCTAGCTGACAGCTCAACGCGGAGACCGGAGGAAATCGTGTAACTGTGGATGCTCTTAAACTAGTAATTTGTGTAGCTGTATGCTGTGGTAAAATATGCAGCATATGTAGATTCGCTTTTGATGCGTGTTTAAACTGGGAAATGGTCGATTTTTCTACAAAAAAAAAAAGAAAAGAAAAAAAGCATACTTCAGACATTGAGATGTAAACAGTGCCATTCATTGTGGCTTGAAGTGAGGTGGTGCAAGTTATTTCTTTGCAGTGGTGATAACAAGAAACGGGGCCCGCTATGAAAGCTACTCAGCGCAGATATAACGTTAATTTTATTTACCTTCCGAAACAACCAGTGAACCTGCACATGTCCCTTTGAGCTTCTCTGCGTGATGTTAATGCCGTTCACAGTAAAGCAAAATAGCGGTAAATCACAGGCATTTTTTTTTCGCTGACTCTTTTGCCGGAGAGCGCCATACATGTAAATAAATAAATCTGAGTTCATACAGTTCATGTCAAACTATACTGAATACAGTTTATATCAATCCACACTGAATGACTTTATTTGCATATTGACACTTTAACCATTGTATTAAACCAGTGGATTTCATTCATTACGGTTCATTCATGTTTAGCTCTTGTAACGTGTCACTACTTGAACGGGTATAACAGCACGACGTGTCTCTGTGGCAGGGTGCTGACTGTTCTTGTTATCCTTGCTGCTGTATAATCCAAATTGCTAGTTATGCAATTAAATGCTTATGATGTTTACTTGAGTCTGTGTGTATGGCTTTCTGAGAAACAGTAAAAGGAGTAAATCCGTACGTCTTTACAATGATGTGTACAAGCTGTTGTGAGCACGTCTGGCGAGGTGACCATAATGCCTTACCATATGGTTATAAACTTAAAGGCAGACGATTTAAGCTTCTTGTATCTGAATGTAACATAGAGCTGGGAAGTAGACTAATATGAAATGTTTATCATTTTTATGATGAATTACATCAATAATGGTCACATTATGCTTTTCTAAGTATATCATGGATATCATCAATGCTTAAACTCACTTACCAACTACATGTTTATTTAAAAAGAAAGATATATAGTCCCTTTTCATTAGGTTTAGAAGGGTTTTTTTAGGTAGTATTTATTATATGATGTGAGCACTATTTTGTCTATTCTAACTGATCAGTCGAAAGATGGATAGATATATAGTTATAGATAATATATATACCATTTTAAAAATAACCAATTTTTTTATTAAGATATTTTGCCTCTCGCTCACCTTATAACATTTCACTTTAAACCTGAGAGCCTTCAGTTTAACAGCGTTCTCTTGGTTGCTCATAAAATGCTCGGTTTTAAGACTGACTCCATTCCTGGTGTAAAAATAGCATCACTGAGTGAGTCTTTGTGCACATCAGTATGCATTAATTTATAGCCTTTTGCTATGCAAAATAAAAGCCACTATAAATCTTGTTTTGTTTACTCAAATGATTCATTGACATTCTTTGCCAAATTGGGTTTTAAAAATTTTGAAAACCTGCAAACTTAAAGTGCAGTTGTATATAAACATATAAATAAACTTCTAACCAAAGACACAAACACACTCATAGTTTGAATAACAAAACATGTTAAAAGGCTGTCCAAACTTATATAGTCTGAAATCACATAAAAATGTTGTTTATGTGAAAACAACATCTGAAGGAAAATAGAGCCTCAAAACCACTAAGAACTCTGGGAAGCCAGAATGACTTGATTTAATAAGGTGACAATAACCGATTGTGAGAAATGAAGTAATTATAATCTGATTAAGGTCAAATAATGTCATGGCTTTTTGCCCGCATCCCATAATAAAAGATGAATGAAAATCATGGGTCATAAATTATAAATCTTTTCCTGCTCGCTTTAACTTGTGAGCAATTTGTACCTCATTGTCTTTGCCTGTATGTTTAAATTTGAGATGTTTATCATTAATACAAAACATGCAGCACATCTCTATTCTGGTATAAAGGCACTTTCTGTTACCTCTTTTCAGTTTCATTGTAAAACTGTTGCTGGCTTATTTGTGTATCTGTCTGTGTGGTGTGTTGAGCCCGCTTTAAGCAGGCTCATTAAAGATGTTTGCTGAATTTCAAGTAGGAAGTAGGAAAGATTGTAGCTCACTTTAAATTTTCCACATTTTCAGTGGAGGATTGATGAAAAACCAGTGAAGATTGACAAATGGGATGGTGCAGCTGTGAAAAATTCCCTTGATGATGCCGCAAAGAAGGTAAAATTATTATTATTATTATTATTAACAACACTGTCATTTAATTTGGGGAATTGTTCTACTGTTTTTTGTATATATTTTTGTCTTTTCAATGCCAGGTACTCATCGAGAAGTATGGGTATGTTGAGAACTTTAACCTTGTAGACGGACGGCTCTTCATTTGCACCATCTCCTGCGTTTTTGCCATTGTAGCTTTAATTTGGGACTACCTGTACCCTTTCCCAGAGTCCAAGCCTGTTCTGGCGTGTTGTGTGATTTCATATCCTTCACAATATATGTTCATTATTTACGTGTGTGTGTGTGTGTGTGTGTGTGTGTGTGTGTGTGTGTGTGCGCACAAAAGATATATTGCCATAAAAGATTTCAGTGCAAAACAACAAAAAAGTATGAAAAGTACAGATTTATTGATGGCGGATTTGTCTCTACTTCTCTGCACTTATGAGTGCAGTAGTGTGCAGTATAAATGATCACTGTGACAAATGCTAGTGTTATTGTTCAGAACAGTACATTAGATGACTCACTTGAGACCTAACCTTAGCCTAACTACTGTTTGTTTGTTTTTTGTTTAATAAATAAATATACTTCTTGCTGATCAGAGAGGTGTTAAGGTTTAACAGTTCTACCTCTACCTTTTGTGTTTTTAAAGTGTTTTTTTCTGTACGTTACTGAGTATGGCTTTCCTGATCAGGAATCTGAAATTGCAATGTAATCATTGATTTCTCCAGAAGTTGTTTCCTTAATAATGTAATACGTATTTTATAATGATGGGCATCCTAACCATGTATACCTCCTACAAAGAAAAAAACATCTTTCTTGTGGCTGTTCAAAAAGACCCAGCTGGCATGGATCCTGACCACGCCTGGAGGCTTTCGTCCAGTCTTAAACGGTATTTAAGTTTTTTTTTTTTTCTTCTCCATCCTCTCCAGAGAACACACTTATGTACAGGATGTTATTGGCAAGAATGAACTTTTTTTTTTTTTTTCCCCTCTAAATGTTAAATTCAGCATATAAACAGTAACCATAAGTTGAAATATACATAACTTTTGTGTAAATTTGTGCATAATACAAGAGAAAAATGTGGTTTTAAATAATGAACATAGTTTTAAGGAATTAATAAAATAAAAAGAAATGGAAGTATATTACATAATAGGCACAGAAGTGTCTAAATTCCCTGCACTTTCTTTCTTTTTTTTTAAACAACTATTCACTAATGATTGAAATGTTTTCTGTAGGTTTGATGACCAGTACACACTGAAGGCCTCGTTTACAGATGGAAAAACCAAGCAGTCAAGGGAGACAGAGTTCACGAAGTCTGTTGGAGTGTTCTTTGATGAGAATGGAACATTGGTGATGGACCAGTTTGAAAAGTATGTTACGAAGCTTCATGATACATTGACGGCAGAAAAGAAAACTAAGTAAAACCGAGTGGAAACATGAGGGTACAAGAAGCGTGGTGACCGCAGCACACTGATAAAGGCTGTAGTGTTGGGGTGGAAAACATTGTTCAGGCCTGTATGTTTGGGAGGTTGTCCTTCAGCTTTGAAATTGCATAAAGATCTTCATGATATTTTTGTTGCTTGTTTATTCATAGGTCCAATTTTATTTTCAGTAAGGGTTTTTTTATATATAAAGATTCAGTTTTGAGTAAATGTGTCTGACAGTTGTCAGTGGCTCCTTATGATATATTGGCATGATCATCATTCATGGTGAAGAAAAGCAGATTTGATGGCATGCAGAAAATGATGCATAAACAAGAATTGAACAGGGGCAGCAGTTGTTCCTTTAGTACTCTGTGGATTTAATGTGCATAAACAGTTTTTCTATTTTCATAGACCTGTATTACCATGTCTATATACCTGGAATCTATGACATGCTTTACAGTGGAATAGATAATGGTCTCCCACTGAATTTCTTTTTCCCTTCAAAATTTTCTACCCATGTCACACCGCCTTATAAAAGATTGGAGTGAATGTCTGGAGTGAATAAGTCATATTTTTCTTCTAGTTTTTGCATCGAAGAGACTCATGAGCCTTGTTGATTATGATTACTTGCTCTGACAATTGCGTTTTTTTTATATGAATTGTACTTTGTTTTTTTTTGGTTTTTTTTATAAAGCCATTGGCTTTAAAGTACAAACGGTAGTACAGCATATCCATGCAAATTGTCTGTGCTGTCCCTATAGGACTTTGCGTTACGGGCAGGTTTCCAGGTCTCGGGATCCCTTAAGGGTCTAGTCCAGAGCAAACCTGTTCTTTTTTGTTAAAACCAACCTCATGTCTGCAACTGTACTTTGAAGGTGTGAAGATGGAAAACTGTTAGTTATTTGTGCGCAGGAGCGCATACTTATGGGTTTGATGTTTCAACAGCTTAATCACAGAAACACCATTTTGAAGTATTTTATTTATTTTGTAATGGTTAGACTTGTACACATAGATAAAGTTTCTTTGTATGGTTATCTGGATACAACATTTTGCAGGTTTTGTCAGTAATTTTTCAGCTTTAGCTATCCTCATTGTATGTGCCTGTTCTTTTTTTTTTCTTCAAAAAAAGAGGGATAAAATAAATTTGCAAAGGCATTTGTAAATGTGTTCTTGGTGTTCTTTCGTCTAACGTACATGGTTATAGCTTTTATTGAATGAAAAACAAATGAGAAAAGTAAAATCTTTGAAGTATTTACACAATTTTTTTTTTTCCCTATTTCTTGCAATTTTTTTTGAAGTCCTTTAGATTTAAAGGCAGCATACACACCAGCTGACATCAAAAATCAGATGATTTTTTTTTTTNTTTCGTCTAACGTACATGGTTATAGCTTTTGTTGAATGAAAAACAAATGAGAAAAGTAAAATCTTTGAAGTATTTACACAAATTCTTTTTTACACAAATTCTTGCAATTTTTTTTGAAGTCCTTTAGATTTAAAGGCAGCATACACACCAGCTGACATCAAAAATCAGATGATTTTTTTTTTTTTAAACTCATTTTTGTTTTCTTTGTTTTTCATATAAAATGTGTGCATTTCTGGATTTAAATGCAATTTAACCTCTGACATTTGGGCCCCTGTACATTTAAATATGGCTGCATTTAATTACCCGGCTTTAAGGGTGTGCTCACTATTTCAGTATCTCCATATAAAATGGCCTACTTGAGGATTAGTCCATAACAAGTCTACAAGCCATAGTGCAGTTTCATTTTTCCTGCTGTAATATTTCTTTTCTCAGTTTTCACCCCAGTTTAGTCAAAAGTTGCGAAACTTTAATCATTTGCATGTCTCACAATGTCAAACCTACCCACCAAGTTTCATTCCTGTCGGTTGATTCCTTCTGGGTGCAGCTATTATTTTGATGAGTTTACTACATCCTGCAGCACAAGATTCTCCGAGTACAATCTTTTCCAACACTGCTCCACTATACACGCAGAGTGTTTATAAGCGATCAAGAAGTTGGCACCTGTATGAGCCATTTACATCAACTTTCAAAGTACCTTTTACCTTACTTTTGTACCATTTAAAGTTATTCATTGGATTTCAGGTGTTTAAAGGTCAATGGAAACTGGAGAATTGGGGTGTTCTAAAACATTAAACCAGTTCTGACTCACAGTCCAGTCACAGTCATCAGTCCAGTTACTTACAAAATGTACTCCAATGAGTCCAACACAAGCTTTATTTCATTCTGCTGTTGTTTATTACAGTAGTTCCTTAACATTCAATCACATCACTGTTGTGTTAGTAGATGCTGAAATTGAGTTTGGTCTAACAGGTCAGTGTCTCTACAGTGAAAGCATAGGTTGGGCAGTCAGCTTTGTTACTGTCCTGCATATACACAATGCAGGGCACGAGCTGAGCTGCTTTGACTGTGCTAATCCAATTACAAGTAGGTTTTTTTTTTTTTTTTTTTTAATCACAAATGGGTTCTCCCCTAAACAAAACTGGCACACCGCCTTTTAGACAGCAATTTAAATCCACCAAACAATATAAGTTTGCTAATATTTGCAAATGGCCATTCAGAGCACATGTATAAGTTGAGAGAGAAAGGCACATTTTTGTCACAACATGAATAAACTACATTTAAAAACAGTTATGTAAATCAGCACAGCATTCTGTATCAGAGGTGATTAAGTGAATGCTCTTGCAGAAACCAAATTTGGGGTTAAAATCGCAAAGCACAGCACCTGGAAATGAGCAGGGAGAAGTACAGTACAGCTGTTTAGATCATGGTTGAGTCATTTATAGCTTTAAAAAGTGCTTCTAGTGCTACTAATATAATACACATAGGTTAGTAATTAAATAATAGAGCTGTAGTTTAAGAGTTAAATGTGAATGACATTTGACTTTTAAGCTAACAGGGTTAGTAAAGTGTGCATTTTTCATTTTTTCAATTTTCTACAGCTACATCTAATTTTTTAAAGTCACACTTAAAGTAAGGTACCTGTATCTGCGAGGACAGCCATGGTAGCCCACCATGTACTCTTGGGCAAAGCAGTGCTTTCTGCAGAGCCCCCGATAGCCACATGTCCAACCTTGGATGTCTATTTCATCTGCTGAAAAAATATCACCATCACAAAGTTAACAAAATAGAAATTTCCTCTTCCAAATGATCTGCAATTCTGCTTTAAAGGGAGGTAACTGCTCTGGACTGACCGATGATCTGTTCATTTACTAGAAACATGTCATATTATACCTTGGCCAGCTGTCAGAAGCAGCAGCAGGGTAAAAAGGAGCAATCCCAGTGCACTCATGCTGTTAGCCAAACTGTACCTTGTATTATCTCAGGCTTGGTGGCTGCCCATTCGCAGCCTCCATTTATACACTATTACAACACCCACAGAGGGGAGGGGTAGGAGGGAGTAGGCCTAGTCAATGTTGACCCTACTATATGTAACACTTACAACAGCTCTTTGCTTCACCCAGAGATTTTATTCAGTATCACTTACTACACTCTTACATAACGCAAAGTACAAAAGGCAGTGAGCATGTTTAAGTACATTTCAGTGCAGAAAGTAAAGCCAACTGTGTAGCAAGCACAACAGTGCTGACATATTACATTCTGCTAAATGCTGACATTCAGTGGTTTAATATCCCAATTTAAACTCTATGGTGTGTGTCTATTTGCCCTAAAGTATTATTCTGCTGCTGAGATTTCTGACTGTAAACCCAACTGAATGCATTGATTTGAGATAATGATTCTGAATGAATGTCAGCATCCCTCCCCCTGCCTTCCACAGATGCCTCATCATCATGTGTAGGCATGTCGGCGAGTTACTGCAGTTTAAACTCCTGGATAAACATGTAGTGGTGCTGCTGTGGAGGACGAGGGGCTTTGTCAGCAAAAAAGATTCAGAAAGCGCTGCAGCAACAGAGGCACATGCAAGCCCTTGTGACCAGCCCCACCCCCTTGCACCCTCACACACACGCTTTTGAAAGCATCAGAGCTGGAGTTGGGGGAGTGGGTGAGGTAACACCATGCTCACCTAAACTGAACCAAGGACATTTTGGTCCTACACTGTTAGAAAAGAAGGTACAGTGCAGCTACATTTTTAATTCATCAGGGTACTAACGATGCAAAGGCAGATGTTTTCCTCCAGGGGAAAAGGTATACAGTACATTTATGCCTTTTAATAACATTATGTTTCTATGTTTCTGCAGAGTCAACTCAACTTGAAATAAAATATTATTACAATAGAATATGATGCAGTTATGTTGCCTAATTAAAGATACTGAAGTCAACACCTGAAAGGCACCTACACAAGTGTGAAATACTGATTATCAACCCTGAACACATAAGCCCTCACACCCCCAGACGCAGAATAACATGACTAAGACCCATACACAACACAAACAAAAGAATAACAAAAATAAACACAACAATTTGTCCCATTTTAGGTGGTCAAATTTCTACCATGACCCTTCGCCACCCACAAGCTTCTCAGAGACAGTGCAAGCCAATAGCGGGTTGCTACAGTACTATGTGCCAAAACCAACAAATTAATTCTTAAAGCAGAATTTTAACAAGTTCTGCAGAAACTACTGTCTATTATGGATGATGATGGACACCCACTGCACACCATCATCATGGACAAAAGGAGCAAGTTCAGTGGCAGGCTGCTGTCACAGAGCTGCTCCACAGACAGACTCAGGAGATCCTTTGTCCCGAGAGCCATCAGGCTCTTCAACTCTTCCCAGCGGGGCCGGAAGAGGGAGGAGGACAACTGAGGACTGAATTCTCTTGTTTAATCATAGGTTTATTATGCACTATTACACTTTACTGTATATACTGTACATCTTACTGTATATACTGTACATCTTAACTCCTGGACACTCTGGACACTCTACTGTATATCCTATATATCCTATATATCTGCACTCCTGGACACTCCACTTTACTTTACTTAAATACCAGTATAAGCACATGTTTATTATGTTTATTCAGTCATCATCTGCTGATAACTGCACCCCTGCACATTCATGCACATTTATTTATTACTATTGCACTGTCTTTCTAC
Organism: Semaprochilodus insignis; assembly: GCA_034552555.1. Taxonomy (NCBI): domain Eukaryota; kingdom Metazoa; phylum Chordata; class Actinopteri; order Characiformes; family Prochilodontidae; genus Semaprochilodus; species Semaprochilodus insignis. Next base: position 7,175,568 of record CM067488.1, read on the forward strand.
AGGTCTACAGTTATATTTGTATTTCTTGTATATATTTCTTGCTTCCTTGCGAAGTGAGATATTTATATATTTATCCTCGTGACCTGTACTATGTATAGTTTATAGTTTATAGTGTATAGTTAACAGGTAATAATACTGCTGCTGGTACCTACCCATTTAGGTTTTTTCATACTGCACAACACTTTTAATCTGTAATTGTATTTGTTTGATGTTTTACTGTGCTTTTTTCTTGTGAAACCGCTACTGGCTGCTAAATTTCCTTCGGGATCAATAAAGTATCTATCTATCTATCTATCTATCTATCTAGAAGTCATCAGTGCTGGACGAAGTACTTGAGTTAAGGTAGTGATGCCCCTCCAGTAAAAGTAGCATTTCCCCCCTTTAGAACTCCACTCGAGTAAAAGTACTAAAGGATTTGCCTTCAAATGTACTTAAGTATGGAATGAGAAGGTAGCATGATTTATCATGGCCCTATTATTAATGTCCTACTATCATTTCTGGAACAAGACTCTTAATCAACTCATTTTAGGTGAAGAGACTCTAGTTTCACTCTCAGTCCACCAGTCTTTAATAGAAGGTCATTAATTAGTCTGACACTGATGTCTATTCAAATGATCATAAGCACAGAACACTGAAGGAGAACAGTCTCCATTAGCTAGAACCAAGCTCTGTCCAACAGGTCAAACCAAGCCCAAAACAAAGTGACCACTGTACCTTGATTACTGGGCTCGCTTCACGCTTCTTTCATTTTGTTACTGTTTTATGCACACATAAACCAAAAGGAAGGACAGATCTGGCCATAATGTAGTGGAGTAAAAATAAGATATTTGAGTCTGAAATGTAGTAGAGTTAAAGTAAAAAGTCCCCCAAAATGGAAATACTTTATTACAGTACAGATACATAAAAAACTACTTACGTACAGTAACTAAATACATTTCTTCATTACTGTCCTCCACTGGAAGTCATTGAGAAGTCATTCAGAGTGGCTTGATATTTGCTGATCTCTTTACTGTGGTGGCGATGGGAACCAGGGGTCACAATGTCAACAACACAAATACAGACATTTTATTTACTATCTAAAACTGCCAGTGTACCTATACATGTGTTCGTTTTGTATGTGTTTATAATGGTTTCTTTGGGGACTATCATAAAACTCTGGCCAGTTTCTCTGGCATCAATCAGCTGCAGCTGTGGTAATACACTAAGAAAAATGTTGTTTAAAATGAAGCCACATTTTCATTCAATCCATCATCATACACAGACTTTGTTACCAAACTGATGCATTTTAGTGCAGTTTATTTGGGTTTCATTTGAATGGAATAAACAAATGGCATAAACAGTTTTCATTAACTGAAGTACACTGTGGCATCTGAGCACAGCAGTGTTAAACTATATATAGTTTCTAAAAAGAAGAAATGTTAGGTGATTGGGAGGGCCTAGCCAGCTAACAGTGAGAGCTGAGAGCTAGCAGAGCAGTTTGTTTCCTTCAGTACTTCAGATAAAGCTGATACCAGAACTTTGACTCCTTCATGTTCTTCTTGTGAGAACCCATCATGCCACAATACTATTATTCATTTTAGTCCATTTTATGTAAACTAGTTTAAGACAACACAAATTATTTAGCTAATGTCGACATATTTTCAGTCAGCCGTTTTGTTTATTATTAAAAGCAACCAGTGAACATGCTTCTACTGATTTATGTGCTGATAATGGTAAATCTGAACACTGTGTTTTATGAGGAGACTATGAATGTATACAAAACACTTCAACCAAAAAGCTTATTTCAGAACTCTCATTAAACATTATCTCAGACTCAGAGAATGTATTTATAACCACTTTATGTAATAACTTGCTGTAAGGGAGCTTTTAGAGACGTGACTGTAAATGATGTTGTAGTAAAGGGACTACTTTTCCATCTCCTTTCTCTGTAACTATTCAAAATGTAACTATTCAAATGTTAATCTACTGAAAACACATTTAGTTACTGAATTTTCTGTGGACATAAAATACTAGTGTAAGTAAACACATATTCTTAACATCACTGAACACTGAACTGAATTTTGTTTAGTGATGTTATTAAAAAAGAAGTAAAGAGAGAATTCTGATTTCTGTATGTTTATTATAATAATAGCCGCAATAATATTGAATAATAAATAAATGCCAGTCACACTTTTGTTTAAAAATTTGTTTTGTTAAATCACAGACTTTGAAGTGTCGGTATCGGTATCGAAATATTAGTTTTGGTATTACTTTGTGTCGGACTGAAAGGAAAATCAGTGATATCGCCCACGCCGTAGAAAGATTCTGCTTTCTTGTTTGTGCGCATGCCTGGTTGTTTTGTTAAACGCTTCACTGCGCTTCACTGCGCAAAATCCGCTAGAGGGCGCCGGCGTGCTGGACCCGTATTCCAGGCGTTGCTGGTTGAAAGAGTGCTTGTGCAGTTGCCTTTACCTAAAGAAACGTATAATTGTTGGCTAAATGTAAGCGATGTATGCTGTGCCATATTCCACAGTTCCTAATAAAAAACACACATATATTTCTGGATTAATGAATTAAACTACTTTTCACTGCCAGAATCAAACTCTGTGACGCAGCAGTATTGAGTTTACGCCTGAGACGGGGCCAGTTTATTACGTCACATCAAACATAAAGCTTATACGTTGCAATTGTGTCCACAATGTTTCTCTGACTTCATGGGTATTTCTGTGATGGTCCACTCAGAATGTTCAATAACAAGCCAGTAGGGGGCAGCGCAGACAGTGACGTCACCGCATCAGCCGGTGAGGTTTGCTGGTAAACAGAGTGGATCTGTCTCAGGCAGGTTAGAGAGCAGCACAGCTCCGAGACTGCAGGGATCAAGCAGATGCACAAGATTGCTCGGAAGCGGCCAGTCACGCACGGATCATCATATAGCATCCCACCCAGAAGGAATGGCATGTCTTATGGCAGCCTTCAACACAGTCAACAACACTACTGTGACCAACTCTATCATAATGGTAAGAGTAGCAGGCTGTTTACTCCTGGGTTTATTGGTTTACTAGAGAAGACAGTGTGGTTTACAACTTGATGGGACATGGGACAGTACATGTTTTGATGAGGTCTATGGGATTGCACATATGGGATCATACAAGTTACCTCCTCATACACTGGAGCAAAAGTCTTTAGAAGTTTGTGGATAGTTTTCTGTGTCTTGGTCATTAAGGGATAACGATAACAAGCATGTGGTGTTTTACCACATGTTTGACTATCACTGCTGCATTCATTTTATTGCATTGTGTATTATTATTGTATTGTATATCCTCTGTAGGTGATTTGTTTCATCTTACAATATAACAATATTAGCTTGTTCCTATTATCATCCTGTGATACAGCAGTATTTTCATTGATGCTGTTTGTGCATTTATGAAATGCGACTAACTTGATGCTACTGCATGACTGCTTTCCTCAGACTCACAATAAACTTTGTCCGATAGTAACCCCATCTGCCTTCTGTGGCCACAGGGAGAGGGATTAGACTGGATGTCTCTTTGCAGATAGCAGTGCACATTCCCCCAAGTGTGTTGTGCACTATTACTGAAAGCTGCAAAATTTTGTATTGTTCAAGTTTACTAACAGTTATGTGTTAATAAGAAATGTGATGCATATGGAATTGTAATGCTTCTGCTGTTTGTTTTCTATGCTACTGTCAGAAGGCAGGATCTCAGTGTTCAGTCAATGGTATAGTCTGTATAAACCTAACTTAAATAGCCTCTTGCTTTGTTATGGAGGCTGTAAATGATTTTCGTTTTTGTCTGTACTCCATTTGCAAAGTTGCTCATTAGAGATGGCATATAAGTATTAATTGGTAACATTATCAGCGGAAAATGCAGAATATTAAACAGAAGGAAGATACTCAAGGTTTCAGTATTGGCCAGGTATCTGTATTGATTGATACACAGCGTTTCAATATTGGGGCAGTATCTGTATCGACCAACACACAAGGTTTCAATATCTGCCTAGTTTCTTTATTGACCAAATACTCTATTCAAATACTTTAAATATCGACCCAGTATCTGTATCGACTGATAATCAAGGATTCAATATTGGCCCAGTATTTGTATCAATCAGTACTCAAGGTTATAGTATCAGACAAGTATCAGCATTAATCAACACTCAAGGTTTTAATATTGACCCATCATCTGTATTGACCGAGACTCATGGTTTCAGTATCAACCCAGTATGGCAGATACTCATAGTTGCAATACTGGCCCAGTACCTGTATTGACAGGTACTCAAGGTTTTAATATTGGCCCAGTGTCTGTATCAACCGATTCTCACAGTTTCCATATTGGCCCAGTATCTTTATTGACCAATACTCAAGGATTCGGTATCAGTAAGGTTTAATATCAGTATCAGAATAGACAAAGTCTTGTGCCATCTCTAAAGAACATGCTTAAAAACAAGGACATAAAATATCATTGATCGCTTTTTGTTTGTTTGTTTTTGTTTTGTTTTTTGTTTGTTTTGCCAGTGGACATTACCATAGTGCAGCTGATTTAGGTTGAGGTAGAATCATGTGAGAAAGTGAACATTTTCCTAAGCTATTTCCATTCTTGTAATGTCAGATGATATTTTATTGCATTAAATAACCAAACTAATGAAGCACCATAAGTTAAAAGCTAACTTTTAACTTTTTTATTGAAGTTCAGCATAGAAATGTATAATATTTCTCCAATAATTAAAAGTATGTTTTAACAGTCTCTACTGGACTGTTGAAGAAAAGAAAATTGTGTTTTTGTGGCTTTGGAAGGGACAAGGCTTTCATATGGTGAATAGATGAGCTACAGACATCTCAGCCATTCAGACAGCATCCTGATCAGAAAAAAGCTTGGGCACAAGTGGCGCTACTGTGTCTGATCCACATGTGTCACTGCAAATAACATGAATGTGATATAGTACTGTCATGCACTAAAATGCCAGTACTATATCAGTGCCAGTACTATATCAGCACAGTAAAATGGGGGTAACAAAGTATAAAGCGCACAGAAGAACTGCAGTCTGTAAGCGTAAAACAAAGTACACATGTGTAGCTGATAAAAATAGACAGTGAGTGTAGCTACAAGGAGGTGTACTTAACAGAGTGGTGGGTTGGTGTACATGCAAAACATAGCAGATCACATGTTATAACAGCTGATGTATTTTATCGTATTACTAAGTTCTGTAAAGTTCTGTAAATCACTTTGACATAACCTTCAAAGTCATAGTGCGTCTACAATGGTTATTTGCACAACCTGTCAGTTAAGCTCAACATACCAGTGAACACTCCTAAATTTAAGTTAACAAACTTATGTAAACTTCAATTAGATCCATTTAATTATAAAAACTAGAAAAGTGCATTTCCTGAAGGAAACATGGAATGGTCACACAGCTTAAATGGTTCCCACCTCCTAAAAACCTGTGGTTGCTATGGGAGGAACAAGGGATGAATAAACAACAGGTAGAGGAGACTGGGTCAGTATGTCTGCAGATAAGAGTTTGGGAACCAAAATAAAGTGAGGATTTGCAAATGCAAACATAAATGCTGCAAACATAGGACATCCTGCTGGTCTATCTGGATGCATAGATACGTATCAGTGACCAGTAGCTCCCCCTTGTGGACAGGGTTGTTAAACATGAACAAGTGAGTAAGTGAGTGTGTGAGTTACAAGCCAAGTCCCTGAGGTGATTTGCGTCTAATTAAGGTGGCAAAAGGGCTCTTTGGGGTCATTTTTGGTCCTCTAAATTTTTCATACAACACATAGAACAAAAAATGATGTATTTTCAAAATGTTTATTGTTGGGTTTTAAAAGGTTCCTAATGGAGCCAAAAATGGTTCTTCTGTGGCATAGCTTCAAAGAACCACCCTGCCCAGCTTGTACCAAATAGTTGAAACTTTCATTTGTTGTTGCAGTGCATTACACAGCCTCTCTTTTTTCATATCCCAGAATACCAATGGACCCCCTGATCTCATGCTGGACCCAAGAACAGTCTGTGTGTCCATTGACGATGTAGTGACCAATCACACTGGCAGCCAGCAGACGCCTCTTTTACATGGACACCTGAAAAAAGTGGAGAACAACCTGACTGAGGCCCAGCGCTTCTCCTACCTCCCCCGCAGACCGGCGGTCAATATCGAATTCAGAGACCTCTCTTACTCAGTTCCTGAGGGACCATGGTGGAGAAAGAAAGGTAACACTAAACATCTGAACATGGATGACTCTGAACACACTAATTCATTTTTACAGCCAAATTCTCAAGTGGTCTTTCATTTCCTTCCTAACAATACTATCTGTTGGCATATCTCACTTGGACGGCAGCTCTCGAACAACTACACTAGCACACTTTACCTTTAGTCAGATCACAGATGTTTTGGTAAATGTCCTTGATGGGAATCATAGGAGCTGGTGGTGTACCGAATCCTGTTTTATATACAAATGTTGAATTGTTCATTTATTGTTTACTTCAGGGCATTTAATTGTTTGGCTGTTAACACATTTTCATGATAAAACTGTTGTTGTTTTTACCAAACAAGGAACGTACTTGCTGTTGTGTTGCTTTTAACCATTTACCGCAGTGAATCTATGCTTATGTTGCTCAGAAAGTTGTTACTAACAGAACTGATATTGTGGCATTGGCATAGAAGACATGGAAAACATTGTGCTTTAAAGCCGAATACTCTGGTATTAAACAGCAGCAAGGGAGAACAACCATATAACGCTGATTGACATTTTTTCTTCATGGGAGACACTGACCCTCTGAATCCACAGTGAACAGACATATACATCTTATACAGACATCAGCCACTTAAATAACATATAGTAAAGTTTCTCCTACTTCAATGGTCACACCTGTGGTGGGTTCCACAGTATATTAAAATTATTTGGCTATGTAACTATGGAGGCATGCAACCCCCATGCAGCTCAACGCACCCCCTCACCCCACAACCCCCAGCTAAAGTATCTGCTCCATCTTGCTAATTTGTCTGTTTGATTCAGTGTCTCTCTTCAGTCTCTAGATTACGTGAGGTAGCTTGTTAACAGTTGAGCAACTTTGGCCTCATTAGACAAGCCATCTGGATGTTTCCTTTTGCGTCTATTTTCTTTCGTAATATTCTCCCCTTTCCTGTGTTGTTGAAATAGGTTTTATTATTTTATTGGGTGGGGGTCTCTTCATCGTACCTTGATGGCTGTGCACTGAGAGCGAGTTACCTTATGTTTTAAACTAGCAGTCCGTTGAGGTCTTGCTTCAAGTCTCTACATGAGGACAAAGGTCATGTTAGAGGAGAACCTTCTCATCAGAGCGATCAGTCTAGACAGACAGCCAAGAATAGTTGCCTTGTACTTGGCCCATACTTTGTTTTATGCCTGGTCTTGTTTGTACGCCGTTGTGGCCAGTATTGTTATGTCCTTAAAGTCAATTACTGTGACATATTTCTGAGTGGAACACAACACCAGAACAGGTCTTTAAGCTTATTGGGCTTTTTTAATTAATGAGAGGTTGGAGGGAGAAGTGAAACATGATATTATTGGTGCACAGAGATATAATCAAAAGAAGAAGCTTTAGAAGCAGGCAAAAGTAATTACATTTTGATGTACAATTACAGGAAAACAGGATTTGTGTCTTTCAAATTTTATGAGATTATTGCATTTAATATGACCAGAGAATTAAGAACTTAGAAAAAGGTAAAAAAAAATTGATTATAGCACCAGCACAAACATGTTTGGAAGAATTTTGATCTTCTTTTCAGTAAGTTTAGTCTTCTTTTAAGGAAGAATAAAAACTCTATATAGGTTTGCACATGCAGGAAACATCCAATGCTACAGCGGCTGCTACCAGAAACTGTTATCTCTATCTAGGAGTGTTCACTGGTGTGTTTACAACATGTGCATGCTTTCTATGGCTTTGAAGCTTATGTCAGGGCAATTTATAGAACTTCAGAACTATCTACGTCAGCATATTGTAACATATGATCTGCTATGTATTGCATGTGCACCAACCTGCCACTTTCTTAGGTACACATCCATGTATCTTCACTGTCTATTTTGTCAGCTCCACAGGTGTGGAGTAGTTCTACAATTACAGACTGTAGTCCTTCTTTTGCGCTGCATACTTCGTTAGCCTCTTTTCACCTTGTTCATCAAATGTCAGGTCAGCACAAGCACAAATATATTTGGAAGAATTTTGATCTTCTTTTCAGTAAGTTTGGTCTTCTTTTAAGCAAGAATAAAAGCTTGGTGTTTACCTGCAGTGCAGTTGCTTCGGTTATTGAATAGGCATGCTGATACATTGTTTTTGTTCTTACAGTAACTTGTGAAAACTAGACCAGATTAACCAATGGAGGCCACATTTACAGGCTCTATTGTCATTGAGTTTGGTCGACACAGGGCTTACTGAATACAGTAAACAGATGGATGTTTGCACAAGATAAAGAGCATCTGGTGCTTTCAGGAGATTGCAGAAATTGGTGTTTAGATAGGACTGCAGTGTAATGCTTTTATCGTAGTACATAAGGCCCTTGTTGGTATGAATTCATGTTGTGATAATGCATAGTCTGGATTTAGGCGTTGCGTTGCTGCATGCCACTGCCAGATGTTTGGAAGATGAGGCTTGAAAACATATGGGCACTATCTGTGATCATTTTGGTTGGCCTGTAAATTCAGGCCTCCTTGTTATGTTTGTCTTTTGTTTCAGCTGTGGTTGATGTCCTGAAGCATATGTATCTGCATTAGTCATATTATTCATGAGTCAGCCATGAAATATTCATGAGTACCTTCCTGTGATTGGCTGGCTCAACTCACTGCACTAAACAAGTTGACTTTTCCTCAACCTCATAGTTGGCATCATTTTTTTTCAACTTTCCTTTCTTAATAACAAGGTTAATAACATGCTGTAGAGACATGCAGGTGCAGAGATGTGGTTTTGGGCTGGACATAGCGGCCTGGCAAAGAGAAGAAAATGTTGTCAGAAAATGGCCGGGAGTGGTAGCAATTAGCATGATGCTGCACTGGACGCACATAGAGCAGAGGACCGGTTTTATCCTGTTGCATTGTGTGGCTGGAGTAGGCTTACACACTATAGAGGTCACAGCAAAGAAAGCCTTCGGCTGCACACAGGCCAGAGAAATAGGACCCCTTGCCCTCGACAACAAAAAGCATGGGCTATTAGCTGGAGACAGACCTTTACAAATAGACAGAATGATAGGAATGTATAACTGACAAAAACTGTTTAGCTCCTTAAACTGCAGATTCATTACCCAGTTATTAATCTTAAGGTTAAATCTCAAGACTATGAATTTTTCAGTACGTAATTGAGAAGGTGCTTGCAGTTAAAGCAGTATAAACTAGGCACAAACTGGACACATGCAGTGCAGTTATTCCTAGTGAGTCTGCTTTTCTGCTCAATTTCTATTTGTTATTTGTTTGTAAGACACGGGAGAAAAAATGTGCCATACATTTTGCACCAAAAAGTGAATCATTGAATGTACTTCATTCGGATATGTACATCCCCTTCACATCAATAAAATATATTATATTAAAGGCAACATTGTGTTGAGGTACATTTAATCACCTTTTCAGTGACGGCAATGGGGTTTTTCAGGTTAATGCCTCTTATATTCTGTTTATAATTTATAAAAAAGGTCTGTCACGATAGTGTTGCATAATCACAGAATGTATGCTGAAAGCAAATTGATTAAAAATGGATTAAAATGTGAACATATATTTACTCACATATAATATATTTGAGAGAAAAAAGTGAATACATTTTGCACCGAAAAGTGAATTATTATTATTATCAGATATGTACATCCCCTTCACATCAATAAAATATATTATGTCAACACAGATATTGCCAATAGAACATAAGCTGAAGGGCAACATTATGTTGATGTACGTTTAGTCACTTTTTCAGTGACAGCAATGGGTTTTTTCTGGTTAATGCCTCTGTTTATTGTTTATAGAGTCTGTTTCTAAATTTTAAGTAGCAGGTCCAACATTATACTGCTTCTTGCTGAAAGTAAAAAACCTGAGTAAAAATGTGGAAATATATTTTCCACATATAATATGTGATCACTTTTTTTTATTGCGTTTCCTTTTTCTGGGTCCAAAAAAGTCAAAGACAGGCACCCTTCACTTGTTCCCTCATCCCTGACTGAGTGCAACTGAATCCGAGGCCTGTGAGCTGTCCAACAAATCTTTGTAATCCATACTTAGTGGAAAGCGAGATCTAGCTGCAGCGATGGCCGTGGCCCTGATCCGTGCTCACAGCTCAGCTGGTTACTGTCGGTCAACAAACTACAGTAACCCTAGTTTCTGCAGCACGGGGGCAGGACATTGCAATCAGGATGAAATCATCAGCTGTGCACTTGTGGAGGTAACAGCCGTGCACAGGGATGCTGTGTAGGAGGTACTGTTTTCTGTTGCCAGGTAACTTGACGTTCACTTGGCTTGAATGTGGATTTTTGTGGCGTCTGCTGTGAAGTGCTACTGAAGCGTTTCTTGTGATGAGCTGATTCTATGTCCACTGTTTTCCCTGCTTTTTCTTTAATGCTTCTCACTATTGAAGTCATTTCAAACACATTCAGTGATGTTGAGAACATCAGCAGCTTGAAGCTATACATCCTTTCAGACCCATAGTCTTGAGCTGTCTTCTCACAGGGCAAGGACAGACAGAAAGACTTGAGGATGTTTTCAGATCTGAAGCAAAACTGGAGTTAGAAGCTTGAAGTGTTGTGTATCTGATTTTGTTTTGGTGGTCTAACAGATTTTGCCCAATTCAGTTTTTTTAAACTAGTTATTGTCCTTTTTCTTATATTGAATTCTGCCTCATAAACATCTCCTGAGAAATGAACATCCTGTGTAGCCTTTTTGTTACAGGAAATTAGGCAAATGAATGGTGGTCTCAGACCTTTTCACAGAACTGCATGTTCCAGTAGGATGTACTAACTATTGTACTACATCATTAAAATGTTCTTTTACTGTAGCATCCATGTAGATGTAAGCATCATTGATTTGCAGGGTGACCTAGCCTGTGTTTTGCTCCCTGGTGACCTGACCTGCTCCTAAGACCGATCTTCTCTCACACCACACAGTCAGGCACTAATATCACCCATAAATAGTATAAAACCTACATGTGGTAAACATACCCACATGCACTTAACCCAGAGTGGCCTAAGTGAAGGCTTTATGTGAATGCCATTACCACTACACCAGCTGGAAAAAGAGGGATTAATACCACAAGTCCTTAAATTGAACTCTGTCTAGGCTGAAAATAGCTCTTTCTTTGCGAGTGGCTCTGCACTGCAACCTTTAATAACTCTTATTGTGCAGAATAATTTAAAAAGCAAGAACTCTTGGTTCTAGCTTGTGCTAAAAACCACAAGGCTATTTTCAGGCACTGAATCACGTAGCAGACTGCATTACAGCCTAGACCTTCATCATTTTCTGTTTGGATCCCTTTGGTGTTTTTACCCCAGCTGATCCCTCCTCTTTGAGGTGTATTCCCCGGACTAAGTGCTGATGTAAGAGCTGTCTGTGCTCCACTGCCAGGCCCATACTAGAATATTTAGACATGGCCTCAAGGAGAGTTGATAGATGAGCAGTCTCTTGATTTGACAGCCAAATTATGTCACACTTATTCGCAACAGATGCAGACGTGACAGCCTTTTCACCTTTCATTGCCGGTGGCTTACAGATGCCATCACCCCCAGGGTGAGAATCAGCAGACGGGCAATGACACAGGGAGACAGATGCTGTGAATAGTACAAGCGGAAAGCAGAAAGTTCTTAGTGCACTGAATGACAAATACTTTGTCTGTTTTTTTAACCCTTTAAGGTTTACTGATGAGAGGTCCACATATACTGTGCATAAGTCTGACATGGCTATTACATACTCACATTTATTTAAGCTTATCGCAATTATTTAAGAGCGTGACGTTATTTGGGCACCCTCACAACAGGTAAATTCCTATATTTCAAAGATCCATGGCGCTATTTACTGTGTGTTTGTTTACTGCATTAGCTTATTGCTAGCTAATGCATATTTACAGGTAGTATAGTATACTTACTGTGAGTGTTTTTAATTGATTATACAATCAATTGATATATGAAAGGTGTCTAAGCAATGACTACAGTTAAAGTAGGTCTGTTTTAAAGATCAAGAAAACAGAAGTTAATCTAACAGTTAAAGCAGTGAATGTTGTCTGCCTAAAGAATGCTCTCTGTATACAGAATGGTAGTTGAAAATGTGCAATACAGTATAAAATGTCTCCTAACACAACCCTCTACAAGCAGGAAAGCACAAGTTAAACTTTTGACTAATCGGTATTTTATTTACGTGTTCTTTGAATTAAACATTGAACACCAATCAACAGTAAAATCCTCACTGATCACTGAAACTGTAGGTTAATCCACTCATCATCCAAAAAAAAGTTGCACCTAGAGGGAATCAACCAACAGGAATGAAACTTGGTGGGTAGGTTTGATGGGTCTTATCGCTATACCTGACTGACCCCACAGCTACGATTGCGGACATTCAGCGAGCAGTGATGCCCTCCACGAGTGGCAGCACCACTGGCAGACGGCTGCACGACACAGGACTACACTGGTGTCACTCCATCTCCACCCCTACCGCAAAATCTGCAGGAACTGTGTCAGAATATTTAAGATGCATGGGATGGATTATCACAGGACACCATTAGGAACCACTAAAACACCATGTTGAAACGTCTGGTATGTTGCGTTAGCAAACATGGCGGCCCAATGTCATATTGAGAGACACTACTTCTGTATGTGTAGCTCAATAAATATTGCCCATATCAGTCTAAATTCATCATCATTTATTGTTCTTGGTAACCTTTATCTTTCTTCTGAATAGTACTGCAATCCAACTATTGTTTTTTGATGACAAGTGTATATCATACCTCCCTAAGTTTTCCATCAATAGCACACACCACAATTTCCACAATGTAGGCATATCATGCTAAATGAAAATAAATCACAGAAATTGACATTGGTTATTTGTAACTTTTATAAACTATAAAAAAATTAAGGTAATGGACGGGAAAGAAAAACTACTCAAAATTAATTTATATACAGTACAATAGTATAGCCAAATGAAGCAAACAAACAACAATGTATTTTAATTGATCTTTGTACAAAATGAAAAACATTAATACCATCAAGATCTTTTTCAGTGTTTTCAGACTATTTACTTGGGCATATTTTACCAGCTAGATCTCTATCCCTATAAAGAGGAGAAAATGAGCAATGATCAATAACAAGACTGCTCTGGAGGCAAGCAACACATGCACACACCATGCTATTTGTAAAGGTCAGGGGAACATGACCTGTCCATTGTACAGAAATGTACAGTGAAAGACTCAGAACATGGTCTGACATTTTGTTTTAAGCATATGAAGTGGTCCAAGAAACATGACCATCATAAAAGAACTGAAGAGCGAACTAGCAAGTGCTAATCTAAAGTGACCTTAAAATGCTGTATTGTAGCTGCTTACGTCACAGGGTCTTCCTGTTGGAGCTGCGAAAGACGTGCCTCTCACTGAAGGTCTGCAGCCAGATGCTATGGTCAGAAACAACACTCTTATAAAAAACTTGACCCTTTTTAGAATTGATTGATTTTGTGACAATTTAAATTTAGCCAGTCAGACCACTCTCAGAAAGCAGCGACAGACTTTCGTAGCACACTGAGAGCAAATAGCATGCATAATGTCATCTTGTTAGCACAGTAGGCTACAGCAAGTGACTATTATGAAGCAAAACAATAACATATAATTACTGATTATTTGCCCTACCTATAAAAAAAATGCCTACTGTGGTCCATGGCAGAGGCCTGTGCTTGTCGTTGTGTTTTCACTGCTGTCCCTGCTCATCATGGTGCTGTACAAACTACATTTATTAGTGAGCAAAATTACTTACTTAAAAAAAACTTGTTAGGCCAAAGTTAACGACATAACAATCAAACATGTTAAAAAAATGTGACCCAAACCAAACATTGCCGAAACCCTGTATCTGCCTACATTTCCTTCCTTTCACCCAGCTGTGAAGGCACATATCCTATAACTATGATCCAGGCTTGTATTCTATCTGTGTTATTAACACTAATGTACAGGGGTTGGACAATGAAACTGAAACACCTGGTTTTAGACCACAATCATTTATTAGTATGGTGTAGGGCCTCCTCCTCCTTTTGCGGCCAATACAGCGTCAGTTCGTCTTGGGAATGACATATACAAGTCCTGCACAGTGGTCAGAGGGATTTTAAGCCATTCTTCTTGCAGGATAGTGGCCAGGTCACTACGTGATGCTGGTGGAGGAAAACGTCCTTCTTGGTGGTATGCTGACATTACCCTGGATACCGTGGCTCTTGATACATCACAAAGACTTGCTGTCTTGGTCAGAGATGCGCCAGCAAGACGTGCACCAACAATTTTTTTTTTTTTTTTTTTTTTTTTGTCACCCATAATGTTGTGTGCATTGCAATATTTTGAGCAAAACTGTAAAACTGTGCTCTTACCTGCTAATAGAACCTTCACACTCTGCTCTTACTGGTGCAATGTGCAATTAATGAAGATTGGCCACCAGGCTGGTCCAATTTAGCCATGAAACCTCCCACACTAAAATGACAGGTGTTTCAGTTTCATTGTCCAACCCCTGTACTGCTGTGTTTTAGAATTATTTGTAAATTAAATAGTGGTACAACAAGTAGTACACAATATCTGCTTTAATTCAAAAATACTTGCATCTATTTGAGGGCAACCACACGGCACTTGTTTCGAATACACAATAGTAGATGCGTCATCTCCTTGTATAACTTTATGTNGTGGCTCTTGATACATCACAAAGACTTGCTGTCTTGGTCACAGGTGCACCAGGAAGACGTGCACCAACAATTTGTCCTCTTTTGAACTCTGGTATGTCACCCATAATGTTGTGTGCATTGCAATATTTTGAGCAAAACTGTAAAACTGTGCTCTTACCTGCTAATAGAACCTTCACACTCTGCTCTTACTGGTGCAATGTGCAATTAATGAAGATTGGCCACCAGGCTGGTCCAATTTAGCCATGAAACCTCCCACACTAAAATGACAGGTGTTTCAGTTTCATTGTCCAACTCCTGTACTGCTGTGTTTTAGATTTATTTGTAAATTAAATAGTGGTACAACAAGTAGTACACAATATCTGCTTTAATTCAAAAATACTTGCATCTATTTGAGGGCAACCACACGGCACTTGTTTCGAATACACAATAGTAGATGCGTCATCTCCTTGTATAACTTTATGTTTGAATATAATGTCCTTTGTGTTTCTAAGGCCTATAAGTTGTTTATATCCGCTGAGATCATGAAAGTGTAGAAAGCTTGTATGTTTGGTCTGTTCTATTTCACTTTTCTCCACAGCTCTGTAAATCATTACACTGATCTCTCAAATGTGCATTCCAAAACTGAAGTGGCCACTGCCTTGCCACAGAGCATGGTATGATGTTAATTGGTTAATTGAATTATGTAGTACACCTATCTGGAAGCATCTCCAGCATCTCTACAACTTTTCCATGAATTTGTTACTGTATATATGCTTATTTGGTTGTAAATGTAGTCTCTACCCTTGTAGTCTCGCTCTGGATCTGACTCTTGATTATTAAGCAGACCCTTTCATATATTACAAAGCACTGGGTTGTTTTTCCAGGGTCTTGCATAATCTGATCAGAATTTTCAGTCAAAGTGGGAATGACTGGCAGCAAAATAACTCCTTGGCCACAGCAGTTCTTGGCATCTTCACTCTGGAAGAGGTTTACCACTGATCTCTGAACAGCAGAGGATATTGTCCTCTATCTGCTTTGGTCTGGGCTGGCGTTAAAACAACTGGTCCTGGGCCAGCAGTGACAACACCCCCCTCTTTGCAGCTTCTCTCAGGAGTGAGAGGAGCCTCTGATCCTCTGTTGACCACAACACACAAGTACTACAGTCCTTCTGTGGTTTAGTTACAGCAGCTGTCACTGTGCCCTGACACGTGCCGCTGTGCCCTCTCTGAACTCTCTATTTTCCCATCTTTTTTTTCTCTTTTTCTCAATCTCTCTCTTTTGCTGTCTGTCATAGACATACAAAAACATATACACTCAGATTATGCTGGTGACATGAGTATGATCTATTAGCTAACCACGGAAATCAATATATTCAGCAGACATTTCCTTAAAACTAAAATGTATTTAGATTTGGCTCCTATTTCAAGCCATGGCATTGAAAAGGTGATACTGTGAGATTCATATTACTGCAAGGGACTTTATTACTAGGTGCATAACATAGTCATGTATCAAGGTCAATTAGTCAAGCATGCCTCTAACTATATTCATAACACACACCAAACAATAACAATACCAGTACGCTGAGTTGTTTGAATTGATCCATCTAGTGCACAAGTGATAACAAAGGATCTTAAGAATCCACTCAATCCTCTGATTACCAGATCTCACACTAAAAGCTCAAATCATCCCTAAATATTAGAGGAACACTGACCTGATTATTTTCTCTTTTACTGAGACAGAATCAGACTGAAATAATGGAACATTTGTCCCAGACTAATACATTAGTAAGCTAGGAGCAACCTGCATTTTGGTGCACCTTATGGTATGCTCATAAAAATAAAGGACCCTAAAGGTTCTTGGCATGGATATAACAGTTCTAATAAAAGCCTTTAACTGGTGTAGAACCTTTACATTTTGTTGAGGTCCTTTAAATTTTAATTGGGTTCTTCAACCTCGGATTTACAAAAAAGTCCCATTTACCAAAAAAAGGGATTACTCTAAGGAACCCTTTTTGCCAACTACAGGGGTGTAACTGCTCAGTACTCCCATTACTGTTTCTTTGACACAGGAGTCTTGTATAGAATGAATGAACCATGCTGTGTGTATTTGCAGTGAATCAGGTGTGGGATTCCCCCTCTAGCTTTACTCGCCTGTTTTAGTCCTATCGTAGCTTCTTCTGTGTGGGAGTGAAGCTAAAAGAGTCCAGGCACTCTCTCTGAGAGGAATGCTGGGATCCAGCACTAAAAGAGGACAGCGAAGGTCGGAGATATTTGTGTATCACTCTGACGGATTGTGACCACAAATCCAATTAAGCTGGCAGCCACTGCAATCAACTGGATTAGCATTTCAGCTGCAGCCATTAGATAAATAGCAGGTCACCATCGGACATATCTCTCTCAGCCCTGCCACTGTTTCTGCAGATGTTCATTATTTTTTTATCTGAAGTCTGTAGTCCATATATTAACAAGTGTAGATAGGAGGTGTACCTAATGAAGTGCTTGTGAGTATTTCTTTGTGATTGATAGAAATCTGACCTTAATTTAAGTAAATATATCAATTAAACTTATAAATTAATTAAATCTTTAAATTAACATGTTTAAAACATAAAAGAAACATGAAATAAAGAATGAACCTCTGGTTAGAGCCCACACCATTAGTTTCAAACAACTGAAGTTGCAGTGAAACTGCCTGGAACAGGTGTAACAAGTGTATTAGACCCCACACGCCATAATGATCAGAATTAGAGATGAAAAAAGATGTCCAAGTATCACAGTTGCAGACCATGATGGCATATTAATCTCCAGAACTAAAATTAACCCCAAATTCATTCTAGCAAACCCCAGGGAACCTTCTGAACATAGCACCATGGACTTCAAAAAGTACCATGAGATTTTAAATGGATCTGATTGTTTGTGCCAAAACGCTACAAACAGTTTGTGGCAAGACAGTGTTTCAAAACATGCATACAAATTCACACAAAAGAAGGTTCAGTGACCACAAAATACAGGTTTTTAAAAGGCCACCCCAGTAGCTCAACGTAAGCTGTGGGAACAGCTGAAGAGGAAAACAAACTTATCTTGTGTCTTGAATCTTGAGAGGACTTATGACCCTGGAGAATCTGGAGAGATTCTGGATTGGAGAGTGATCTCAGAGACAGTAAAATGTAATGGATTTCTAAGATTGGGCAATCAAGCTGAATTGAGTATAAAACCTGTTACTCTACATCTTGAAGAATGGCTTAATTCTTGCCCACAAACACATCACACATCACATCACAGAACGGTCCTTAAAAAATAGACTGATCACACAAAGGCTTGGTTTAATTTGATCAAGCATGCATTGTGTAGTTGGACAAAAGAAAGTGGATAGGTTCAACTGAAAAAGCATGGGTTATAAGACTAGCCCTGTTGTTTGAGGGCAGGTCAGTTGGAGGTGAGAATGAGCTTCATCCTGTAATACACACAAAGGTAAACAGGAGCATTCATGCACAAAATTACAGAAACAAGAAGGTGCGTAACAAATACCTCCTTTCACCCCAAACACAAAGCAGCTGTTATGCAAGGGGAAGGTGGTGAAGGGGTTGGTTTTGGTGTCTGGTGTGACTTGGGCAGAGTTCTGTCCACTGTGTAGACTGGAAAAAGCTTCTCACAGAAACCCCTCTTCCTCTGTTCCCCTCTGGCTTAGGTTACAAGACCCTGCTGAAAGGAATCTCCGGAAACTTTACCAGTGGAGGACTGGTAGCCATCATGGGGCCCTCGGGAGCTGGGAAATCTACACTTATGAATATTCTGGCAGGATATAGGTGACTAATACCAAGTCCAGTAACTCATACGCACATAACTAATGACATACAATGGCATATATATATATACATGTATATATATATATATGTATATACTGTGCATAAGCCAGATGCCGCCCTTCATTCAATTAATCTTCAGTCAAAACGGCCAATAAGTACAAGTTATTCATTTTCAGTGTCAGGAGAAAAACGTACAAAATTATCAACCATCATATGTCAATCAACTGGAAAATTTGCATATATTAAAGTATTACAACTTCATACAATACAGTACATTGTAGAGTACAATACAGTACATACTGTATATAGTAAATATAGTACGTCCAGTCCTCACTAAGAACAGACCACAGTTTATTTATAAAATATATTTGGTTTTATTTTATATGCATATTTTAAAATGTGTACAATTATCTTCTAGGGAAACAGGAATGAAAGGAGAAATATTAATAAATGGACAGCCCCGAGATCTACGGTCCTTCAGGAAAGTGTCTTGCTATATCATGCAGGATGACATGCTTTTGCCTCACCTCACAGTCCAGGAGGCCATGATGGTAATGAGCTAATTTCAGTATCAGTGTTTATAAACAGCTCCTTCAGGAAGCTCCTGTAGCTAAAGTACAGTATATGATCGAGGGCCAGCCTCTTCTTATTACATTCTCAGAAGAGTTTCACAGATAAACATGCACAGCATGGCTATGTAACAACACTGAGTTTAACTGGGTCATAAGTAGCTCTCTTAGCAGTTTTCTCTGTTGTACCGACCTTGTTATCTTGGTTGTTTTTGTCCATAAGAGCATGCAGATCCTTCTGTTACCTTTAATTCTACTCGTTAATGCTTGTTGCACACAATCTAAATCCCCCCCTTTAACCTCCTCAGGTGTCGGCTAATCTCAAACTCCAGGAAAAGGAGGAGGGCAGGAGAGAGATGGTAAGAGAGAACCGTGTGAACTTCTTCAAACATCATCTACGTGCAGTGTAACTTAAGGTGCACTGGTTGTGTTAGCGTTACATCACTAGTTTCTGGTGGCTTATGCAAGATGCAGTCTGGAAAAATACAAGGCATTCTTACTGAAACACGCTCCTTTATTCTGAAAGGAGGAGTTGATTAGTGTGGTTCTCCTGTGGTACTATTTGAGGTGATTTTATCAGCTAGTAAATAGCAAGATATTTAGTGTTTAATAGAGGAACTTAGGATTTATTGGAAATATGTGACTGCCTTAGCCTTAGGAAATAGCCTTAGCCTTTAAACGTGGATATGGGCAATTTACAGACACTTTGATCAGTCAAACCGATGCGGTCACCAGTAGTTAACTGGCAACCTTGGCATTAGTTTCCATTACCCAAATTCACATTAAAAACTTAATTTTATTGCTTTATGTAACATAGTTATGATATAGCTTACATGTCATGCCATACATATGGTATTCCCTACGTATTGATTTAGTTGTGTGCAGTTTAGAACTAAATTCTTCATATGTCTCAAATATAGCTTCACCTAACATTTGTGACTTAAAGGATACTAAATAATTTTTAATGTTTACAGTCAAAACAGCCTTTAAAGGTACAATTTGTAAGAGTTGTCATGTAAATCATTCCAGAATTAACTATAATTATCAACTGAATGTGAAGAAACAACAGTTTTATTAGTATGTTAAAGACGTCTATGTATCACGTTGCAGAGGTATCTACTGAAGTTAGCATGCTAACCAGCTAGCTCCAGCCCATATTGTCTCATATTACTCCTTTATACCTTAAGAGGCGATAGTGAGCATCGAGTCTGCCTTCAGTCTAACCTCTTGGCAATCATTTTATAGATAGATCATTTAAGGACAAGTACTCAGTGAAATGAACAGTAAACACCGCTGTCCGCTCCTAACAAGAACCCACATTTGTCGCTCCTTTAAACACAAGTTATTTATTTATTTTTTTGTTTTTTTAATTTATTTTTTAATACCGAAAGTATGATTAGAAATACCTGTGTTTTTTTCAGTGGATCTTGATTTTCCCCTGTTTCTCACTTATGAAAGCATTAAATACTATGTATCCTTTGGTGACAGTGTTAGAGGACACAGCGGTCACTGTTTGGTTTTGAGACGGATGAAAGAGATAAAAAGTGTCAGTAAGGTGCACAAGAGAGAGGACCAATTCAGTATCGACAGATTTGATATTAAACTTAGTGTTGGAGGCTTCTGCGTAATTCTCAGTTAAGTGTATGTTTCTTGCTTTTGCTGACACTGAATACTGAATAACTTGCACTTTGTGGCAACAAAAGCATGAACTAGACTAGGTGTTTAATGCTTTAATACAGGCTGCTTCTGTCTCTTTAGGTCAGGGAGATCTTGACTGCACTTGGCTTATTGGAGTGTGCTAAAACACGCACATCTAACCTCTCCGGCGGCCAGAGGAAACGCTTGGCCATCGCCTTGGAACTTGTCAACAACCCACCCGTCATGTTTTTTGATGAGCCCACAAGGTGAGCCCCTTGACAAACACATACACACACACACACACATGCCCTCAAATGACATAAGGATTATCACTTCAACCTCTTCGAGAGGCAGACTATGCACTTCTCGAGCCAAATATAGCTCTCGGAAAAAAAGACCCATGAGGTTTTTCTGTCATGTCCTTGTAGTGAGAAGTGAAATTGAATTATGCTTTACTAGGCTGCTTCCAATTGGGGATGTGAGGGGTATGATAACTGTGTTGGGACGGAAACCCCTTAGGACCCTATTAGGCAATTGGTTCGCTTCTCCCCATGGCTGTGTTACATCCTCCTGAGAGATTACCTCTTGGAAATAAAACAATACCACCCTCTTTCTGCACTCGGCCATTTTAACCATGCAGCATGCAGAAGCCGACATAGCAGTTATGTCAAAACATTGAAACTCTGAAATGGTAATGAAAAAAGTGTGTATGTAAAGGATGTGTTAACTTCTTTTCACATCAAAAATCAACAAAATGCCAATTTACTGACTTTATGTTGGCCCGGTCGGTGTGACATGATCAGACAATGTAAATATCAGCTGGATTTTTGATTTGCCTGAACAAAAAATACACATATATATAATCATCATCAACTTGAAGTTATTAGGTGTTAAAATCACTGTGATGTTATATAATGTCAAGGCTCCAAGGCTCCTTTGGCATCCTTGCTGCATTTGTTTCTGTTCTGTCCTCCAGTGGTATTAAGATGGACACTTCATCCCCTTCTTTGTCCATTGTCTTTGTCGTCTCTGACAGATTACAGCTGGCAAGCTAAGTAGTCCTCAGATATCACCTTGATAGCCTTGCCTGGAGCACAGACATGACCCCTGAAACAGCTCTAAAGTGATTTTTGCATTGAATGCACTTGGAAGGTCTTTGATCATGTCAAATATGACGATTAATTATGGGAAACAGTATACTTTCATATCAGATTTACCCCAAAATGTTTATTCTATTGCATAACGCTGTTGAGTAATGCCACATTTTTATATTTCCGTTCTTTGATAAGTTATGATTCTTTCTGTCACAGATCAAGTCGTTGAGGTCTGTAGGCTCTAAAGGGATGCAAACAGTAGCTTGCCTTTGAACTGGAAAACAATAGATTTGTGTTGACATATGATCTCCTGTTTTACCTGCACTAATAGAAATGTGGCTTATATCAAGTGGAATGCTGTGTTTTGTTTCCCCTGCAGTGGACTGGACAGTTCCTCCTGTTTCCAGGTGGTCTCACTGATGAAAGCTCTTGCGCAAGGTGGCCGGACAGTCATCTGCACCATCCACCAACCCAGCGCCAAAGTCTTTGAGCTCTTTGACAAAGTAAGATTAGCATTATATGCTCTTAACAGAATGCTGCTTAAATGGTTCTTGGTTTGGGAGTATGACCTTTGGAAAATCTTTGTTTATAATAGAACCTATAGAACCTATACAGTATGTGGAACTTCTTCACACTCACATTTACACATTATAAACGTTTCTTTAGGACCGTCTCAACAGTCTTTTTCCAAAGAACCCAAAGCTGTATGATCCTGACATACTAATTTAAGACTAACATCATGTGCTATGTATCCAAATGGCTGCTAAATTCTAAAAAGGACATATTCTGTGACTTCGCTAGGAATCTTTATTGAATCTGATTCTCTATGGCCTCCTGAATAGAGCACAGTGCAGATATAGTAAAATACGATGAAATAAAATTATTTAAATTGGCAGTTTTTTCTTTATGGTTTCACAGCTCTATGTCCTGAGCCAAGGTCAGTGCATCTACCGAGGGAAAGTATCCAACCTCATCCCTTACCTGAGGGAACACGGACTCAACTGCCCTACGTATCACAACCCTGCTGACTTCAGTAAGAAAACCATCCTCTCTGCTAAAAATGTCTAAAGCCAACGTGCATCAGCAGACGCAGCTGCTAGATGTCCAGATATGCGTAGTCTGAGAAATGCTAGAAATAGATGTTTCTCTCATTGTGTTAGCTTGCAAAACCTTAAGGTGTGAATAATGTCAGTCTTTTTCTGAGTTGTTCGTTGCCTAAAGAGTTGGAGTTTACCATATGTGAACTTATCTTTTACCCCAGTAATGGAGGTGGCTTCTGGAGAATATGGTGACCACATGGCTCGGCTGGTGAAGGCTGTGCAGGAGAGGAAGTGTGAGAAAGATTACAAAAGTGAGACGAATGCAGATGGAGCCATGAACCCCTTCCTGTGGCATAGACCATCTGAGGAGGTATAGCTATTTTAAAGGCACATACCCTTGTTTGTAGCTTATTGCAGATAATATGTTGTTATTCTGTATATCAGATCAGAACATCTGGAAACCTTGGCTTGAAACATGTAGCCACTTCTTTTTGGGGGGGAAACAAATGAACTCGCTATAGACTGTAAGGTAAAATAACAGTACAAAACCGATAGAGAAGCACCAGAATTGATTTAGTATCATTTAGAAACTATGTCATGTGAATATATGTCCATTCTGATTAGCATGAAATAATTGTTGCACAAATAGTTACACCCAGACAGAATCAACCGACAGGAATGAAACTTGGTGGGTAGGTTTGACATTGTGAGACATGCAAATGATTCAAGTTTCATGCTTGGCCGTGCATGTGATGTAAGCCAAGATGGGCCTTATTGCTGTACCTGACTGACCGAACAGCTACAATTGCGGGTAATCAGCGAGCAGTGATGCCCTCCATGAGTCATCCTGTTAGTGCCATTGGCAGACGACTGCACGACGCAGGACTACATGCACACAGACCGTTATGACGACTGCCCTGTCTACGTCACCAAAGACTGCAATGGTGTTGTGTCAGACTGTCATTGAGTGACTCAGAATGGCAGCGGGTCAACTTCAGTGACGAGCCCCGCTTTTGTCACCGTGGTCAGAGCCATTGCCAGAACTATCCCCGACTGAAAATGTGTGGGATGCTATTGGACGTGCTTTCAACACTCCACCCCTACTGCAAAATCTGCAGGAACTGTGTGAGAATATTAAAGATGCATGGGATGGATTATCACAGGACACCATTAGGAACCATTAAAACACCATGCTGAGACGTCTGGCATGTTGTGTTAGCAAACAAGGCTGCCCGACACCATACTGAGAGACACTACTTCTGTATGTGTAGCTCAATAAATATTGCCCATATCAGTCTGAATCCTTCTGGGTGCAACTATTTTTTTGAGGCTGAGTGTATTTTACTTGAAATTCAAATTATTACAAAAATATTAAGTGAAATATTAAATGAAATATTATGTAAAATATTTTACTGTTCGGTCCTGTTCTACTAATAGCATGCTAGCTAGTATTAACAACTCTTCAGCATAATTTAAACACGTTTAAACTTTTTCTGTTTAGCTGTTGTCAAATATGCAGGACACTGTATTATGTTTTGCCTCAAAAGGGAAATGGTAATGAGAGCCTATTTTAAATGATGTATGGCCAGTCTGATGTATGTGACTCTTACAGTTTTTACTGCAAACTAATATAACTAATGCCTTTGTATGTCTGATAAAGTTTGTTTATGGAAAGCCATTTAATTTCTTCTTGGGTCAGTGTTTTTATTTGAGTGTAGGTTTAGGCCTCTCTTCCCACCTCTGGTCATAACGTGATTCGCTTGTGTTGCATAAACATTACCTTGTGTCATATCATTCCCAGTGCAGATATTTCCCAAAAGCTTTCTCTTTTCAAATTCACGTGACACTGTAATATTTGGAGATGAAAAGAGGCATTGTTTGAGGCATGAGTTAATGTGGGCTCCATCCTTTAGGGCTTTTGTCAGAGGTTTAACTGTTAATTAGTGCTGAAAGAAGGACGTTCATTCTCTGTAGGACTCCTCTTCTACTGAGGGCTGCCACAGCTTCTCTGCTAGTTGTCTGACGCAGTTCTGCATCCTCTTCAAGAGAACCTTCCTCAGCATCATGAGGGATTCGGTAAGCAACACTGCCACACGCTGGACAAGTGGAGTAATGGATGTAATAATGCAGTAAATGGTCACTTAGGGACATGATTTTGAAAATCCCATAATTGGAAGTAAATAAATATAACTTGTAATAAGACATTAAATATCCATGTGAAACAATTAAATTAAATTTGTTTGTAGTTTATGAAGAATTGATCATTTCCATAGCTTTCCTTAACCCTGGCTTCATTACATCCTAATGCTTATTATTTAGTTATTACATAGACAACAATGTAAACTACCTGTCATAGAAGTGTGAAATGGAATCTTGGCTCACTGTTTGCTCATTTGCACTGACCAATTTAAAGTATTTATATAGTATGTAGTATCAGAAGTAGTAAGGAGTAGTAAAGCAGTAGACAACAGCTGCATGCAAAAGTTTGGGCATGTTTTGTTGTTTTAAGCAAACATGATTATACATCCTCTACAGAGAAACCATTTCTGTTCATTTTAATGCACAGTTACTGTTCATTTGCTCAGTTAAAAAACTAAAGCATAAAATGTGGCCTGTGCAAAAGTTACTGCAGATTTGATATTTTATGTTTTATGATTTATCCAAAATGTAAAAGATATGTAATAGAAATAAAAGTAGTTTCCTGTAGTTTATGTGTGCTAACTTGTACTTAGAAAATCAACAAAACATGTGATTTGTGGCGGTGGGCAAACATTTGCATGCAACTATGTAAATAGGCCAGGCTAAGCAGAGGCCTGTCTGCACTTAGACTCCCACAGTGAAATATTTCAGATAAGAAGTATGTTTTTGACAATGAGACAAAAACAGTGGAGAGTGTTTGTCTAAAACATGACTTCAAAAATAATACGTTCCATTTGAACAAAACATTAGCATAACTCCATGAATAGCCAAATAGCTATGAGCAAAGTAGATTGCATCACAAAAGCTATAAAAACTATAACATTTTGCTGTATAGTTTACAGTTTTATAGAATCAGTGGAAAGTCAGGGTGTAATATATTTTCCTGTAAGATTTTAAATGACTAGTCACAGCTTCTGTGATTATTCGTATTGACCATAACAGTGTATAAATAGTAAGCTGTGCTATATATAGTTGTGAGCCAAATATATAGTAGGGAAATTAAACTGATTTATGTTGTATGTTTATGTTTTTTATCAGAACATTGGACAATTATTGACAGAGTTTGTGTGTTAAAATGTTGCCAATTAAAGTGAATTTAAATTGGGGCACATTTAGGTTTTGCCATCCGGTTGTACTTTTATGTATTGTTTTATTACTGCAAGCAACAATACAGTGAAACTGAAAGTATTTCATACTTTTGTGGTTTTTTTAATAGGTGCTGACCCACCTCCGTATCACCTCTCATATCGGGATCGGAATCCTGATAGGACTTCTGTACCTGGGCATCGGCAATGAAGCCAAGAAAGTCCTCAGCAACTCTGGTTTCCTTTTCTTCTCTATGCTCTTCCTCATGTTTGCTGCTCTAATGCCCACTGTGCTTACCTGTGAGTGTACTAAATTACTAACTATGCATCTGTTCATCTTTCTGTGTGCTTATGACCATGCCTGGAAACATGACATAATCAGCTGAGTTTTGATGGGCCTTGATATTCTTTACTGCCTCTAGCATGAGTGTAGCTTTGTAGCATGAGTAACGTTACTACAATATTAAAAACTCCTACATCTCGAGCTACTTAATGCTCTGCTGTCTCAGTTTAATGCTGTGTTTGGTTTAGGTTTTTAATTAAATAACTTCTGCTTTTTTCATTTTAGTTCCTCTTGAAATGGGCGTGTTTTTAAGAGAACACTTGAATTACTGGTACAGTCTGAAGGCGTACTATCTGGCAAAGACCATGGCTGATGTCCCATTCCAGGTAAAACCCCTGTTATGTATGGAGAGGATTGTCATGTAACAGTTGTTACATAATCACCTGATTGCAATTATTTCAGCTGACCACAGGTGTTTTTCACCGTTGTTAGGTTTGCCAATCATGTTGATGTTGGTAGAATGTGAACTAGGTGTGTCAGGTTGAGGCACATAAATGTACATAGAAGAAAGCAGAAAACAGCAAAAGCTCTACTCTTCTGCTATAACACTGTTATTGAGCAGTGATAAGTGATGTTTGTTTATTTAAGCTCTGATATGTCTTTGTCGTCAGCTATGTGTTGACAGTTATGAAGTAAAACAGCTAATCAGCAAATTAGGCAATTTTAGGTTTGTACTGTAATACCCGCGCACAAATAAGACAATTAATTGGTTAATCACATGTATCTATATGGCAGTTATGATCATAAGAGCTCTGTACATGGAAAGCACATGCCTTATGTAGACCAGACCATGGATCTAAACCAAGAATTTCTAGTTTTTGATAAGACGTAAGGGTTAAAGGTATTTTTTTTTCCTTGGATCTAACTAATCATGTTAAAACATGGTGCATGTTAAAGCATGGAGTTGAAGCTATGATGCCACAAACATGCAGTAGAAGCTCAGAAGGGATTTAGAGCTCAGGTCAGAGCATGGTTCTCCCAATTTAGCTAAATCCCACAAAAACATTACATAAGCAGGTCATGCTCGCTGTTAGAACAGCTCTTTTCTGAGACTAATATTCACTAATGGTCCACACATTTATAAAACTAGTTTTTAGCTGTCATGTTCTTGTATTGTCTTAGGTTAATCACTAAAATGCATATTTGATTTCGAGTTGAACTACCTCCAGTGGCAGGAGCAAGTCTTAACTAGGGTTCAAGTTAAGCAAGTTAATATTTGAATTAATTATATTTCTGTATAATTTCTATTATATTTAATATAATATTTTTTATTTGTTTAAATCACATCAAATACCTAAGAAAAGGCTATCTGAGCATTATTAGTAAAGGCAGAACCACATTACTCTGTAAGGTTCCAGCTGGAGTCCAACGCCAAACTTTCTGCCATGATGTACAGCTTGCCGAAAACTAATTATTTTAATAATGAACAAAATAATTTAATGATTTAATAATCAAATATGATCTATTCTTCCTCACAGATCGTATTCCCAGTGGCTTACTGCAGCATTGTTTATTGGATGACCTCTCAACCATCAGATGCTGTTCGCTTCATTCTCTTCCTGGCCTTGGGTACTCTAACCTCTCTGGTGGCACAGTCTCTGGGCCTGTTGATTGGTGCAGCATCTACATCTCTGCAGGTGATTCTAAGTTTTAGAAACTCTGTGAAAAATATATAGTTTATTAATGTATTTATTTTTATCATTAGGCTCCTTTTTCTCTAATGCTGGCATGTTTTTAGCTTCCCTGGGTAGCTGTTCTGATGTAATGTAATATTTTGTGTTCAAGGTGGCCACTTTTGTAGGTCCAGTGACGGCCATTCCAGTTCTGCTTTTTTCTGGCTTTTTTGTCAGTTTTGACACCATCCCAAAATACCTCCAGTGGATATCATACATTTCCTATGTCAGGTAATATATGTTATCGTTAGCCCTTGATTACAAAACAGTTCTAATGATAGCTGGGGTTGTAATCTAAAAAGCATAATAATAATCGTTTTTGAAATTAATAGTAAATTAATTAGAAATCTGGGTAGCACTTTCTTCTGCATGACGATACACAACACATACAGCCATGTACAAAATACCGAACAGCCCCCGTCAATTGTGCATGTTTAGGTTTTGCAGAAAACATTAAATATGCAGTAAATATAGTACTTTTGTGCATAATTTCTGTTGAGTTTAACGTATAAACACAAGCAGCCTTTGTCACAACTGACACTTGTTGGAGCCTTTATGCAGGTTTCTGCTGCCAGTCATGACAAAAGGCTTATGTAATTGTCCAGCCTGTTAATGCAATCATACGTCTAATGCTTGAGTTGGCACCTGTATAAAGCAGCTGTCCCTTTGGTTTCAGGTACGGCTTTGAAGGTGTTATCTTGTCCATCTATGGGCTGGACCGTGAGGACCTGCACTGTGACAAAGATGACACATGTCACTTCCAAAAGTCAGAGGCCATCCTGAAAGAGTTGGATGTTGAAAACGCTAAGTTGTATCTAGACTTCATTGTGCTGGGCATCTTCTTTATTTCCCTGCGTCTTATCGCCTACTTTGTCCTCCGCTATAAAATCAGTGCTGAGCGGTAGACAGGTAGAG
The DNA here is from genome assembly GCA_034552555.1 of Semaprochilodus insignis. NCBI lineage: Eukaryota > Metazoa > Chordata > Actinopteri > Characiformes > Prochilodontidae > Semaprochilodus > Semaprochilodus insignis. Next base: position 7,204,760 of record CM067488.1, read on the forward strand.
GAGATGGTGGAGGGAAGACTGGCAGGACTCTAATACCCTAAGACGGGTAAACATAGAGGACCAACGTGGGCCATCCTTCCAACCAACTGCACAAAGGACCACCCAACTGGGACTGTCATTGTGGAGGCCTAGACTGAAAATGAGGCTACAGACAATCAGCACTGGTGCATTACATAGTAAAACAAGTGGGTAGATGTGGACGCTACATTTTAGCCGCACATCCGCATGAATAGACAATGTCACATCCCCCGGGTGAGGAAGATCATAGCTCTGGATGGGCTGTGCCAGCAAGGACCATGTTTGACAGAGGAAAGTAATGTGGAACTTTTTTGTGCCAGTTTGTCTATCAGAGAGCTGGACTCATGTGTTTACAATTAAATGTAGATTATTTTTTTAAACCTTGTATTATGTTCTGCTATGTAAGACAAAAGGTAGGTGGGAGCTATTGACTTCCCTCTTCCCTAAAATTGTGTCTGTTTGCGTATGGCATGGCTTTTCTCCTTGTCTCTAGGATACTTTTAACTAAAAAAAACATATTGTAGAAGAGCTTCTACTTTACGCTTCCTGGTTTCACTAATCTAAGAGCTGGTCTCTACACAGTGAGCCTACAGAGTAGCCTACTTTGCTGCTTTAAAAAGAGAAACTCTCTCATTACTGACAGTTGAAGGTGGGTAATACATTGAAATATGTATTGCAGTCTGACTTTGTGGTGACATTTTATTACAACAGGCTTCTATAAATAGCAACTTGATCAATAACAAATAGTTTGTTAATGATAGTTAATGAATATATAATTGTTACTTGTGCATTCATAAATGCTACCAGTTTCATTTGTTTGCTCATTGACATACAATGATGACATCACTGTAATTTACATTTTATAATATAACAGTTTATATACTTAATAGACAAAAATATTGTGTTTAATTTATAGAAATATATAGAGGTGATGCCCTATATATTTATAAATACATTAAAAACTCACAACTTTGTAATAGGTGTACAATGAATGATTATTGATGTTTAAAAAGGTATACAATAGTAACCGCTCAGTAATGATTATCTAAGCAATAAGTAAACATTTATAAATGACAAAGTAGCAAGTAAATAACAATTATTAGTTATTTATAATGATCACAAATTTCAGGTTATATAATGTAGGGACATCAAACAAGCAAATCATGAATAATACTTATAATAATTTAAGAGGTTTCTACAATTCAAAATGTGTATTGTTTATTTGTATGTCACTAAGTAAATGGATAATATTTCAAATGACATCATTTAAAAATGCAAGTTGTCACTGTCAGAACAAAACCTTGTACCTCCAAAATGGTAACTTTCTCTGGTAAAATAAATATCTATTTATAAGTATGTATTTTTATATTATTAATGGCTAACCTATTACAGAATAATCATTATTAACCTGTGACAGAAGTTACAAGTAATGTAAGAAGTCTTTAGTATGTTCTCATGATGTTCACTTAATGCAAAATGTTACTGGAATATTTATTATTATACTATTAGTATGCATATAGCATAATAATAAAAGGTACACAGTAATAAAAATGGAGAAACAAAGTTTCTGTGATCTTTGTAACTACTATATAAACATTAACAGTCAATAACACACTATTAGATAATGATTAAGATGCTGTTTATTAAGGCCTGTTGATATAAAATGCTACTGGCTTTGTATAATATGTTATAAGCACTGGCTTTATAGTGCTATGATGATGGAAATGTACTGAGCTGCAAACTACAGGGTGTTTTTATCAGTTCACTGATGTTCAACTTTCGCAGTCAACTGAAACTGTGCTGTTAAACCAGAACTAATTTTAATGATCATGATTTCAGTTCAAACTGTAATGATATTGATTTCTGGCCAAACCATCCATAATACCATCATAATATAAAGATGCTGGTGAACCTGTCTGGAGTGGCATTTATATAGGTTCAGCGTTTGCTGATTTACTGGGACCAAAAAGCACAGTTTCATAGATTTTTGTTTTTCATGAGTATTGAATGTACAGATCTAGTCATTATAAACAACCTGGTCTCAAGTACGTATGAATCATGAAGCACATCTGACTGAAAAACAAAAAACAAAAATAGAAGCAATGGTTTTCTGGTATGTTTGTAATCATCTGTACGATTTATAGTGCCATGTTCTCTTGAATGACTTTAATACAGGCAGCTTTAACATAAAACATGGCTTTTTGTTTACCATAGTAAGCCAAATGTATCACAGACATAAGTAGTTTAGGAATCCAGGTGAAGCAAATGTGAGCACAGCAGCAGCATCTTACCTCCCTTACAACGTTATCCCAGCACATTTCTTACTATGCTAAATATTTAGTAATGCTGGAAAATCTCACAATGAAGTCTTTATCTCTTTTTTTTCTGTGAGTGGTTTATAAGCTTTCAGTTGTTTGTATTTATTTCACTGTTGTAAGCCTTTCATTGCCTGAACTACAACTTCATGATCCATGAGGCCACACTGAGGCAGAGGATATCATACCCACTTACCAACTGTGAGCTGTGCAGTTCTGGGACACTGATGCAAATGTGGAAATGAAAGCTCAAGCAGCTTTCTTTGAAATGTTGTGGTTATGGTTAGATACTTCATATTACTGACCAGGTCAGAGAACATTACATACTTAATTGCTAATTGCTTAATGGAAATGCTAAGCTTTAATATAAGTATTACAATGGTGTTATATATGCACATAGGGCATCAAATCTTTGCTGTGGACCTTGATGTGGAAATGTTTATGCAATCCTGAATTTCACATTATCAGGTAGATGTAAGATCTTACTGTAGATTGGTAAGTCTGTCCAGGATGCTCTGCATTGTCTCTTTTGCTTTTTGTTTGTTTTTTCTTTGTATGCTAATTGTATATTACTTTCTTCATTAGTGCTTTGTTTAAAACTGGCACATACCATCCAAAGTATGAAAACATGTCAGTTTTCATTCTCAAGGTCATTAGGGCTGTATTTTATGTCATTATCATTTTTTCAGGGTACTATTACTACATGTTGAATCAGTTGTGCTATTTTCTGTAATGAAAATGTGAAGTAATGTTGGTAGAGCAGTAATAAAGATTCCTTATTTTTAAAGTCTCTGTTTTTAAAAGCCAAACCTAGTGCCAAATTAAATGGACACTTTATTAATGTTTGAGTAAAATTGTTTATACACTCATCGTCAAAAAAAATTGTTGTGCAAATAATTCTACCCAGAAGGAATCAACTAACAGGAATGAAACTGGGTTGGTAGGTGTGACATAGTAAGACATGGGATTGATTTAAGTTTCATGCAGTGATGCCCTCCATGAGTCATCCATGCCAGCACTATTGGCAGATGACTACATGCATGCAGGCCATTACGACGACTGCCCATAACACCACATCAATGTTGCCAAAGACTGCAATGGTGTCGTGGCAGGCTGTCATGGAGTGACTCAGAATGGCAGTGGGTCATCTTCAGTAATGAGTCAGTAATAAGCTTTTGTCTTGGTGGGGATGACCAACCCATTCATGTGTGAAGGCACCATGGTCAGCGCCAAGATGAACGGTTTGTTGTCCACTCCTACACCAAAATCTGCAGGAACTGTGAGAATATTTAAGCTGCATGGGATGGATTATCGCAGGACACCGTTAGGAACCTCTACAAGTCTATGCCGAAACGTTGCATTACCAAACATGGTGGCCTGACACCATTCTGAGAGACACTACCTAGAGCCAGCTAACAGTAAGGAACATGAACATAGGCAGCAAGGCATCAAGACAGCTGCCTTCACTTTTGGACACAGCCTCAGTTCTGCAACCTTCTCCTGAGAATTCCTCATGTCACAAAAGTGTCAAAACTGGTGGAAGAAGCGACAATGAGAGGACCCTCTCAGCAGCAGCAGAAAGAAAAGTGGAGGCTGGTGAAGGATGGGAAAACACTGAAAATAAGAATGTACTTTCCTAAAGACAGTAAAAGAAAAAAGCTGCCATGAAGCAAAGGTAAACCTGGGGATAGCCCAATTCTCTTTACTAAATTGTACTTAAATTAAGTATTACACAGAAAAATCTGGATTATATTAGAAAAATATTAGTCACAAAAGGAAGTACAGAGGAAAAAGAAACATACTTAAATGAAAATACATTTTTTGGGAAGTGTGATATGCCAGCTAAATGATGGCTTTGCTCAAAGACCAATTATTGAACATTGGACACTTGCATTACTTTACAGGTATTTAAATACTGTAGCGTCAGTATGAAGAAGATGCCGGAAACATAGCGCTTCAAACAGGTGCTCTTTATGGAGCACAGCAGCAGAGAAAACTGCCCACCCCACCCCTCGCAATGTCTGTGTAGTTCCAGTGAAGGGAAATCTTACTGCTTCAGCATAGCAAGACATTTTGGACAATTGTATGCTTCCAACTTTGTGGAAACAGTTTGGGGAAGGCTCTTTTCTGTTCCAGCACGGCTGTGCCTCAGTACTCAAAGCAAGGTCCATATAGACATGGCTGCGTGAGTTTGGTGTGGAAGAGCTTGACTGGCCCATAGAGAGCGCTGACCTTAATCCCATTAAAAAAAAATTGGAATTTACTATCACAGACATTGTTAGCCAGGCTCTCTCATCCAATATCAGTGTCTGACCTCACAAGTGCTCTTCTGGATTAATGGGCAAAAATTCCCACAGACACACTCCAGCATCTTGTAGAAATCCATCCCTGAACAGTGGAAGGTGTCATAGCTGCAAAGGGGGGCCCAGCTCCATATGAATGCCTATGGATTTTAATAGAATGTCATAAAAGCTCTTGTAGGTGTAATGTGTAGTTGTCCCAATACTTTTGTCCAAATAGTGTTTAATTTAAACAAGAGTTCTTGCTGTTTAACTTATTTGTTTCATGTTTTTTTAAATACGTTTTATACTACTTGTAGTACTATCTGATGGAGCAAAATTCATATTTATAGAAATCAACTTTATTTTAAAATGTTATTTGCAGAGAATAAAGCGATTCGCTTTGAACTTGATGGATAGTTCTAGTAAAGTCGTCGGGATCCTTGAAGTCTCGCGATATCATCCGAGAGTCTCGCGCTGCCAGATAGCGGTTGTTTTCCGGCTAGCTACGGTTCAGAAGCTGGAGAGGTATGAGTGTTAACCTGTGTGGTTTGCGCCGTGTAAACTAAAGCCCTAGTCAAGCGAATGAGACCACGAAGACCGCATTTCAGCGTGTCTCTGTCTCTGTAGCCAGTATGTGGTCAAATGAGGACTTCAACGCCAACTCGGACTGTCTGGGGAGCACCGGAGACCCCACTTTAGACAAACTGGTCAGCCAGTGGATCTCCTGGGATAAGGTTAGTGGGATTTCTGACCCATGAAGTTCACGTTTTCCAGGCTTCCATCGGTCCCTGGATGTGATGGGCGTGACTGCATTCTGTGATACTTTGTGTAGTCCGGGACCTGGGAATCACACTTCATACACTGCGTCGGGATAAGTTCCCATTCCCATTGCAAGCAGCGTTTCTGGATAGTAATGTTCCGAAAGGCTGAATCTGCGCGGCTTTCAAACGCGACCTGGCATGATGGTTCAGTGTCACCACTGCAGCTGTTTGCGGTAGATTAGCTGGCTAAATGTATGACGTTTAAGTGTCTTGCTATGTTTTACAGTGATATAACCTTGTAGCAAATGAATCTTCAAAATGGGATCTTGGGATATTTTGACATCAGAGAACATTTCTTACCGTCACTGCAGCTCCTTAAGAGCACGTTGCTTATTGCATACATACAGTGTAAGTGAAACAGCTAACTGTTAGATCCTTAAACCGGTAGTCATCTGGCCAGCTGAACTTGGGCAAAGTCCTGGATATGAACCCCACTGTAAAGGTCAGTCTTGCTAATTTAGTGTATGATGTCACCCCGTTTTATTATTGCTGTTTCTTCAGCACTGGACTCTGGTGTAGATAGTGGTTGCTGACTATCTCTCCTTGCAAGTAGACTCCTGTGTGTGACTTTAAAGGCCTCTGCATGTTTTAATATCCTTATAACGTCCTTTAGTCTGCAAGTAAAATACTATGGCATATTTTATCAACTCACAAGGCAGAGTAGTAAAGGAGGTGTACTGCTGCTTCACAAGGAACACAGATTCTATGCCCAAAAGTTTGAATCTGCAACCAAAACCACATACTACTATACTACACATACCACAGTAATGAATAGACTTATATTGGTGGTGTACTGTTTTTGACATGCTAGTATGGTTGTGTGTGGTTTTAGACGTGGCCGCAGCATTTGGAGCTTGTTTAGTTATTATTTGCTTCCTTTTCAGTGTTGTCTGAGCAAACGTGAGTGCACTGATCTGTACTTGATAAATGCGTCCCAAGACGTTCATTGAAAGTTAACAGTTTAGACTTTTACAAAGTTAGCAAAACTCATACCCATCAGCAGGCATAGGCAGTAAAGACGTACGACAGTATCTGTGTTCTACTTGAGGATCAGTTTGTATTGGAAGTTTTTACTCCACTACTTTTAAAAGACAAATATAGTACGTTTGACTTTACTGCTATCTTTTTATGAAGGTTCTCGTTACTCATTACTCTGCGGCATAGCTTTAAAGTCGGTCAAGTTCAAAGTGCGTGCTGCATTTAGTTGAACTTGGAGGTTGTAATGATGGCTACTAATACAGCAGATAAAGATGATGGATAAAGATAAAGGTTCCTTGCTGGAGCACCCATGGCCATATCTGAAATCCATCTTTGAGATTTCTGATCTGAAGAAAGATTCATGTCGTTTTACATGTATGCTCTCTTCATTAGTGCCTTCAGAAGTCCAACCTGAGAAAGCATGTTGAGGTATGAAAACAAGTTGTCTGTGCTTGTACTAGTTAAAGTTTTATGCTATGGGTGGTCAAATTACTTTGTATAGGTTTTTGTAGATTTGTCATATTGACAACCAAAGTTATGTCCCAACTGGTGTTNTATAGGTTTTTGTAGATTTGTCATATTGACAACCAAAGTTATGTCCCAACTGGTGTTGCACTGCCAGGCTCTCTAAGGAGAGTCTGGTACCTTTCGTCATTTAACGTGACCAAAAACTGTCTAGTACTGCAGGAAAATAAAATTTGACTTTCATTCAAATGACCAGTCATAAGCCTGCTCTCTGGCATGACATATAGAAGGAGACAGTCCTAAAAATTGAGTCCTGACATAAATAGTCCCTTTAAGCTAACTGGTTCCCGTGTAAGTTCATAGGGCTGAACGATTTGGGAATAATATCTCATTGTGATTTTTTTTTTTTTTGGTCAGTATTGCGACTGTGACTTAAATTGCTATTATCTGGGAACTGAAGTCCAGGCCTGTTATTTGGTCAGTTGGACCAGAGCATCCCCTTTCTCATTTGGCTGTGGTTGTGACCGCATATAGTTGATGGTTGCTTCCGATTGGCTTCCGAACTCATCCACACGCAGTTTACAAGCTCTGATATTTTGTTAATCGCCGTATGATACACGGTTTTGATAAAATAGCCTGTAATTAAAATTGCAGCTCTTGCGATTTGAAAATTGCACTCTTTAAAATTGCAATTTTTATATAAAATTGATTAATCTTTCTACCCTATACATTCACATACATTTTCATCTTTGGCTGTGATATGTCCACTTTTTTTATAGAAACATATATTTATAGAAACATATTAGCAGCAGTAAAATGAGATTTTCACTTATGTTGGAGTAATATCTGACCAGGGAAAGTTATTTTACTCAAGTAATGGAGTTGCGTCCACCTCTGCCTGTCCGATTATCTTGTCTGTTGTCTGTGAAGTTGGTAATGTTGATCTACTGTAGTAGGGGGCGCACAATATGTGAAAAATGTAAGGTCATGATAAGAGGTTTTCATGATACACCATAGTTTGCAATGCTTATTTTTTTCTGACATTTGGAAGGTTGTAACAGACAGAGTAGTGCCACATCAAAATAGTGTGAAATCCATGGATACTGAGATTTGTATTCAACATTTTACATACCGCACTGCAGTAAATTAAATAAGTCTAGACATACTTTGTGTGTATTCAAATATGCAGTAGGGAAGTATTGTGGAGAGTAGAAAATACAGATCATTTAACAATAAAGCATATTTTGACACATTGTGATGTAATGTATCAAAATAACAAAAAATATTGTCATACTGTCCAGCCGTATGTAGTAATATGGTATTAAATTTGGGTTATATCTGACCTTAAGCAGATTGGCTTTGCTGCTTGCTAGATTTCCATATTTAGTAGGCCTAAGCCAGCTCTGTGGACAGACTACAGAACCAACATGATGCTGCTGTGCAAGCTGTAGGAGGATCTCAAAGCTTAAAAGAGATTTCTGTCAAATTTTCCAAATCTCTGCATAATGAAACGGTGGTAGTGATAGGAATCAGACACCTGAACTGATTAGAGCCTCTAAAAGCTCCCTCATATAAAGTAATTATATGTCTTTACAGATAAGTTGCATGCAGTCTGAGATGTTAATTTACAATAGTTTTGAGGACTTTTTGCTTACAAGTTGAAGTATGCAGTGCATTTTATAAGAAAAATAGCTCATTCAGATTTTGCCAATATTTTGCCATTACCAACATTGCATATCAAACTCAGAAGATGGTCTTTTTCCACTGGTCTTTTTGGATAGTGCATGGAATGACTACTTTTTTTTCTATATCACCACAACTGTAAAGAAATCTAAGTTGGCAGGCTTTTCTACAGTACACCATTTTCATCAAACCATTCTGTATGACCTTGTTTACCTTTTGACTATTGAATAACGCAGACATTTAGAAAAATGTTCCCCTTTAAGAATGCAGTTGCAACCATACCAAGGTTTCCTTTTTTCCTCAAGGGTTAATGTGACTGTTTGCAGTCTTCAGTTCCTGTGTAATACCTGTTCCCTGTAATCATAAAGAAAGGTTGTGTTTGTGAAATCCATTATCTTTAAAACCATTGCTTATAAACCACATCTACTTGCAGTCCTTGCATTACTGCTGACTCACTGCTGACTCATTTTACAGAAACAGATCAGCATGCCTCCTGTGAATACATAAGGGGAACTGTTCTTTCCGGTATCACTGAAACAGCTGTTAGGAGTGAAAGAGAGGAATTTTAGTGATTCTATGACATGTCAACAAAAATCCCTAAAATAGACGGCTTTACCGGAACCTTGAGTGAAGTGGTGTGTTTGTGTTTTGTGGTGGTTTTAGAATGGAGCGACCCGAGAGCAGATCAAAAGCCTGGTGCAGGAAGGGCGTGTGGAGGAGCTCAGGAGGAGGCTGTGCTGCAGGATGACTTTTGGAACTGCTGGTTTGAGGGCAGCTATGGGAGCTGGCTTTTCCCGCGTCAATGATCTCACTGTCATCCAGTCAACACAGGTGTAACCTCACAGTTTTGTATATCCTAGAGACTACTTAACATACTATTAAATATATGGAGTACTCCACATTTATTTGTGACTGTGAGTTAATATCAGAGATGCACTGATATGGAAATATTGGGCCAGTATTTTTCATGCACATATCTGCTTATATCTAATATTGATATATGTTACTTACATAATTTGTACTGCATCTACCTGACTAAGCCTTAAAGAGAAACATTTTATTTACTTAAAGCCTTAAAATTAGAAATATTCCTCTGTGAGATTACAAATGCAGTGACATTTTCTTATGTTCTTCTGTTTGGGAGTACAATAAAAATATTTTTAAAAATGCATAATCAAAGAGAGGTTATGTATAGTATATCTGCAGATACCAACATCTGCACATACCAATATCTGCTATTATCATACAGCAGCAATTTTAATGTATAAAAGCCTAGGTTAGGTCAACTTTATTGTCCATGATATTATGTACAGTAGCATAAAAATATGATAGATTTGAATTGGTATTATTTGTCAGCAAAAAACTTTGGCTTTTCTGTGGGAACGGTAATAGTTTTTACCAACTCTGAAATTAGTGCCTTGTGTACCCTCTACTTAAGAGAATAATAGTAGTGGGCTGTTACTGGACAGGTGCTGAGATGTTAATACACAACAGTGCACAACATAACCGTCATAAAGATCCCATATTCTGCCCATTTTATTACAAATTTTTACACCTTTTTTCAAAGCTTCAATATTTGGTAAATTATGGTGTGCAATATTCTCTTCACCCAGCATTCTTATTTCTATGCGTGTTTTTCTGTATGATGTTCTAGGGAATGTACGTGTACCTGGCCAAATGTTTTCCTGATTTGTGTAGCAGAGGCTTGGTGGTTGGGTATGACACAAGAGGAGAGAAGTGCAGTGGCTGCACCAGCGAAAGGTAGAGCATTATGCAGACACATTCTCAGTGAACTGTGTAATTTTTTTCTTTAGTCATTCAAATGTACTGATATTTGAGATCAGACATTTGTGATTAGATGTGTCCATTTGTTTATTTTTAAGCATACATCTCGTGTTTTTATTACACATTTTGTATAATAATAATTGTACCAGCATAGTACATACAGTACGTTGCAGTAAAAAAACAATCTTCAGATATTATTACTTTTGTCATTTATTTTTAGGTGTTCAATATATAAATTACTGGAATTTACTCTTTAAGCTAATTTGTAAAAGTAAATAGGTTGTTTTAACTTATCAGCCTGTCTTCAGTGAAATGTAGCATGAATTGTTTTAGCCTTTTTGTGGTGTTTGGGATGCATGTTTTACCCCTGCAGAAACCTAGCATACCAACTTACTTGTATCAAGCACTTTCTTGTAGAATGCCTCCCCTTTAAAATGGTGTCAGTTGGTTTCAGATATCTGTACAATGGGCACATTGCTGTGTGTTTTGGGAATGCTATCAATGTAGTCAAATATTGGCGCCTTGGAGTCTGTTCCAGTGGGGGTTGATATCAGAGCTTCTTTGGTTGTTTTTCTTTTTGTATATTATCACTAATACAGATATAGTCTTGTATAGCAGAGGTCTTGTATTATCTGATCTGCTGCTGTTGTAAGATCTACTATTTGTTTTTAGAAAGGAAAAATAAAGATTGATGTTAATGCATTGCAATATCAGAAAACGCTAAAGGACATGAAAAGTAATGCCAGTGTTAATGTGATAGATAACTTCAGAAAAGCCTGCTGCTTTTTCCCTTCCAAGGAGCACAGTTGACCATTGTTTCCTTTGGGAGGATAAGGCTAGTATTGTTCTGTTTCCAAGTCACAGTGCATCGTATAGCAGTTTTACGGTAAATTAAAATATAAATAAAAGCATGCAGTCCTGCTATATAGTATGTCAGAGTTTAAGTCTCATGCAGCTGTTCTCTGTAGCATAAATGTAATTCAATTTAAGATTATCTAAACTACTGAGAGCAAATACTTATGTCAATCTGAATAATTAAATCATTTCAATAATATTCATTTTGGCATGTGTTTTTGGCTAATAACTAACAATCATCATGAAAGCATGTCTTTTTTTTGTCCTTTACAATTGTGTAGATTACTTATCTTAATTCTGTATGTCACGATGGCAATATTGATCAGCTTAATTGAATGTTGCACTCCTCCTTTATGGAAATCAATTTATGTTCTTTTTAATGTGAGACAACTGAGTAGTTTTGTAGTTGTAGAGTAGTGTTACATACTCTTATTATGGAGTTATGTGTTGATAACAGATAAAATCGATTTACCTGCTCATACTGCTTAATTGTCAAACACAAGTTTTATTTAGTACTTCTTTGCACTGATGAACCAGGTGGCAGATTCATTTACTGTACTGCAGGGCTTATGCCTTTTTTTTATCTTGGTTAATGTGATGCTTTTCTTTGTGTACGCAGGCTTGCGAGGTTGACGGCAGCAGTAATGCTTTGTAAAGATGTTCCTGTTTATCTGTTTTCTACTTATGTGCCTACTCCGTTTGTGGTAAGACAATGTGATAACTTTGTTTATGAAATTTCCTCAAACATATGTTCATGACTACATCTTTTTTATTCTTTTGTAAGAGAGTCTCTTGAGACTCTTCTACCTAACCAGGTGGATATTTAACTAAGTTGTTTCCTTTGTCCTGTAGCCGTATGCTGTGAAGAAGATTGGAGCTGCTGCAGGTGTGATGATCACTGCTTCTCACAACAGAAAAGAGGATAATGGTTACAAGGTGAGGAATAATTTTTACTCTGGGCTTTTTAATACATAACATGTATGATACATTCAAGAACAGCTTATCATGTCTGTGTGTTTTAATTAGGGCTACCACAGATATATTCTATAATTAGACTATTAGCATTGTCACTAGTAGAATGCCATTGACAGCTCTGCATGCAGGACTCATTTGGAGATTGTGATTTGACACAATCAAGACCCTGGAACTGCAAGGCAATAGTAACATTCCCAACTACATATGCGGTCCTAATGAGTTTCCGTCTTTCATCATTTGCTGTCTAGTTTCATTTATTACTGCTAAAAAAATAAAAGTGTTCAAGCTAGCTGTCTAGAGCTGTAGGATTAATTAGTTAAGCATTGGTTGTTGATGCAGTTCAGCTCATCTTGTGGTTTGAACTAATTAAAAACTTTTCTCATCACCCTGTTCATTGACAAGGGGTAGCCAGAAGTTGATTTGGATGCTTGCTGTTTTCTCTGCTTTTCTGCAGTGTTCTGAATTTCAAACAGAGCCAGCAATCTGTTCAGGCTAGATTGGCCTCCTGGATTAGCATTTTAGTATGACTAGTATATTCTCTGAAAAGAATTGTTTACCTGTTATTGCATTGCATTGCAATATTACAGCAATGTTTTATTTAAAAAAAACAAAATAAATAAATAGAATGTATATAATAGTGCAAAAACTTAAATATTAGTAGTATTACAAATATGTTTAATTTCTTCATTTAGTTATTAACCCATAAGAGCCCACAGTGAGGTCTGTGTCACAAGCCTTTTAAAAGGCTGGAAAGTTCCTTATACAGCTTTATCCTTCACTTAAACTCATGGAGTCCCTGAGTGACCTATGCCGAACATCCTGGATGCCGTCACATGACAGTTGATAAACATATGACCTCATTTAGAAAATGGCGATGTGCTTGGTTAGTGCACAAGATAAAATCAGCTAATTTTAAAAGCTTGTTTTTTGTACCTATAAGGTTCCAACATATTTAAGAGCTCTAATGCATTGATGTTGTATATTATATATACCCATATTCTATATTACATACACCCATTCTGACCCCATTTCTAGAACACCATGATGAAATACAAGTTATGCAGTTGTTGTTGTTGTGACATATGCTACCGGTATTTTGACCTTATAATACGTACAGAAGATGTCATGTGACCTTTGTCACAATAAAACTGATTTTTTTGTGATCTTATAACTGACCCCTCATTATTTTCCCTTAAGGAGAAATGGGTCTGGGCTCTTATGGGTTAAAGTGAAACATAACTAGAATATTTGAGATTCAACAGAACATTCAAATGTGAGAATATTCAGTAGTTAATTTAAATCAATTGATAGCCGGTTTCTACATAAGCAGAGGTCAGTACCAGTGTGTTCTGTTGAGGTATGTTATTGTTATATACACTGTAGGTGTACTGGCAGAACGGGGCTCAGATTTCTTCACCACACGATAAGGAGATCCTGCGCTGTATAGAAGAGAATGCTGAGCCGTGGGCCGAGTCCTGGAATGAAGACCTGGTGGAGAGCAGCCCGCTGAGGAGTGATCCGCTGGAGGACGTCTGTTGCTGGTATATGGAGGAGCTGAATACTGTGTGCTTCCACAGGTACAGTTTAGTACAACAGTTGAAAGAGTGTCCACATACGTAACATACTTTTACATGTAAAGTTGTTACTGTTTTGTACTAGAGAGCTCAACGCAAGGTCTCCCTTGAAGTTTGTGCATTCATCCTTCCATGGAGTTGGCCATTCATATGTCCAGAGGGCATTTCAGGCATTTGGATTTCCTCCACCTATTCCTGTGCCGGAGCAGATGAATCCGGATCCAAACTTTTCCACTGTCAGCTGCCCTAACCCAGAAGAAGGGGAATCTGTTCTGGTGAGAACATCAGACCATACAGTTAGTTCAACAGGGATGAAATGATCAGGTTAGGTTTGTGACCCAAAACTCCTGAACCTGCTCATCATGTAACTACTGTATCAAGTGGTTGAAGAGCTGGATCAGGTGTGTTGGAAATATTTGTGTAGGACATACTTGAAACTGCACAGTTGAACTGTGATAGAAATAAATGGGACAGTATGGATTTGACCATACTGTTTATAGGCAGTATTCGATTGAAGTTGCACTTGTTGCTGCAGTCATATTGTTGACCTATCACTGGTCAATCCAGTGCTGACAGTGGTGCTTATTGATTCTTGCTACACTGTTAGTACAGCATCCTGACAGATATATCCATGGTGTGCTGCATGGGTTGTGATTGCGCATACAACATCAACAGACAAAACAAAATGGGGTAAACCTTTATGGTATCCCAGCTGCCTGATGCTATGAGGGGAAGGAGACTGAAGAGCTGAGCCAGCAAGAGAGAAATCTTTGGATAATAACGCTCAGCCATCTCCCTTTACTAAAAGTTGCTTTTATCATTTTGTCCTGGGTAACAAAAAGTTTGGTGAAAGATTTTTTGTTTTGTTTTGTTTTTTTTGTTTTGCATTTGACCATTTTTGAGTGTTGAGAAACTGAATACAGTTAGTGCCAGAACATTAACTTGCACAGCTCATGTAACTTAAGCTAACATTATATTAACACTGATTAAACGCATCAAACATAGATAGCGTAAGTCAGGGACGTTAAGAGAATTCTGCTTTTCTGTAATATGGACCCTTAAAAGTAAGTAACCTTACAGTTTTGAGTGAATGAAACTTGTAATAATCTGTGACTTAAATTCTGTTAACATACCTAAAGTTCAATGAATTAAGCAATTCTTTTACATAATGTGTTTTATTTACAATATTAATTATACTACAATATTACATAATATTACAATGCAATATTACATTCTGTGCAGTCGGTGCAACTTGGGTATTTAATAAATATAATGGGGTATACATTGACTGTATTGTATCAGCACTCACAATTCTTAAGCAAAAGTCAATGACCTACAAACAAAAAAAGAAGATAACTTACAATATTTATTTCCATAAACACCCATCATGATTTTGGATGTAGCACAAACTTAATATGAGCTGGTTCTCCCAAAACTATAGTGGGTATCAGCATCTTTGATATTTAAGACATGTGTCAAGTTAAATCCTCTTTCTCTTTCCTCCAGGAGCTGTCCCTTCGCCTTGCTGAGAGAGAAGGAGCCAGGATTGTGCTGGCCACAGACCCTGATGCTGATCGTCTGGCTGTTGCAGAGCAACATGACAGGTCAGTCATTTCTTGAGGAAACCAGTAAACAATTCTTATGTTCATGCTGTGTTGACCCTTGATCAAAGTTAATCTGTTTCACTGTACAGTGAGAATACTACAAAGAATGTACTGTCAGTTGACACGGCTGTTTATGTGCTAAGCTCAGCTTTGACATGTTTGAGATGTTACCTAGCTAAGTTACCTGTCTGCCCAGTGAACCTCATTGGGTCAAAATCATAGACTCTTTGAAAAGGTGTGGTCAGACATGTTATTACAGTATACTGTTGACAGTGCTCCAGTTGTCTTTTGCTAGAAACAGAACACTTTCACGCTTAAGAGCGCACTTAATACTCAAGCATCAAATACAGAGTTTTCAAGGCTTTCCAAGCCTCACTTACAAGTAGACATAAGCAGGGGCTCAATAAAAGCTGTTACACACTTGTGCTGAGTGTTATATATTTTCTCTGGACAGGTGTGGTTGGAAAGTGTTTACCGGGAATGAACTGGCTGCATTGCTGGGCTGGTGGATGCTGTTTAACTGGAAAGACACTCACCCAGATCCAGCAGAGACTGATAGAGTGTACATGCTGGCCACCACCGTCTCCTCCAAAATACTGAAAGCTTTGGCACAAATGGAGGGCTTCCACTTTGAGGTCAGTGAAAGCCTTAAGAGCTTTGATACAAGTGTATGATAGAAGACTTCACTAATTTAGGCACCAAAGAAAGCCTTGCCTTTGGCAAACTTCCAATATATTCGAAACAACCTCCACGATGCCCTGCTTGACGCTTCATGCAAACTCTCTCGCACTATTCAGTGTATTCACACAAATACAAATTTAGATCTTAAAATGTGAACTGTCATTTAAAGAGGTTTAACGTGAAATGCTGCATTTTAAAGAAACTTGGATTTCTTTATAATGGTGGTCATAGGAACCAGGAGTCATAATGTTTACATCACAGACAAAATCATTTTATTTTCTGAACCTATGTGTCTTCAGAGTTGAAACAGTTACGTACTGTTTAGAATGGTAAAATAGTGGTGCATGTGCCCTGCATGTACGTCTATGCCAAGAATGGATTTAAAGAAATATATTTTAAGGCACAACTGTATCTCAAATCATTTTGTGTAATAGCTTTCCCTGAGTGAGCGTTTAGAATCAGTAAGTGCTTCAGATGTCTGGTTGCTGTCATCACTGTGAACAATCCTTTGACATTTTTAAAGAAATTTATTTTTTTTTAAAAATCTGAATTTCACATCAAACCTCTCTGAATGACATCGTAATGATTTGCTTATAGAATTTTGAAACAAAAAAATTCTCCATATATCTAAAATCACAATGTTATACTCGCATTACAACAACGTGCTTAACCATGGACATAGTTCATCAGTGAAATCACTGAATCGTTTAGTTAGTCTAGTCTTGGTTGTCTTGATTCATACTTGTTAAATCTTTGCGTTCTTGTTGATTGAAAGGCTGCCTGTGTCCTGTTCCATTTGTCCTGTTTGACGTTTCCTCATCTCAGGAAACACTACCTGGCTTTAAATGGATTGGAATTAAAATCCATGAGTTAACCAAAACTGGAAAGGAGGTCATTTTTTCCTTTGAAGAGTCCATTGGTAAGTAAAAATTTGACTATATACATTAGTTGCCAGTTCCCTGTGTAGTTGGGCTGCAGCAGTTATTTCAGTAATCAACAGTAATCGGTCAGTTAGTAATGTGCTTATAATAATCTTTGGTGGGTTTCGGATTTAGTGGTTTACAGTTGTTACTTTCAAAATGTGATGGTTCTGACATCAGTGCATTTAATGTAGCACATTCTCTTAAAGGAAAGTTTTAATCCATGTATTTTGAAAGGCAATAATGTGGAAGATGCCAACTAATCTTTCCAGGTCCATCATACAGTACTTTCTGGAAAAGTGTCATTAAATCCCTCCAGGGTAAATAGATTTTGGTGATTGTAAAATTACTGCCGGATGATAGGAATTATGACAGCACTTCCCTCTAGTGGTAGAACATAGTAATTTATATCTTAATGTAAGGGTTTACTTTTAACATGCATGAAATTATGCAAAAACATACTGTTTTCTGTTATAGATTATTTTATTGGACATCTTCATGTGGAGATACCTGGGTGGTTTTTAAACAGCAGTGAAGGAAATATGAATTTGCTGGATTTTTGTTTTGCTGAAAACTGTTGTTGGAGTTTCAACATTTCTATTATTTTTTTGTGTTTTAAAAATAACTTTGTGTACAGATACCTTCGTAGAAAAAAATTAAATTTAGATCAAAATTCAGTTACGTGTGTAAGCACACCTTTTTGGCTGGTAGCGTACGTGTGTGCATGTTTTCTTTTGTGGCAGTTTTGTAGCAACATGAACACATTTAGCATGCTTAGTATACAAACACAATCATATTGCAACATTTAAATATTTGTAAACTGCTATTGCTTCTTTACCCATTATAGGCCTTAACACAAAGAAACATTTAAAAACTATTTCATAATCTATGCTTTTGCTATGGCTTATCTGTCATTGAACTCATATCTATTCATTTGTCATAGTCTGATTAAAAGAAAAACAGGTTAGAGGTCATTCACCCTTAATCCACAAGTGTCTGATAGATGTTTAAAAATATATTTTTATATAATTTCCTTAAAAGAGATTCAAATTAAAGTATTTAGTACAGGCCTTGTGGGTAAGTAGGCAAATATCTGCAGACAGTCAGTAATGTTATTAAGGTTATTGTTCAGGATTATCATTGGCTAGTCATCATCTGTGGTGGTCAGTTTGATCTGTTTACATGTGTCTGTGTGGTCAGGATTTCTTTGTGGGAGCATGGTGCTTGACAAGGATGGAGTTAGTGCTGCTGTGGTTGTCGCTGAGATGGCAGCCTATTTACATACCAAAAATATAACTCTTGACCAACAACTTCAAAACATCTATGAAACGTGAGTATTGCTGCTCATTCATTTGCTTCTTACCATCACACACATGAACCTGCTTAGTTAATGTTTATACATTGTTCAAACTTCCAAATAAAATTCTCTGGATGTTCTTTCCAAATTGACACTTTTAGACACTTTTAAATAGGGACAACAATATGACTATAGATGTTGTTATATCCATTATCACCTTTAGGTAGTTGTTGTTTTACAAATGATGGTAAATAACTAAAGATAATGAAAATAGTAAATAATTAAAGAATTTTGAGTTCTGTAAAGTACCTTGATAAGAGCCATATTTGTTCCCATTGTCACAGTCAGTCTACATATAAATAACGCCCCTTGTCTCCATGCAAAAACTGTAACCACGTTGCTGTAATCGGTGTATCTCTCAGGAAAAACCAGCAGATTGGTGGTGAATAGTCTAGGATTTTGAACTTTCAAGCCAAGAGTTTAACTCTGAATACATGATACATGAGATTGGCACGTCTGGGAACTTTTAACACATCCCCGCCACTTTTTAGATGAAAACAAATAAAGGTTGTCACAGACAGTAATGTAAAAAAGCAGAAAAAAACAGTAGGAAACCACCAAAACTGAATTAGTGTCTTTGGGTCATTTATCAACTGTGTCAGGTGAATACATGTCCACTATGCTCGCCCTAGAGTGCAAATAATACATCAGAACAATAAATTTGTCCCATCTTGAGTCATCTTGAACATGAAGGTTTTGCAATAACCCTAGTAAATGGCCAAGCAGTTTATGTATAAGCATATTACCAGTAAAATATTCTACCTTTTGAAGGGAAAAAATGTATTTTGTGATGTTATGAAATGTTATTCAATAGTATTTATGTACTATTTATTTTTCAGTAGTGCTCTATAAAAAATATGCTAGCTAGCATCAGCACTGTGCTCTGTCAGCTGGCCTATAATAGGCTGGTCGTCTTGCCTGAACACCAGCCAAGACATAGCAGGCTAACAAATGTATTTATTCAATGTATTTGATAAATTAAAAAAAGGTTTTAGTACAACCAACCACACAGCAACTGTTTGGCACATTTCAGCTTTCTCTGTTTTGCTATTATCATCTATGTGCGTTTTGGGATTGTCCCACCCAAAAAAAAGGGTATGGTGATGACAGCCTACTGTGGATGACATGTTGCTGATCTCCTTTCCTCGGGTAGAGTGCAGATGTTAGGAGCAGGATATAAATTTGCATATTTGTGCCCATGCTAAAATATAAGTTTGGCCAAACATTATGAAATAAACAACAAAGCTCATGAAACAAAAATTCAGTTGTGCATTTCTGATGTGTGAGCATAATAAGAAGCTTATAAAATGTCACAGCTTGGCACGCTTGATAAAGAGGTGCTTGGTTTGGTTGGCCGGAATGGTGTGGAGTTTACAATACTTGCTTTGTTACACTAACACATTGCTTGCTTTGTTAAGCCACGTCATTGTAAACACAAACATGCCTAAGCAAATATTGGTTCAAGCATTTTTCAGATTAACTTAATGTGTGTTGATGTTGCTTTCTGTATCATGTCAGCCTGTGTCTGTTGTACTGTTTTTCTCTAGTTATGGCTACCACATTTCTAGAACCTCCTATGTTATCTGCAACGACCCTACTACTGTCAAGAAAATATTTAACCGCTTGCGGAACTTTGAAGGCGAGGGCGTTTACCCAAAGACGTGTGGAGTACACAGCATTGCACACATCAGAGATGTCACTACAGGTTATGACAGCAGTCAGCCTGACAAAAAATCTGTATGTATCCTCTGAAATGTAACAGCTGAACTTAAGCAGATACAGTGTGGTTGAGTAATCCGGAACGTTTATCTGTGTATGTTTTTATTTAGGTTCTCCCAGTGTCCAAAAGCAGCCAGATGGTCACCTTCACCTTTCACAATGGCATTGTTGCTACTCTTAGGACTAGTGGGACAGAGCCCAAAATCAAGTACTACACGGAGTTCTGCGCACTGCCTGGAAAGAGGTTTGTGTTTCAATTGTCTACAAAGTGGTTGTGTAGCATGATGGTTCACCACCCTGGTCCTGCATATTTTGTTGTTCTCGCTTTGCTCTAATGATCAAGCTAATCAGGTAATCAAAAAGCCCTTCCTGAGTTGGACTGGGTGTCTGAGTAGGAACAGCACTAAAATGTGCAGAGCTGGGATATTCTTGGACCAAGGTAGGAACTCGTATTTGCATTCTCAGAAAACCATTTCAGCCAGAATGGAAGCTGCATAAGTAGGCCATTTGAATGACGTTCTCTCTTTATAGCCAAAGATTCAGGGAACAAGAACAGAAACAAACTGACTGTGGAAATTAGTAGTAATTATTATAGCAGTGGTGCTCATATACATGGCTGCAAAGGTACATTACGGATTTCTCAAGATTACATTAAAAATGACCTAAAATGCATTAAATCTGATGATGCCTGCAAATACCCAGATAAATATTGTATACAGAGTCAGCTACCCTGACCACCTGTTCACTCAAGATGTGTGGAGCTAGCATGATTCATGATAGATTAAAAGCACAAGTTTAAATATTGTAAAATACATTCAGTTTTTGTAAAGCTTGTTGGCACAGAGGGAACCATACGCTGCCACTGGGTCTTATTTCTGACATGAAATGCATGACAGGCTACCATTTGTATTCACAGTCAGTGATGTATCTCAGATTTTGTGTACCTTTTTTTTCCCCTCACAAAATTAGTTTTACGTATTACAAAAACAACACACTCGTGTTCCACTTTCGGTTACTGGTTATGAGGTTAACCTGGCATGTTAAGGTCTTATGTCATCTTATGTTATTACTTCCTGTGGTGAACCCTCTTCCGCTGGTTAGGCCTTTAGTAGCCGTACCTTCAGTAGGCCATGAGGATTCACCACATGAAATAATGTGCCTGATATGGTTATTCTGTATCTCGGTCAGTCTCTAGATTAAGTTAATATTATACTTAACTAATAAAGGTTGTTCCTGGTAGTAGTGAGTCCTAATTAAAATAAAATAAAATAAAATAAAATCACTCAGTATTTATGGTTTTGCTCTTGTCTGTTCATTAAGGGAGCGGCATGTGTTTGCTTTTCTGAAAAGAAATCAGATCTTCTGAAAGAATGTTTAGAAAGATTTGATTAAACTGAGCGTTTTGTTTGCTTTTACAGTGATATCTCCAACCTTGAAGAGGAGCTAAGAAAAGTCACCTTGGCCCTGGTGGAGGAGTTTCTGGAACCTGAGAAGAATAAACTGATTCGCAGATCAGTTTAGAAGTGTCTTACTTACAGAGATTGTCGTCCTTGTGGGCATATTTCATCTTAATAGATTTCAAAAATTTGAATGTTATTTCTCACTGTGAAATGATGTCCATTGCTGCAAAGCTCTTAAAATGCAGATCAGCTCAGAGTAAATAAGCATGTTTGGTTCTGCCTTTGTTGTTTATGTATCATGCGTATTACAGTGGCATAGAGTTCTCTTAAAGACAAGAGTGTCTGGTCAATCAAAATAAGCAGCAAGGGTTTGATCCTCTCTGTGATGTTTTGGTTAGTTATGAGCAGATTCATTGATAATTTTCCACAGTGTGGAATGTCGAATCTTGTGTTTTGATTTAACGCCTTTATGGATGTAATAATAGAAAAAATGGATCACCTTTGAAGGTGCTTCTTGCTAATTCGGCACTCC
Source organism: Semaprochilodus insignis (assembly GCA_034552555.1). Taxonomy (NCBI): domain Eukaryota; kingdom Metazoa; phylum Chordata; class Actinopteri; order Characiformes; family Prochilodontidae; genus Semaprochilodus; species Semaprochilodus insignis. Next base: position 7,226,724 of record CM067488.1, read on the forward strand.
TTGAGAATCTACATCTGATGTTCTTCCCACTCACACTGCAAAGAAAATCTAGCTAGCTTCAGACAATCTCTAGGCATGTCTTAAAGTGCAAGAGTCAGATAGACTTTTCTCAGAGTTTACAGTCAACAAGTAACCTGATGCTACTTCTAAATTCTTTTTTTTGAAAAAGAATTCAAAATACTAAGTAATATTTCATGTATTTATTCTGGTTTCTTGTTAATTAGCCATTAGGACACTCAGTTTGTAATATGGCCTACTGACTGCGATTAATTCTGAGCATTTTTTATAGAACTTGACTGTCCCAGTGGTTTAGATGAGTTGGCAATGGGAACTTTGAAATACTCTATTATCTTTGGCTGATGTCCAGAACCAAAGTAGTGCATGGTTGCATAAGTCATGGACTCGATGTTTAGCAAGCTATTTGCACTCAAGTAGCTTTTGTATGCATCTTTGAAAGGGAGGAAACCCACACAAGCAGTTAGACTTTTTAAAGTGGGAAATGAAGTATGTTTATTGCTGACTTTAGTGCATTAGTTCATAAGTGTATGCTCAGGAGTCATTGAGGGGTTTAAGTCTATGGAGTGTTAAGCATTCTTGAAAGGTGTGCTGGGAAAAGGCCAGTCAAGGGTGTTTTTGACCATGGTTCTGCTTTTGAGCAGGAGGACATTATGCCAGCTGTAAAACCTGATTGTGTGGCATTACAGTTAAGTGCAGCTTTCTTGCTTCATGGTCTAGACAGCTTGTTATTGCTAGAGTCACTAGAGCAGTGGTCCGCAGTCTTTATCCTGGGCTACCACTGCCCGGCATAGTTCAGTATTTCTCTTCCTGTAACCCAGGTCAAAGCTAGAAAGGCTTGTACGTTAGATTAGGGTTAAAATAAGAGAGAAATGTGCAGGGCAGGGGTGCTCGAGGAGCAGACCCTAGAAACGCTATACTACAAATGCTTGAGCTGTGTCAAAACTCTTGTCAGAGGAACATGGTGCACTTGAGAAAGCCATCAGACACTGCATAGATGAAGCAAATCTGTGTGCAATGCCGGATAGGTCCATTTTGTACTGCAAGAAATGTATTTAGTTAGTAAGTTATTTCAAAGCACATCTGTCGTCTTAGGAAAATTCACTGTATGCTTGGAGTGCGCAGTGTGGATGACTTTGGTAAAGCACCGTGTGGTATTAATGGTGTACAGAATCATATAGTCATTGCAGAGTAGAAGTTAACAGTGAATACTACAAAATCATTGCTAATACATGACAAGGGGCAATCTTTCTACATGATGTTTTGTTAAAAATGTAATTCACCGTCCCAAAGTAGGCTTGATTTAACATAGAGACAGCAATAGAAATTGACAGCTATGTAGTTGGAACCTCTTTGCTGACCATTCAGAACAGAGGAAGAAACCAAAAATGGATGCTGCAGTTGAGGCTGTTGTTGAATTTAATGTTTCCTTGTTAAAGAACATGGCTTTGCTTTTCTCCGGCTGGGTGTAACAGTAGCTACCTGTGATGACAAGACACCTCCTTTACTGCTGTGCAGCTAGTGTTTTCTTTTATATGTGGTGTTTTGTGAATCCCAGTTGATTTGTGGTTTTGTGTGTCTGTGTATAGTTTTCTTGCACAGTCGTTCATAATAAAGCAAAGCTCGCTGCTCGTTTTGAACTTGCTCTTGTAGCACTGCAGGTGCACATTGCAATTTTTGTTTCTTTTGTTTTGTTAAGGCCGTGAGATTTGTGGAGGACATTGTGAAATATTTATTTTGCATATTCTTAACTTTACACCATGTATAACTTAAGTCAGGCAGTACGTGACCTGGATTTTGAGAAGAGATTATAAAAGAAAGCACCATGTTGGTATATAAAGTGGTGCAAAGAGAACAGAATATATATTTTAGATAAAGGAGTTTTGAAAACCAAATGAAGAATATTTTCTTTATAGTATTATTGTGTGTAAATCAAATATTTATTTGTGGCGAGACTGAAGGTATATTTCATGCATTTCATTTGTTTTCCTTTTACCAATAAAAGTTTGCTGTAGCAAATTGATGTGATGGATCTCTCAAATGGTAGAATGGCGCCCTCTGGGAGCAGTTTCGTAACGAGATCATTTCTGTGTAGCCATTCTTATGAAGACAGCATTAAAACCTGCATCTTTTTTCTTGATATGCACCTTGGTCTTTGGTGCACCGACATGTTTTGTTGATTTCCTAAAAAGATTTACAGAGAACACAGAGACACACTTCTGAACATTTTTAATAACTACTGGTTTTCCACCGAATTTAACATACTGTAAAAATAAAACATAATGTGTGGCCTGTGCAAAGGTTATGGCACATTTGAAATTGTGTCTGTTTTTTTCCAATATGTGCAACTCATTGTTTTTGTAGAGGATGTTACCTAATTGTTACTTAGAAAATCAACAAAACATGTCATTTGACCTGAGGTGTGAAATGTGACTAACAGATCCCAATTTGTTTAGATTTTTTCAATATAGTATAAAGAAAAATACAGTTAATCACAGACATTATTTTCCAGATTTTTTGGTCAATTTTGGCTAGTTCATTTTCGTACAGTGGTTTGCAAAAGTTTAGCATTCTCTGGTACATGTGCACATTTTACACATTTAACCAATCCACAGCCTTCTTAAAAAATTCATTAGGTCATTTGTAATACAGCACAAGCGGAGGAACGATGATGACCGTGTTCAGCATCTCCTTACACTTGCATAGAATATTCCATTTTCATTGTGAAAAATATTAGCTAGTTATAAAAAGCGTACAATGAAAAACTGTGAAAAAAGAAAATACACGTGTTTTATTGATGTAAGAAAACTAATTTATGAGTGTACACTCATCATCAGGAACAATAAATGATGATAAATTTAGACTGATATGGGCAGTATTTATTGACCTACACATACAGTAGTAGTATCTCTCAGTATGGCATCAGGCCGCCATGTTTGCTAACTTAACATGCCAGATGTCTCAGCTTGGAGTTGTAGAGGTTCCTGATGGTGTCCTATGATAGTCCATCCCATGCAGCTTTATTATTCTCACACAGTTCCTGCAGATTTTGCAGTAGGGGAGAAGGTGGAGTGACACCAGGCCTTCTGGACATGTGACACGTGACAACAAATCATTCATCTTGGCGCTGACCACGGTGCCTCCCGAATGCAATTGTGTTTGTTGGGTCAATCAGTTACAGTGATAAGGCTTGTCCTTGCTTATGTCACACGTGTGGCCAGGCGTGAAACTTGAATTATTTGCATGTCTCACAATGTCAAACCTACCCACCAAGTTTCATTCCTGACGGTTGATTCCTTCAGGGTGCAGCTATTTGTGCGGCTATTTTTTTTTGACGATAAGTATATATTTTTACAAACTGGCTGCTGATCTGTGCTATTCTTATTCCACATAAGATGGGGTTTAACAGGAGGCACAACAAGCAGGGCCGTTCCTAAGATGATCTGCAGAGCCTGCTGTCCCTGACCTTGTCCTTAGTGAGTACACAAAGCATCAGGCAACATAGAAATAGGGAAGTTAATGAGGGTGAATAAATGAGTCGGACAAGTCTATGTATTTAACTTGCTCTGTCTTACAACACAGAGAAGCCCTGATGATGCAAATGTGTGAGATTGCGATAAAGACAGCTTGGGATATGTGAGACAATATTACAATATATCCATAAAAACTGTTCAGAGTGACATTTATGCAGGAAAGTTTAACAACAACCCAGTTAAAGCACTAAATCAGTGCCATTACCACATAGGAGTAATTTGACTGTCAGTGCAATCATCACAATTGTTCCTAAAAAGGAGAAGAGCCAAGTAAAAACCAGCACATTTGCCACCTTCTTGTGTGTCATAATCTGACCTCATTCGTTGGGACTCCAGAATGCTCCTTGAACCAGTTCTGAACAACCTGGGCAAGATAGGGATCTCATCGTTGTGGGGCTAAATGAACTCCATGAAGGGCTGCAAATGGTCACCAAGCAGTGAAATGTAGCAGGCCCTGGTCAATGACATATTTAGGCAGACCACTGGACCCAACCCATCCCCTGAGAACACACCCGGCACAAGTATTGAACCACCATCAGCCTGCATAGAGCCTTGTTGACAACTGGGGTGCATGGTGAAAGAGGTGACCACTGTGCTGTCCGCTGTGTGTGGTTATTGCCTTCTATAATGTATTTCAGATACACACGTAAAAACTGTGGATCGAGGAATGTTAAATGTCTACACAACTTCAGAAATGGAATGTCCCATCTGACTAGGACCCACTATCATGCCCTGTTCGCACTCCAATAATTCACTTCACTTAATAATTTACATACTGCTATCCCATGTCTTTGTGCATGTCAGTTCCTACACTTTAAAAACAAACAATGATTTGGTATGAAACATTTGTATGTGAAATTGGTGCATGAAATGTGGGACTTTAGCAAAATTAACGTTTTATTCTTAATAAACATAAGACATAACGCAAGCACTGCACCTTTTTGTATTTATGTACAGTTCTAAACTCTCTGATCTATCAGATTGCCAAATTACTACATTGTGTTTGAATGTCAAGGTTACTGGAAATTATACTTTATATCAAAACTGATGTATGTAGAAATAAATATCTATTTTTTTTTAACCTTTCACGAGAAGCTGTATTGTCATGGAGAGCAAAGGCTGCAAAAAGGAAGAACACGTGTGAATGAAATAGCAGGTAATGCTTCCCTAATGAATATGGAATCTGAAACCTTGAATATGGTTAAAAAGCACCCTTGTGAAGACTGCGGTATATAATATATATAGGTTGCTGTCCAAAGTAAAACAAGTATCTCCTAAAATGCAACTTTGCAGGAGAGAGCAAAAAAGTACATTAATTATAATACAAGTCACTGGACTTTTTTCCGAGCAGTTTTGGGCCGTTTCTGTTGGTCCATTCATTATGACATTTTAAAATAATGTAAAAATGGACAAAAATGGAGATACGTGGTTTTCTTTGGACAGCGACAATATACACCCAATACACTGATAGTGACAGAGGATCTAGTTTTTTACCCTTTTCTAAAACCAAAACGTATAATAATTTCTGGATGGTAAACCTCACCAATCGCTAAATGCAAATCCATTAACCAAATCTTCAGTCGTGCATTGTTTCAGTGGCGTAATCAACATCTTGCTATAGAGTTTAGTTATTGTTTATCAGTTTACTGATTCGGTGTCCCAGCCTGCGCCACTGTGAGAGTTCTCCACTAGTATGTAGGCTCTGCTTTATAATAAAAAGTCAAACTCCAAACCATTATAGGTAGATTCTGTGCTCTTATGTCAGAACTTGCTGGGCTTGTCGTGTATTTGTTGTATTAGGTCCAAATATTTGCATACAGGCCCAGGGATGATTTGTGACACAGCTTTATGTACTGATGTATGTATAAGTCAGTACTGACATATTTGACATGAATCTAAATGTATGCAAAACAAAATTTGTCTGTAAAACATTTATACAGAACATTTTCAATCATGAAGTGTGAGTGTTGATGATGGAGAAAAGTTTTTGATGCAAGGATTTTATTTGTCATGTTTAATCAGCTGGTTTATTAATTCATCAGGTTATAATTAGTTTGAACCTTGCATCCTGATCCCAAAATTCCTGCAAGTCTCCATTCTTTTGAGGTTAATCACAGTTGCTTTGCCTCATTCTTCATTGCTAAATGCTCCCAGCAAATGACATAATGTCTCTTTACAGGCAGAGGGAGACAAAGTCATGATAAATGTTGTCATGATCTTTGTTGGTGTGTCAGTGGAAAACAGAATATGATATGCACACTGTTTTACTTATTTTAAAAAATTCTACTGTTTTTTTTTTTGCAGAGCTGCATTGTGCCTTCTGTGATCTGCAAGGACTTATCTAGTCCCTAATGTTAGGCCAAATGCAGTCTGACTTGTGGGGAGGAAACCATTAAACGTGTATATTACAGTGGTGAGCTCAGCAGTTAAGAGTTCAGTGTTCTCACAATATGAAAATACATAGTGAACTATATACAATGTGTAATTTTGCTTGTAAGTTAATTTATTATTTCTCTTTATTTCAATTTTCACATTTTAACTGAGTATAAACAGAACCAGATCTCATTTCTAAGGTACCACATGCTGTATTATTTAAGGTATCACTTGCAAAATGCATGAACAAAACTAAGAAGAGTGAGACTACATCAGGCCTAAGAATGAAAAAGAATGAAAGGAAAAACAACAACCATATGTTTTTCATGATATGAGTCGGATTATCTTTATTTCAAAATTATGTTGAACAATAATGCAATTTCAGCATTAGCAACTGAGGGTGCAGCGAACTCAGCTAGGTAAAAGCATCATGATGTACAGCATGATGTTCAGTGATGTGACTAAGAGAACTGCAAAGTCTTATGTGCCATTATGGTGAGCATCAGCTTAATAATGTAATGTAATGATACACTTAGCCCACTTGCACTTGGGCTCATGATTCATTAATCTTACAACATTTTGATCAAAATTAGAATGAAGGAAAATGATGACTATAATTATTGAGTTGTTACTCAATTTACTAATGACAGTAGAGCTGGGAGGCCAGAGGAGTTGTTGGTGTTGATCATTTGTAGGCTTTGGTGTTTAAACAAAGCAGTTGCATCAAATCAGTAATTAATAGAATGTCCAATCTCCACAAGGCACATTATTCTGCACTGCAGTATCACAATGTCACAATGCGTTGTTATACCCTTAATGTGGATGCATATTCTTCCATCCAGTCTACGTTACAGATGTTAAATGATCTATTTTAAGGTCAAAACTAGCAGAAAACTGCTGTTTAGCAGTGGACACCTGCACTGCTGTGTTCATATTTGAAACCCAGTTCCGCCATGCTATGTGTTCATCTGTTTGTGACACTGTTTTCATCTGAAGAAACGCCTATTAAGTTTCCTATAAAGAGGTTGTGTTATGCCAAAAGTGCTTCTAGAACCAGTATCAGCTCTGTTCCACTTTGAGTCTTTTACTGTACAGTTGCACTTTTTTTAACCTGTGTATGATGGGGTTTAGGAGAGGAGGCACAACAAGAAACTCCATTCCCAAGATGTTGCGCAGAGCTTCCAGTTCCTGACCTTTGCCATAGCAAGCACACAAAACATCAAACAGCAGAGAAATTGGGAAATTAATGAGGGTTATTAAATTGAATTTAACCCGCTCTGTCTAAGATTTCAGAGATGCTCTGATGATGTGAATATATGAAACATTGAGGAACACTTCCTGGAACACAAGAGAAAACATTATAACGTACCCATATACATTATGCATTGTGACATGAGTGCAGGGAAGCTTAACAACATCCCAGTTAAAGCCGTAAATCTTGTCGGTGTCATTTCCAAATAAGCGTATTTGCACTGTCAGAATACTTGCACCAGATACTTCTAGTAAGGAAGTAGATAAGACTAGAACCAGATAAGAATCAGCAAATTTATCACCATCTTGTGTGTCATAATGTTGCGACATTTATTAGCTGAAAGGTTTTTCAATATTGCTTCTTTTTATATAAACATAGAATCTTCCTTATTCGTTAATTTACCTTTTAATTACCCTAAAAGCTTTCTTTAATCCTTCAGCTATTTGTTGTTATTAAACAGACATATTATTTTAAATGGCTGTATGGTTTGCTGTTCGCATTTTATATACCTTGTCTTATTGTTTTATTTGCATAGATTGTGAAGCATTTTGAACTGCAGTTTGATGTATGAAAAGTAACATAAATATTTTGTAATTTTGTTTATTATTATTATTATTATTATTATTTTTAAATACAAAATACAACAAGCATAGAAAGAACTGAATATACACTAACCTAACACCACCCCTGACATGTATCAACACCCAAACAATGTTTACAAAATTAAATTCAATAACCAACTTATTCAATAAATTATTCAAATAAAGCAGTCCTTTCTCTGCATATTTAATATAGAATTTGTGCTTAAATGGACTAACAGGGAATAATAGATCTCCTCATTCATGATGTTCTATTAACTTCCATTCAAAGTCAAGAATATTTTTCCTTCTTTTATGTTTAAATACACGTATATGTAATACATATGTTGTTGACTTTCTTCCCCCGTATTGTTCTTCAACAAACAGTCATGGGACAAATATACAGAACAAACTAAACCCTTTCCCTTCAAAGGTCTGGATTCTTTGGAAGGCTACTGAGTAATAACATCCTCTCCCTGACAGCCAGAAATAGCACTGCATGAAATCCACCGTTTTCTAATACAGTGATTGAGATGTAAACAACATCATTCAGAGTGGTTTGATGTGAAATGGTTAATTTGT
>CM067488.1:7235556-7257786 GCA_034552555.1 Semaprochilodus insignis
GTTGGGGAATGATTGTGTTGAATGCAGAGCTGCAGTCTATGAAAAGCAATCTGACATAGCAGTCTTTTTGCCAACTGGAATGGGTCCAGGGAGCGGGGGAGGGAAGACCTGATGTGTTTCATGACTAACACATCAGGCCTCCCCCCCCCCCCCCCCCGCCTCCCTGGACCCATTCTAATCCTAATAGATTAGAATAAAGAGAGCATCACAAACCCAATGTCAGTCTTTCACAGATTTTGTCATGAGGATATGCACAGTAGACAATAAAACATAAAGGTGGCATAATGCACATAAGGAGTTTCAGCTATGGAAAAGCACAATCCTAAAACAAAGCTAAATTGTGTCTTGGTGAAGATGCTAACTGAGGATGAATATGGGGTTAAGGAATACTGTTATCAGAGTCAGAGCTGAAGAATATTTATTTATTTATTTATTAGCAGCTAACTTAAAATTGTAAACAGAGTGACTTGATATCTTGATCCATACATAATAAGCATGACAGCGGCTGCTGCTTCTCTGTTTCCACTGTCTGCTGCACATACGGTGTGCACAAATGCCTCTGCACTATTTTTCTCTCGTCTAGCTTCCACAATGGCTTCTGCCCAAATCATTAATTGCATTACATCACTGACCGTCTTACACTACAGAGTTTGTGAGTGGTTAAAATGAAACATGTTTGAAAATATCACAAAGTCTTTGTTCACTCCAAAAAGAGATCGTCTTCCTCTCTTACCAGATCGTCTAATATCATCATCAACCCTTCTTATTGATCTCCTAGTCTAGAAAATCCCTTTGGATTGTGATAATTTGACAGAAGGGGCAAACACGGGTTAAAATCGGTTTAAAATCAGGTTAAAATCTTTTATTGTAGGTCCAGTTTAAGAGATATCCTGCATGGGGCGCCCCAGTTACATGATTATTTTATTTTGCATGCAAGTATGAACAATAACCATGATATGAACAATAACAAAAACTGAATTGCAGTAAGACCATGAGTCAAATATATGCTTATTTGAGATCAGGCATACAATAAAATGTGTAAAGGTTATATAATCAAATTCATTGTAAAGTTCTTCCAGTTGACACAGCAGTTTATAGGCCCTTCCTGGAGAAAAGTGCACAAGTCTATATTTTTATTTAGTTCCTTTCTTTTTTCATAAAAACACCAATTATGTCCTACTCGCATTATAGGATATAGACACACTAAGCTGACTGTCAGCCATAGTTGAGCCATCTATTGGCATTCGCTGGTACTTTTCAGCTTCAGACTGGCTGATTGAGTATGTTGAATAGGTGTCTGTGGTGGAAATGAAAGTTTCCTGATTGACTCTCCAGCCTACAAAATGCATTGTCACTGCATGAAATTAAATCAGTACACCAAGCAGCACTCATGCACAAGTTATGTCTCAAATCCAAGGCTGCATATGAGGTTAAAAAGATTTATGACATATGGGGGTTTCTTTGTAGTGCTCATATCAGTCAATTGAGATGGCCTTAGTAAGGCATGTGGAACTGCACAGGCTGATGAAAACCTGGTTTAGTACACTGAATACCAGCTAGATTTTTGTCACTCACACAACACAATGTTATAAGCCATGCCAACCTAGCTGGAGCATTGCAGCAGCAGCTAGTGTTAATATAGTCATCTGTGTTAATATAGTCATCTATAGTGGTATGATCTCTACCTTTGCTTCTTTTAATATGTTTATCAAAATATAACTGCATATTTAGATTTATTGGGATTACAATTGATTGGAAAATGTCTTAGATTCTCTTTAGGTAGACACATGTGGTACTGAATAAATATAGTCTCTTCAAATTAATTTCTGGTTATTATTTTCATTCACAATTATTTACTCCTGAAGAACAACAAAATGTTCCTAGCCAAAGCCCAATGGCTGTTTTTCAACTCCTCCACTGGCATAATACTGACATAATAACCAGTCATAAACATGTCACTGCAGATGTCATACGAGTTGTCATGACAGACTCTACAGAGGAATTTAACAGTGTCGTGCTGCCATTGCTGTTAACTTAACACAACAAAATGTTTACAGTCATGATGTCTAACCAGAGAACACATAGCAAAAATGTGACATAAGCCATCATGATATTAAATATTTTGGCATCTGTCATAACAATTAATGCTAGTAGTGTAAAATGTTACCAGAGAAACAACTGAATCTTATATTGTTAAAACTATGCATTAACTTTTTAATTCCATTACAAACTCTTGTGCTGCAGGATCTGACCATCTCACGGCAGCTCTTGGTGTGTGCTCTTGGTGAAGGCAGTGAGCCATTCCCCATCTATTCTGCACTCAAAGTCCATGGCAGCAGCTGATGCTTCTAGCTGACTTCTGTTCCCACACTGCCTGAGGTTTGAGGCATTGGTGGCACTGTGTCCCCTCGTGCAGCACCAGCACAACAAGTTGTTTCGCCGCCCCTCGCTCAAGGGCCATTTGGCAGGACGCTCCTCTGCTGCATAGTTCTGTGTTGCTCGCCATGGTTCTTTCACACCAAGGATGGGTTCTGCCCTCTCTGCCTCAGCAGTGGCTGTTTGAAGGCTGGCCGGTGCAGTACGCTGCACATTTTGTTTCATCTCTATTGTGCCTCTTAGTTCCTCAAAGCAGTGCAGTGTGGAATGCACCATGGAGTGGAATGTTTAGGAGTACTTTATTAAAGAATTTGGTAGAATATCCTGAATCAAGCAAAGGTCTTGTTACTTCTGTGAAACAATAATTCATAAAAGATCTAGTAGCTTTGCAAATAACAATGGGTTTCTTCTTCATCTTGTGATGCACTCTGGGTTACTACAAGCTAGTTTGCACAACAATGCTCAGTTTACATTTATGGCATTTAGCTGATGCTCTTATCCAGAGCAACTTACAAGGTTAATCATATTACAGGTAGGCCAATGTAGTGTTAGGAGTCTTGCCCAAGGACTCTTATTGGTGTAGCACAGCATAGTCACCCAGACCGGGATTCGAACCCCAGTCTCCCACATCTGGTGGCTCCCTGGTGGGTAGTGGTGTTACCCGCTGAGCTACACCCCAGTCTCCCACATCTGGTGGCTCCCTGGTGGGTAGTGGTGTTACCCGCTGAGCTACACCAACCACAGCCACAGCTGCTGAAATATTGCACAAGAACAGCTTCATGACTTGTTTCTGTATTTTAGTCAATGTTAGACCATAAATAAGAAGATTTAAAATGAGAGGCATCAGCAGGAAGTCAAGGGCAAAAAAAAATTGAGGAAAAAAAAAAGACCTTGAGGGAAAGAATTTGAGCCATAGTGACTGTAAAGCACATCAAATGACAAAGCAATTGAAACATTTAACAATGTAAGCAAGTGTGGAGTGTAAGTCTTCATAATTCTATACCGGCCCTCTTTTGACCTTCTACATGCTTCAATCAACTGTACATATGAGCAGGCAATCAACATGTCCATAAATATACAAATAAAACAACGTAGACAATCACATTATTCACTGTGGTGGAGCTGCAGGCCAGTTTAACAACTGTCCAGTTTTCACAATATATCTGTTCAATATTTGAGCCACACAAATCTTGATGTTAGTAGGACTAAAAGAGCCACACACAAAAAATGATCATTGATGAGATGATTTCTTCAAATGTCAAAGTTGATGAATAAACCATTGCTTTCTTTTTATTAGCATTTTTTGAGGGAATAGTTTTTTTTTTCTCATTTATGCATGCTTTCTACACGGGAACGTTATCATATAACACAATATAAAGCAATAAAAAACAAAACTACAGATATGAGAAATGTAACATTCAACAATGAAAAACACTGTACTGTATAAAGTATTATTTTAGTAATATTATGTTTATTTATTTATTTACAGCTTTTTATTACTCAGCGTATTACAACTTATTTTTTTGTTCTCAGTTAATATCCTGGGCAAATTAGAATTAATCATGTCAAATTATTTAATCGGACAATTTAGTCAAATATAATGCTGCATTGCATGAATAGAACAAAAAGCAGCAAACCTTGCAGTCCAAGACTGCCCTTGTTGAATACTTGTGGGTAGTGTTCATTCTTCTCTATCACACTTGAAGGGCTACTCTTTTTTTTCTCATCTGTACTTTCCAAATTTTCTATTATTCAAGTTATTTCAACTACAGTAGTTCTACTTTATTTCTAATTAGCTCTACTACTACAAGCTCTTTTAAACAAACATGTTCAATTTAGGCAACTCCTATGATGTTGCTGTGGAACAGTTTCATGACTTGTTTCCGTATTTTGGTCAGTGTTAGACCATAAATAAGGGGATTTAAAATGGGGGGTATCAGTAGGAAGTCCAGGGCTAATAAATTCCGCAAACTTTGAGGAACAGAATTTGAACCATAGCGACTGTAAAGTACATCAAACAACAAAGCAATTGTAACGTTAAACAATGCAAGAAGGTGAGGTGTACAAGTCTGCATGAATTTATACCGACCCTCTTTTGACCTCCTACATGTTTCAATCAACTGTATATATGAGCAAACAATCAATACTGCATGTCCAAAATATCCAAATATAATGATGTATCCAATCACATTATTCACTGTGTTAGAATAACAAGCCAGTTTAACTACTGCCCAGTTTTCACAATATATCTTTTCAATATTTGAGCCACACAAAGTTAATCTTGATGTTAGTAGGACTAAAACAGCAATGCAAATACAAGGCGTCAGCCAACAAAAAATGATACATTTAACAATTTTCTGATTGGTCATTTCTGAGTGGTACTCCAGGGGTCTACATATTGCAACATACCTGTCATATGCCATTACTGTTAGGGTTGAATAGTCACACAAAGCAGATGAATAAATTACAAATGCCTGAATCAAACAGCCGGCATATGAAATCACATGTAGCTGGCTCAATAAGTCATACATGAATTTAGGGTAGAAACCAGCTGTGCCATAAAGCGCATTAATACACAAATTACACAAAAATATGTACATAGGCTCATGGAGACCCTTATCTGAGGCGATGGAGACAATGACAGTAATGTTGCATAGTAAGATACAGTGATAGCACAGTGCAGTCAAAGAAAAAAGCACATATCTGTTTCCCACCGTCCCATCTAATCCAGAGAGCGTGAACACTAAAATGCTGGAAACATTTTCCATGATGGATAGATTCTGTAATTAAAAGAATTTGATGTATTATTTTAGTATTCAGAAGAATTTTACATTAGATTGTACATTCACCAGAAAGACAAAATAATAAAGAATTCACTTGTACCTTCTTGTGCCTTCTCATGGGTGTTCTCTAATGAAGAGAGGTTCAGAGAGTCCTTTATACCCAGCCTACTCTGGGTTGATGCAGGCTATGATACAGTGTAGATCAACTGACTGAGAAGAAAAATAGAATATTTTGGCCAATCAAATCCAAGAGACATTATCTCTCGCGGTAGGGCGGGGAGGGCAAAAACATGGTTATGTCTGCTGTGTAATCATGTTGTGCTGTGTTATTGGATTTATTTGCTATATAAAGAACACAGTCTAACATGGTCAAATGTATACTCATGAACTACATTTTTACATATATTTTTAAACATGTTCACACATCAGTCATGATATGTTTTACTCTGATCAAGAATTCGGAACTCATCTGATACACATTCCAAATAAGCTCACATTCAGTCAGAAAAAAGGAAATCACAGTGTATGCAAAAAATAAAGGAACCCATGTTCATACAGTAGCAGAAACATAGGAAGTGTCAAAATTTACACAATGTCAACGCCACATTTTTAGAAATGGTTCACCAGTGAGATGCTTGGTTCATTAGTGTGGTCACATCAACTCTAAGAAGAATATGCTATGTTATTTTTCTGTTATCAATACAGACGTTGGTACTGGGGCAGACTTGACAGGGTGGCTTTGAAGCATTTAGTGGGGCAGTACCCCACTAGCCAATCTTCATGCCACTCTAAATCCTGTTCACTTTATTCATGCTTCTATCATGGCATGTGTAAAAAAGCAGAAAGAAAACCTTGATTTAAAAAAGACATCAATCAACACACATTGTATTAGCTGCATTATGGGGCTACACTGTCTGTTGAGAGGACACATCAACAGAGAGATTCTCTACTTAGGCAGACCTTTGATGGTTTGCTGTAAATGTCTCTCCTGTTGATTTACCATGCGCTGATTTATGCATTTATCATCCATTATTTTACTTGGCAGTTTTAGTTTGGAGATTGCAAAGCGATATCCTTACAATGCATTATTTGTTTGCTGAAATCAATATTCAGCTCATACGCAATGCTCTATATAAGGAGCTAGCGGGGCAATTCAAACCGACTTTATCATTAGTCTACCAATGTTGATTTGCTAGTGTAGGTCAGAAAAACACATTGAACTCTTCTTCTTGTTGTTCCTGAACAATGCATGCAGTGTGGCAGGGACTATTGTTCTGCTAAGAGAGACCAATTGGTTAATACTATTGCCATGAAGGGGTGAACCTGTTCTGCAACAATGTGTACGTAGGTGGCATGTGTCAAATTGACATCCGTATAAATGCCTGTACCTGTGGTGAGGAGGGACACGGGATGCAGGCATGACAGTTACAGCATCGTTTTTTATTAAACCAAACTAAAAACAAAAAAATGGTCTTGTCAGTGGCCTTATCTATATCTTATCTATAATGGCTTTTCAGACCTTCTTCCTACATGTGAGTATCTGCTACTTGCCCATTCCCTCTCTCTGAAGAGGACTTGCTGCTCTTACTTCCTCTGCCTCTGCTTCATAATATAACCACCAATGTTGAATGTCAGCTGTAGTGCGGAACAGGAGATGGGAGGATGATGCAGCATTTGGGATTTAGGTGCCGTCCTCAAACATTTTCTCGCAGTTCTCACTGCTTTCTAGGGCTTGTGTGTCTCCATCATTCCACCTCTTGTGACTTGTGATGGCTTCTGGGGCTCAGGTACCTGGCATACATGGTATTACTGGCAGAGAGGGTTTTGCCCTGACCACCAGCTTACCAGCGTGTTTTCTTCCCGCAGTGCATCCTGGAGCCATCACTTCGCCAGGTTAAGGGCCCACACATATCCATCCATCCATCGATGTAAAAGAAAATAACATCCATCTCCACAGACTGCGTAAACCAATATATCTGGGTCTGGTGTCACTGCAGATAGGGGAATCAGCCAGCCTGGGGCTTGGGTAAGAGCAGTGATATCTGCAGTGACATCAGCCTGAGAACTTCTTTAACGGGCAGCTAGATTCATTAGGCTACAATGAAACATGCTGTATCCAGCATAATACTAACTAAGAATATAAGTATGAAAACAAATTAAAGCATGGTTTGAATTGATATTATGATATTGAGAGCTTAGGAAATTCACATAATTATTCATACTCCTAAAGCATTTCTCTTAAACCCTTATCAATAAATACATCAACTTCAGTAATGTGCCAGCAAGCAACATAGATCATCCCAGGTATTACCCCAAGCCACCAAAGGGGCATGTTTACCTGTAGGTGTTGAGAGTGACGAACAGATGTTTTTTGCAGTCTTTTATTATTTAAGCAATGGGTGTCACTTGTTTTGATGATGATCTTGAGAAAGATCGTACTAAACAGGCTTTGCTTGTGTGTCTCCAGTTCATTCTATTAAATGCTTAATGAAAAAGAAGCCAGATTGCAGCAGGCAGGTGACAACATAGCAGGCGTGGACATTTCCACTATGGTTACTCTAGCCAACCAATATTCTCACCTGCACCAGAAAGCACCACCACCAGCAGACTCAGCAACGGCCAAGAGCATTATGGTTCCGGTTTTTCTTACAGCAGTCGACCCTGAAGCAGCCAAGAACTCCCACCTTGTGTTCTGCTGGTCTGCCAGCCCCTTGCTCTGCCTGCCTCCCCTTCTGTCTACCTCACAGGTGTCTGCTGCTGCTCTTCTGGCCTCCCAGTCTCCTGCTCTGGGAGCCTCAAAAACTCCTGCTCTGCTGGCCTACCATCCTCCTGCTCTGCATGCCCCACATGTATCTTGCTCTGCCAGCCTCCCAGCCTGCTACTCTTCTGGCCCTCCATTCTCCTTCTCTGCCAGGCTTTCCATGAGATGCATGCTCTGCTGTGGTCCCAGTCTCTTGCTCTGCTAGCCTCAAATGCCCCTGCTGTGCTGGCCCACCAGCCTCCTGCTCTGGATACCTCACTTGTTTTTTGTTATGCCAGCCTCCCTGCCAGTCTGTTGCTCTGCTGGCCTGCAAGTGCCCTGTTATGCTGGTCTTCAAGTTTGGAAGTGCTCCAGTTTGTGGTCCAGGTCTGGATCCTTAAGCTGGGCCAACTGTAGTTTCCTGTACTTATCTAGTGTTTTGGCACCTGAGTGCGTTATGAGGCACACATCACCAGATAGCTAAACACTTTTATCAGACTTGAATGGAGTAGCACCAAAGTAGCTTCAGAGATGAAGGAGCACCAAGAATTATGATAGAACTTGAGTGTCCATTTATTGAAGATTCGGCACTTCCGGTAAGTTGCTGTAGTGTGAAACTGAAATATCTAAATAAAAAGAATAAAAGACATGGCCTGTAGATGGTGCTATTACCACATGAACAAAATAATTACAGGTAACATAACATCTAGTCTTTGCTCTGGTCTATGTGCTTGTCCAATCCCCTGTCCAAATTCTGTCCCTGGGTTATCATGTATCCTAGCTTCTGCCATGAATTCATGTTATGCAACCCCATTCAGTAATTAATGTTCTTAGGTGTTTCTCATCCCTGTTCAGCATATTTATAACTTTTTGTCTTTGTGTAGCACAAAACTGTTTCTGGGAAACACTGATACTGATTGTAGCATTAAAAAATGCAAACACACTGCTGTCACTATTATGTTTATTTATTTTTTGTTTTGTTATACAACCTAGTTACAAAATGTTTTGTTTTCAATGCCCTCTGCAAATAAGAATGAATCACATCAAATAATTTATTTAACCAGATAACTATTTATGTAGACGTGTGTGACAGAGACGTCAAAGACGTGAACCAGTTTAGTCAAATATAATGTTGCAGTGCATAAACAGAACAAATAGCAGCAGACCTTGCAGTCCAAGGTTGACCTAGTTGAATACTTGTGGGTAGTGTTCATTCTTCTCGAACACACTTGAAGGGCTACTCCTTTGGCTCAGAGAAATCTGCAGTTCCCAAGTTGTCTCTAATTAAAGTGAATTCAACTACAGTAGTTCTGTTTTTTGTTTCTAATCAGGGTTACTACTACAAGCTCTGTCTCACAAACNTGACACATCAAAAATGTCAACGTATCATGTTGCAAACATATCTACTGAACTTAGCATTCTAACCAGCTAGCCCTGACCGATCTTGTCTCTCAGTCCATCATGAGAGGAGAAAGAATCAGCACTGCCTGGATGATGTACTGTAACCTCTTCATGATGAATGTTCTGCTCCTGGTTAGATCATTTGTGGTGCCGTGGGCTAAAAAAAATTCATTCCGAAAATCTGCATCTGAGAGTGCAGCCATCATTTATCACTCTAGCACAGTGTTCCTCAACCCTGGTCCTGGAGGCACCCTGCCCTGCACATTTTACAGGATTCCCTTCTTTAACACACGCTGCATCTCTGAAAGGACTTGCTAATGAGCTGATAAGCTGAATTGGGTGTTTTGGGAGACGGGAAAGCACTAAAATGTGCAGGGCAGGTTGCCTCCAGGACCAGGGTTGAGAAACACTGCACCGTAGTTGTTGAGAAACACTGCACCGTAGTTGTTTTTTGCCTCAGCATGGAGTTGTAGAAGTTCCTAATGGTGTCCTGTGATAATCCATCCCATGCAGCTTGAATATTCTCACACAGTTCCTATATGATTATTTCTTCTTTAATGCTTGTGGTACCCTGCCGCAGTGCCCATGATCGACAAAATACCCCTCCTGTTATAAAGCTTATCAAAGAAGCACATCAGTGATTTGCAGCAAAGTTTATCTATAGTAGATGCATCTTTCTAAGCAGGAATGAGATCAATTTGCCTAATGTCCTAAAGCACTGCAGGTCCTGCTTTGTGCAGGAGGGTCTCAGACAGTAAACAGTTTTTAAAATATTACTTTAAAAATAAGAATCTTCACCACATTGCAATATATTGCATGATCCATAGCCATTCTATAGATAGCTAACTTTATTCTGAATTTATTAAAGCAATCTTTTTTGATTCCGTGTTATCCATTTAACAGTGTTGTTTAAAATATTGAGTATGACAATACACAATGTTGACAAAACAAAGTTGAGTCTTTAACATACATGATAAAAACACTGAAGAGTTTAAGCATGACTGATATTGTAAAAGAGGATATCTTCTAGTGATATAAGCCAAGTAAATTCCAACACAGGCATGTATTTTTATTTACGAATTAAACCAAAAATATTGACAATACATGAAAAGTGTGCATGCAGCAGAAGAACATTGTATTCAATAAATCCTCTTCTTATATCTTATACAGGCTGCAGTCTGTTTGTTTTCTATTAAAAGCATTCAAAGTGAGAGGAAAAAGCACTAAACAAATATTTTTGATGGAATTTTAATTACATTGTCCATTTGTGATTTAAAAGCCCAGTTTTACAGAAATGTAAAATACCCTCATTTGAAGCAATGATGAACAATTCTCTAACATTTCTTAAAATGCAAATCAGGCCTGAGTTTCCCCAAAACATCTTAGCACACTGAACACTCTCTCTACCAGTTAAAATGATCTTAACACTAATACTGGCTTTAGACCAAACAACATTTCAAGTGATACACTACCTGACTTGTCCATTCAAATACAAAACCAGTCCAAAGCGCCATAGTGGTGTTAGTAACAGGTGGAGTAGGCCTTGTTGTGTTGCAGCACAGACTCTACTGCACAGCAGTGCTACACCTTTGCACCTTTACTGGCTGGCAAACCCCGCTAGATCCTCTGCCTTTGCAAAAACATAGTCTTTAGCTTAAAACCCTGTTATGACTCATTGTCTTTAGACAAAAGAGGATGTCAGACTTTTGAAAGCCTTTGCAGAGTCCTTTTAGTCTTTTCGGTCTTACGGTGCATGGTTAGCATAAGATGCTTTTGGGAAACTGGGTCTTGTTTAGTGTGCCTGCTGGGGAAGAACAGATTGTTTAGATACTTTTAAAAGATGGTGGGCTTTTCTGCGAATATCTGGAAAGTTCAGGCCATAAACAAGAGGGTTTAAGAGAGGTGGTATTATCAGAAACTCAAGAGAGAGAATAATGGCAATTGCTGGATGTAAATTCTCAAAGCGGGTAAAGGTCATTTCACAGAAGATAGTAATCGAGTAGTTAACAAAAGTCACCAAATGAGGAAGACACGTATGATATGCTTTCTTCCTTAACTCCTTTGAACTTCTTTTACAGATAACAAGAATCTTAACATAAGAATACATAATAAAAGTCAAGGGGATCAAAACTGTTGTTACAAGCACAACAAAGCCATAGATGTTGTCAATCAAAGCATTTTCACAGGAGAGCTTGGCAATAATCCAGTTGTTGCAGTACAGTTTTTTTATATCGCTGCCACACAGTCTTAGTCTAGTAGTCAGAATGATCCCAACACCAATAGAAAACATTGGATAAATCCAGGACAGCGCTATCATAACAACAAGTACCCTGGGGGTAATAATGCTGTGGTATTGTAAAGGTTTACTTATAGCAACAAATCTGTCATATGACATCAACATTAAGATCGTGAATTCATATGATGCATAAGTGTAGATGACAAATGTCTGTGCATGACATGCAGGACGGGAGATCATGTGTGAACTCATCCATAAATCCGTTAGTAATCTTGGAAAGAAGCCAGCAGTGCCGTACAGAGAATTGACTGACAAACATGAAATCAGAATGTACATAGGCTGGTGCAAAGTGGGTTCCAGAAATATGACAAGAATGATAACGACATTGAAGAATAATATAGTGCAGTAGAGGATCAATCCCAAAATGAAATACAAATATCTCAGATAACCCAGATTTTCAAACATGGAGAAATAGAGGATGGTTTCATTTTCCATTTTGCTTTAGATGACTAGCTTTGAAATCATTCTCCTGTGCTGAAAAGAAAATATAACATCGTTATATCATTAACTTCATGATTATTAACATACAACATATAACATTTTGAACACATAACCTCTGCAACATATTGACAGGTAGAACATACCCCACTGTAGTTGAAACAAAGAGCAGGAACAGAAGGATGAATCTTCCAGGAGAAAATGCCAGAATGAACATTTGGCTGAGTTTATATAGTATAATGTCCCAGACAGAGGTCACCAAGGATACCTACCGATGACGTTCCTTTTGTTTATTGCTTTCAGTCAACAAAAGGGTCCCAGTAATTAGCTGTTGACTGCTGAGCTGTTGGCAAGTGTTTTATTTTTGGCATACCGTTGGAATCACTCAATTCCACTCAATGCTTCTGATTTATCCAGACAGTACAAAATTACAAGAAAATTTGTATATATGTATTACAGTCCTCTCTTACTTTATAAGAGTCAATCAATCTTTGCTTACTTTGGGTTGAAAGTAAGCACAACAAACTGAGAGGTATGAAGGGCCACATAATTTATCTAGCTTTGAAATCGGCTACACCTGATGGATAAGCCTAAGAAAGCATATAGGATATGAGAACTTAACCCTCTGTTTGCACAAACTCATTTTCCTTACACTGTAAAAAGTGTTTTATTGGTCCTAACCTAAAAAAAATACTTTAGTATCCTACAAGCAAATGAATTAGGTTTATTCAACCGTAAAACGCAACAATGAACAAATTATTTTTTGAGTTGAGCATGTAACAAATTGAAGTAATTTTTTTAGGTGGCACTTTTTACAGTGTACTTTATAATTGCATAAAATATTGTGGCAATATGTGACAATGAAAGGGTTTAATACTGAAGGGGAGAGTTTCAATTAAACAACAAATGTATGTGATTAGTCATTTAATTTGTTGGACATTTTTAAACTTTTAAACACTCGCTGTCTAATAAACAATTTGTAGAAATTGTTGAAATATGTTTGTTGCCTAGAAGCAACTTTGTGAAAGGACTTACCTAGCATGTTTGTGCAGCCACTTAGGTGAACACTGCAGTCATTGTTTACTGTTTTCCATTTACATTTTTTTAGAATTATTTCTGGTACTGTTTATTTAGCAAAATCAGACTTATCTGGTATTAATTTGCATGCAATAATAATACCTACATGCCAACACCTGTTAATTCTGTCATGCATATTTTTATTTAAAATATTTACATATAAAAATTTATTAAACAACTCTGTGTATCATAGAGAGTCTTTCCTTTGCGATACAATGTTGCCTCATGGCAATGTACAGTTTTGAGTCTGAAGAAAGAGGCATATTTAAGATGATTTTATTATGATTTTTTTATGTTTATTCTTTAATGTTTAATTTTTATGTTTCTTTTTTTGTATATTTAAATGCTATTTTGTAAGATGATGTATTATATCTGCGACTTGTTAGTGACATCGCTAAGGGGGGGTATGCACCTGTTCGGTCTATATTAGCAATGTTGGCTGGTGTACGATGTGCACGCTGAGAAAGTGCTGAAATGTTCTGAGTGTTCTTAAAGTGTTACTTTAAGTGAAGTTGAAAGATTTAGATTAAAAATATACATTTTTAAAAATCACATTTTCATGTCACTATCAAAACAAAAGTGTTTCAGTTCATATTTTAGCCATGCCCCTGCATTTTAACACTTTTTTGCAATTCTTGTAAACTTCTTTATGTTTTAAAGAATATAGTATGATTTTATCTGTGGACATAACTGCTGAAAGTTGTGTTTGCTGTTCATGTACTGGCTAGCATTTTTGTTTCATGCTCAAAACTAGTGAAAGTTGTTTCTAACTGAACAACAACTCTTACAACATTCTGTAAAGTTCTGGTTATATTTTAAAAATAAATATAACATTTAAATAAACACAATTAAAGAACAGAGTCATTCAAAACACCACGATTATAGTCTAAACTCCAAATCAATTAAAATATAGAAATGGGTTTAACACTCCGACTTTTAACCAATCCAGTAGGATCTATTAGCTAACACATCAATTGTCACTTTATAATCTATGTACAGTACTTGTTTAACTGTTATGAATAATAAGTAAAGCTCTGTTTATTAAATCTGTGCCTAGTTGAGTGGATAATAAATCTAGAAAACTAGAAATGAGGAACTGATACCTACTTTTCAGTATTTACTTCGCAAATGTTTTTATTTTTCACAAAGAGATGCAAGTGAGTGATAAAGGGCATCAGTTGCTCTTGTGTAGCTATGAGCAATTTCTGCCCATGACTGATATTCTGCATAGTTCCAGGCAACAAATTACAACCATCCATGTTGTGAGGTCTTTTTAATGCAAAATTTCGGGTTCTACAAGATTGCTAAATACAAAATAAGATTTATTACTGTATTATACTTGCAACGTACCGAAAACAAGATCCCAACAAATATTTCCATTTGTTTATTACTAGACACCCAGTACACTTTAGTGCTCTATGTTAGTACAGTTTGTTATTTAAACAGACACTACATGTGCTATACGCATTCCAGCCAAGAGAGTTACAAAATTCATTTCAGGGGAATAACATTTTAAGTTACAAGAAAAGTTCTTTTAGCATGCAGGATGAGAAAAAAATTAACTCCTTAAATAGCCGGAACGCATTGCCAGGTCCAAAGCTTTACTACATACTCCTATAACCCAGAAATAACTCAGCCAGATTGCATTATACTCCATGTAGTTACTGAACAATGAGCTTTAGTGTAAATAAGCCTGACATTTCAAGATGTTAAACTTGTGTCCTCTTTATCCATTTCAATATCTGTTTAAGTTTCAGACTGTATATAATGGGACTAAATTTTAATTATTTGCAGAAGTATTTAAACAGCACAGTTTAACAGCTGAATAATCATCACAGTATATTCTGTTCAGTTTGAATTCACAAAACTCAAGGATGATTCTAAGGGCCTGTGACTTACAGGGGCTCTAAAAAGTATTAGAATATTAAGCAAATGTTTCCCATATTAAATAAGCCTATTATCATTAACAGAATAGTTGATTTGTACTTGTATCTGGCTTCCAAAAATAAAAATAAAGAAAAGATAGACAGGGGACAGAAAAGTACAGGCAACAGTATGTGATCTAGTGAGCAGTTGTGTCAAATCTCTTAAGGACATTTTCGCCTCAGTGTTTCCTTATACCAAAAGTTAGTTAGTGTAAAGTAAGAAAATAAGTAAGTGTAAAATCTCTTCCGGGAAAAAGTTCCATAATTAGACTTTTACACCCTTAGTTTATGTTTCAGCACTTTAGCTGCACTTTTTTACAAACATTTTTCTTTACATTAATATTTAAGATGTTTTATGCCATTGGCCATCAAATCAGCCTTTGATAAACCACTTGAGTTAGGCCCTTTCACCCTGGTCATAGACCATACTCACTTACAGTAAATGGCCCTGGCAGGAATGAGACCCTACAGCTCATAACTAAAGTAATAATGGGGAGATTTTGTGCTCATAACTGCAACCACAAAGGTCAGACGAGGATCTCCAAGGTTTAGAGAAACAGGAAGAGACAAAAATAACCATGTTATGTCATTATAAGAGATCACATAGGTGTCAAGTTAGTGTCCTGTGCATGTGCCAATGTGTTAAGCTGAATCAAAGCTAAAAAAGAAGGACAGTAATATGTAATTATAAACACCTCACTGTCACTGCCGACCTGAGAATAGTCCACCTGCTAAAACTATCCAGACAACAGCGTCCTGTGGGCAGTGTCATGTGACCACTTATGAAGTACTAGGCTAGAGGATGACCAACACGTACTGCAACAGATGAGCCATTTTCTCTGACTTTTTGTCTACATGGTGGATCAGAAAGGTAGGAGTGTATAACAGTGTAATAAGAGTATAATAGAGTCGGTAAAACTCTATTTTAGCAGCACTACTGTGTCTGATCCACTCACACCAGCACAACACACACTAACACACCACCATCAAATACATTTATAATGAGCCCATATCTTACATTTTCTTGTATTTATGTATTTAATTATTTTTCTTAAGGTCCACTTAGCGTTTGTGTGGACAATTCATTTTTCATGCCCAACATGTATTACATGTTCCAATCTCTGTATATACAGGATGGTTTGGTTATTTTGCCCTGCGATGGACTGGTGACGTGTCCAGGGCATATCCCCACCTTCTGCCTTTCCAGCACCCCCTACGAAGTAGGTTAGAGTGAGAGTAAGTGAATGAGTGTTTTGTTACTGTGCCTGATGACTGATGTAAGATAAATGAGTGCTCCGATTGGCTGTCCTGTATTTAGCCTCAGAGCTGAAACATTTCAGTATGAATGGATGAGGTTGAATTGCTGTAGGCTGAATAGGTTGATATGTAAATGAGTTGCTTGCTGTGACCTCACAGAAACAATGAGTTAAAAATGTCACTTAGTTTCCATATATGGATGGTATGGGCTTGGGGGTGAATAATAAATGTTGTAACTTTAACAATGTTTACATCTTACTTTGGTTTCTCATGACATCAGCCCCTGCTTTTAAAGAACTGGCAGTAACTCATAACATGAACTTTGTTACAACGACAAAACAACCAAAAGATCTAATGATTTTGGTGCAAAATTGTGCAAAATCTCATGATGAATAGACCAACAGAAAACTGTCATGGTAATATTACATGTTAATTGCATGGTTATATCAACATTATGTAGCAGGTATTATCAAATTGGCTGAACACAGAGGCCTGTACAACTTTAGATCCAAGCACTTCATCCATAATACACCTTAGCTTCTGCAGGTCTACAGGGGGACCTAATGGGACACATTGTGTCCCAAAGTGATGCAATTCAGGTCTGATAAACATGTTTGTTACAGGTCATTACGTTTCAGTCTCAAATGTATCATTTGGTCGTCTATCCCAAAAGAGCACTGTGTCCACCATATCCCTCAGAGGGCAACAGTGAAGAGGCCTTCAGATATAAAAACGGACTATAACCCTTTAATTAGTCCCATAGGTGACCCAGCTGCTATGTAGCTACAAAGCTACAAATCAGACAATGTTTATTCAAAAAGAAAAACTAAATAATAACAATAAATAAATAAAATAGTGAAATATGATTACGTTCACACTATTTGTAGAGTAGATTCAATATTACAAAATGTAAGACTTATGCAGTTCTATACTACAGTAAGAGGGACAATTGTGTGGGGTCTGAGTCTGTCCTAGTGTCTCTTAACACAATGGTAGACATTAATGAATTAATATGGAAAATGTTAAAGTGAGCATTATAGAAGCTTTTTTCCCCCTTAACCAAAATAATGTCTGATATTCAAGTGCTTGCATAACAATGTATAACAATTCCTTCCTTATTTGACAGACAGCTGAGGAGTATTTGCCTACGCTGGCACATGTAACTGTTTAAAAAGATCCTATTATAGTGTATAGAAAATGCTGATTAAATAAAAAAGTACACTCATCATCAAAATAATACCTGCTCCCAGAAAGAAACGACTGACAGGAATGAAACTTGGTGGGTAGGTGTGACAATGTGAAACATGCAAATGATTCAAGGTTCACTCTTGGCAATGCATGTGACAAAAGCAAGGACTGGCCACGACTGTGGACATTCAATGAGCAGTGATGCCCTCCTTGAGTCATCCTGTTAGTGCCAGTGCCAGCACCAACGACTGCATGACGCAGGACTACACACACGCCGACTGTTACGACGACTGCTCTTAACACCACATTACCGTCACTAAAGACTGTGTTGTGCCAGACTGTCATGGAGTGACTCAGAATGACAGCAGGTCATCTTCAGTGATGAATCATGTTTTTGTCTCGGTCGAGACGACCTATAAAAATGTGCGTTGAGGCACCGTGTTCAGCGCCAAGATGAACGATTAGTTGACACGCGTCACATGTCCAGAAGGCCTGGTGTCACTCCACCTCCACTCCTACTGCAAAATCTGCAGGAACTGTGTGAGAATATTCAAGCTGCATTGGATGGATTATCGCAGGACACCATTAAGAATCTTCACAACTCTATGCAGACATGCGTTAGCAAACATGGCGACCTGACGCCATAGTGAGAGACACAACTTCTGTATGTGTAGCTCATAATATTGACCATATCAGTCTAAATTTAGCATCAATTATTGTTCCTGGTAACCTTTATTCTCCTTCCAAATGGCATTGCAATAGGACGCTTCCTTCTGGATGCAGCTATTTTTTTTGTCGATAAGTGTAAAGTGTTACCAACAAAGACACAATGATCGCACACCCTACATACACTCGGCAAGAGTGAAACCATTTTTAGACCCTCTAAAATTCCGTTTAACTAGTATTGTTTAAACATGCAAAATATGACAACATGTTTTATCAGACATTTAAGGTGTTTTCCATCCGATGTGTTTTTCAATACAGTACAGTACATCATGCTTATACAGGCCTCTAATCCATACCCAGAAGCATACAGGCTTAGGTGTCCACTGCACATCGATGTGGTGTGATGGTCATATAGATGCTGTTTTAAGATGTTTTAAGAGCAGCCATACTGCACTACAGGTAATACTGGGAAAACATTATTTACCTTCCTTTTAGTTTATGCTTTATAACCTCAAAACTAGTTCAAACTAGGGGGAGGTTGAAGCATGTCATTATATCACATATGACTTATATGAAATACAAAGTTACTCTTTCCCTCTTCCTTTCATGCAACATCTAAGTGAGTTATCAGAAAGGTTGGCAGAATTACTGGTGGGGCAGTATCCTTTTGGGCTGATAACTGTAGGCTAACAACAGTGCATTTATGAAAGTGACCAGCAAACACACTCACAAACCTTAAACATTGTAAACCACATATCTATATTTGTAGTAATTCCGGGTGGTTATCTGGATCCAAACTATATTTTCTGGCAAAGCTAATTTATTTGGGAGGAAGAAGAAAAGGACTGGAATAGCCTTCTGCTTTATATTGGGGTCATTTAATGACACTGCCATAGCCTATCAATAATGATTATGGCCGTATATTATCATTTATGCATATGCTGTATATCAACAAGCAGGACCAAATCAGGCAGTTTTTTTGTTTAGGCACTTGCATTAAGCTCTTTGGTATTAATGTGTTTGTCAATTGGCATTAAGTTAAAACTTGGGCCAAGCATCAGCATAGAGCAACTAGTCTTTATTATTTTAACCCTTTGCTGAATGATGTTGCCACATGCGTGTTATGACTATGTATGTTTATTGTCATATGGCAAAAAGCAATGTATCCCTCCACTCCAAAGAAATTTAAAAAATATTCTAAATATTATGTGAATTGCATTATGCACACCTAGTGAAGTAACAAAGGCCTGCAAACACAAGGCCTAGGAAAGTGAATGACATTTACTCACTGATGGACTGGATCCTCTTGGGATCATTCCTTGGGGAGGTCATTCAGCTCTGATAAACATGTTTGTTACAGCCCACTGTCCAGTTTAAAGCCTATCAAATCTCTTTCAGCCCCGGGGAACTCTCCCTTTGTGGGTGAGGGGAGTGTGGCACAGGAATTGGTTCTACAGTATGTTTTGGGGTTCATATAATTATGCCCCAGTGGTCCTGTAGAGTAGTAAGTTCCTTAAGTTGTGTCATGCTGAACTACATGCAGCTTTAAATAGATACATGGGATGTAATAGCATATAACATATATATTAAATATAAATATGGCATACAAAAACATTTATACTTTTTCTTTAAACAGCAACATAAACATCATTCCTTATAAACAACACAAATTGTCATTTCTCATTAAACGACAGGTCATTAGTCCACTAGGCCTTATTATTCCCCTGTGTCCTGGTGGTCTTTAACATCAATAACACCTTAATTACAATGCAAATCCTCAGTGGCCAGAACAAGGATGCAGTGCTTAGCTTGATAAACCCAGAGGAAAATATGTCAAACTGCCCATTAGTTAATAATAATAATAAATTATTCTCTCTTGGCCAAGTGAGAGCAAAATATTGTTGCACTGATGCAGTGATGCAAAAGAATTTGCAAAACAGATAATTAGGGTGTGTAACTAATTTAACGGCTAAAGCTACACAACATGCATTTGAAAGTTAAACTGATAACTGTCCATCACCCATTATTGTTATTAATGTTTTGACTGAGGTTTGTTTATACAAAGATGATGATGATGATTGACAAGTAACAGCTAATAAGCTGGGAAAAAGAAACATTATGTACAGATATGGGTACTGAGGCCTTCTTTAGAACAATGACCCCAGTAAAATAGTCTATACAAAATGTCCAATAGAAGATGCAATATTTTCATAGACACACAACCATAAGAGCTACATCCAGAAAGCTTTAAATGCAGGAGAATATATATAAGTTCACATAAAAGTTGGAATTTTTGTTCCATAGCTGTAAAAAAAAAATCTAAAAAAAAAGGTAAGCAACTTACAGCAAAAAAGGCAACTTGAGGTCAAAAAATTAAATAAAATAAAAAATAACACCTTTAGTTGTGCCAACTAACTAGCTTTTGTTCAGATAATTTATCTTTCTCATGTACAGAAACATTCATGAGAATGATAAATTATCTGAACAAAAGCTAGTTAGTTGGCACAACTGAAGATGTTGGGTTTTTTAACTTAAAAGTTTAAGTTGGCCTCAAAACTCAAAAATTTAGTGTAGTAAGTTGCCTTGAAATTTTTAGTTTTCTTAACTTTTTTTTTTACAGTGTAGTAATCAAATCATTTCATGCGAATGACTGTCCTGATGGCCTGCTGTAATTGTACATTTGCAACACGCACTTTATGTATGTCTAATTTCTTGTCCTCTTATCAAAATAGCAGATTTCTCTGGGTTAAAGTGAAATTTTATATGGTCCTCAGCATCTGCATGAACACAGCCCTTGACTGGTGCTACTTTAAGATGAATCTCCCATTTCTTTGTGCCAAACCTTCCACTATGGGCGAGTATAGAGGCCTAATACCGTACTCAAGCAAAACTATTTTTTGTTTGTGAAATAATGTAAAGTAAAAGTAGTTAAAGCACATTTCCTTTCTAATAAACATCATGCATCAAGCATCAAGCAGAAGTAGAATCTTTTCTACTTCTATCTAAGCTCTGGTCTTCTGTTTTTTATATAGTTTAATATTTAAAATAAAATGATAACTTTTAAAAAGTGAGAGGTGGGCCTAATCACAAATGAGAACAGGTGCTGTCAGTAACATTACAATGAAGTAACAGATAAATGTAAGTTAGTAGGTGAAAGTAAAAGACAAAAGTCAGATCAAGTTAAACAGATTGCATACCCCACACATATCCTTGATTAGAAGTATTATCGTTTGAAAATACTTAAATAATCAGAACAAATTTCAAATACAAATACATTAAAATGTTGTACATGTAACAGAGTCTGAAGTACACTCCGTTACACCCTTGAAATTAGTAGTGGAAGTGATGTTTTTGAGTGATTTAAAATGAATTTTTACACAGTAAAGCTTTCAAGCATCATGGCTCTTTAACACAACATGGGGATTTTATGAATTAAATGACTTTCAAAATTGTACATCAAAAAAGCCATAGTAGTTCATGTCCCTAAGCCTCAATCAGTTAAAAATGAAACAAAACTGTGATTAATGATGTTAAAGTTACATTACCTACACGCCAACGCAACAATCAACTACTTTTTAAAGCATAAAAACTTTTTACTTTACTAAATCACCCAACATGCCAGTATCACATCAGTGTTGAGAATGACCCACCAACCATACAAAACACAGTCTACACCACTAGCAAATGTAAAACTGGAAAAACAAATCTGTGTAGAAGTTAGTACCCTGCTTAGTGTTACTGTTTGTTGTTAATAGCTCTTCTGTAACTCTTAGTCTATTTATTCCGGTAATGTACAGGGGGTGGACAATGAAACTGAAACACCTGGTTTTAGACCACAATCATTTATTAGTATGGTGTAGGGCCTTCTTTTGCAGCAAATACAGCGTCAGTACGTCTTGGGAATGACATATAGAAGTCCTGCACAGTGGTCAGAGGGATTTTAAGCCATTCTTCTTGCAGGATAGTGGCCAGGTCACTACGTGATGCTGGTGGAGGAAAACGTCCTTCTTGGTGGTATGCTGACATTACCCTGGATACCGTGGCTCTTGATACATCACAAAGACTTGCTGTCTTGGTCACAGA
>CM067488.1:7262663-7277251 GCA_034552555.1 Semaprochilodus insignis
TTATTATTATTATTATTATTATTATTATTATTATTATTATTATTATTTTAAATTTAGTTTTTTATAAACTAAACCCAGATTAGTTTATTAAACTAAATTTCTGTAAACAAGGGCCTCCTTTAATGTACAAGTTTAAATAAAGGTTGATTTCTTGATTGATTGAAAGCTGTTTAAAGAAAAGGTGAAAAGGTGATTTTAATGAATATGTATGAGGTTTGGATATTTCAACACACGTCATGTCAGTTTTTGATTTTTATTAACATATCCACAGTCAAATTAGTTTAGTGTTAGAATTTGTTACACAACATGCTGAAAACATTCAATGGGTTTGAGGAATTTTGCAAGGCACTGGATACTCTCATTCGCTTCTCCATAGTCTTGCTTATGTAGTTAAGTTACTTTCCCCATGTTACAATTATAGGCCTGTAGTCTGATGCTTTCTGCCTGGAATGACTCTTGGATTAGCCCCTACAGCAGTGCTTAACACTTCTATGCACGTAATTCCATTTTATATATTTACATGAAAGTCTCTGTTTTATTTTCCACCACTGTTCTTAGACAGCAGGAATGTGTAGATTTAAGACTGCAATATTAAATCTGTACCAATGAAATGTACTAAAGAGCACAGATATTGTCCCACCTTGACCATGCCTAGTTCTCTGATGCTAATTTTTAGAAGTTATTTCAACCAAAAGCTATTCAAGGTATTTAAAAAAAAAAAGAGGATGAGATAAAAAAAAAAAAAGAATGTTTGCTGTATGTACAATGTATATACGTTTTGTCTTTATATTTTTTTACTTTTTGCTAATAACTTTCAGAGGTAATCAATGATAGAATTAGATTTCACTCTCAGTTGCATTTTTCTGTATAAAAATTGTTAGTTTTTCATTATCCTATTATTCTCCTATGTATCTTCATATCTCAGTCTACTTTACCACCCTCCAGTCTAACTGATATCTTCTATTCTGTGAGTGAGTTTGGCATTCTTTGTCAGTTCATGTCATGGTCCAAGTAAAACTCAAACATAGTTTTATTTACTCATATCTGTAACCTGAGGATGTGATCAAAACAAATCTGAAAACATTTTTTTTGTTTTAAGCCATTTAATGCAAATCAATGCAGAAACATCAAAGACTGTAACCATTTCAACATTCAGGTTTATGCACACAGTGTTTCTGTACATGCATAAAACTGAACATGAGACCTGATCCTACAAACAGACTTGAACAACTTTAATCAAAACAGTCATTTTGTACTCTATCTTGAATGTAATGCATTTACACATTTATAATGTATATTTACAAAAATGTATTCATCAATGTATGTATTCATCAAATATTGCTTTAAGTTATGGCGTTCACTCATTAGAATAGGAAAAAAGAAGAGCTGTAACATGTTTACTCTCTTTCAGTTGCTGTAAGCACTTTTTTGCAGTTACTTTAGTTCTGTGGCAGTAATGTGAAGCTATTGCAAATAATGAGTTTAGTAGCAAATAATTCAACATAATTAATATTTCCCTATAAGAGTTCAGCGAAATCTCTGGACTGATTGTAGCTTCATAAGCATTCAGCCAGCCACACACAAGCACAGACATGCTTTAATAAAAAACTATCCTCACTAACTATAATACTGATAACCTGATGTCCAAAGAGCATGAACTGTATTACTCCAAAGATGCTTTGATCAACACAGTACAAAAGACCATCTCAATTCAGATAAGACCTGATGTTTTTAGTTGTCCTGAGATTTCAAATTAAATTCAAAAACAAAAATTCTGTTCTGTAGAATTCTTCGGAAACCTTTTCTAATGTTTTCAGTTCTCATCCCGTATATAAATGGGTGCAGGAGGGGCGGAATCAGAATAAAATGTATCGACATGAAAACATTGAGCTCTTTTGGAAGATAGTTATTAAATCGGTTATATATGACAGAGAAAAGGCTGGCTGCGGAAAAATTAATAAACGTGATTAAATGAGGTGCACATGTTTTTAGAGCTTTGTTCTTGGCATTTGCTGATGCTTTCAAACTAACAAATAATATTCTAACATATGACATCATGACCAATGACAGAGGAAGAACAATAAAAATAACCACCCCAACCAAACCATACAGGTCTACAAGCACACTCTTCAAACAGGCCAGACTGACTACTGATAGGTTATCACAAAACAGCTTGCTTACAGTGTACCTGCACAGAGGTAACACTGAAGTAAAATGTAGCTGTACAGCTAAAAAACAAACAGGTAAAATGTACACCACACCTAGAAGCAGTCTAACTTTCGTTGGGGTCATTATGTTGTGATATTGCAGTGGTTTACAAATAGAGACATACCGATCATAAGCCATAACTGTTAATATACCATATGCACAACTAGCATAAAAATTGATAAAGAACACTTGCAATAGACAACCATTATAGGACGTGTTCTTCACATTATCAACAAGATTGTTCATGATGGTAGGCAGAACAGCAGAGCTTCCAATCAGTCCATTCACTGCCAGGTTGACCAAAAATATGTACATAGGCTTGTGTAGCCTTGTATCAGAGTAGATGACCAGCATCAAAATGACATTGGCAAACACTGTTGCAACATAGGTCACCAAAGTGACAAAGAAAACTCCATAATTGAGTGGCCCAGGTGCTCCATAGGCCATAAATATGAGAGTTACATTAAAATTTAGCATATTTATTCTTCCTGTTTAAAAAGAAAACAAGATTGTTATTATTATTATTATTATTATTATTATTATTATTATTATTATTAATATTATTACTACTACTGTTATTATTAAATGATCAACAAAGCAGTGTTAATAAAACAATGTTATACAATGTATAGTTTACCTTGATGAAGTTAAAGGTAACTTGCCATCACAAAGCTTCAGCTTCGTGAGTTGTTGATTAGGATTTCGGTTATATAGCTTATCCTAAGCCGTGAGACTTTTCTCCATGGAAGTCTACATTTTCCCTCTGGCATTAATTAAAAGCTTTTTATACTTGTCATTTTAGGGAAGCATGGCTTGACGGGTTATGTTCAAGTCCTTGGCTCACTTTAACTGTAATAAAAATAAAAAATACCTAGGACAGCTAAACTAAAATTATATTAATTATGTTATTTATAGTGAAATTCAGTTAACTGCACATTCAAAGGTAGAAAATGGTGATTCAAACATTTAAGGCTACCTTTGCTTCAGCTTCTATTAAACCATTGGCCAGTTAAATGCCTGGATAGCAAATGCAAGGAAGAACATACCATTGCTGATCAAGAATAAAAGAAAACAACTTTGGCCTTATAGGTAATAGGTAAATAAAAACCTATTGAGAATTACCTTGAAATTACAAAGAAAAACTTTACATTGTTAGCATGGACTTAAACCTTCATATAATGTGTTGCATATTTAATTACAAATCATTTTTGTCATTTTACATGAATTTGTATGTAATTTAATATAGCAGAAAAATACTGTATAAGTACTGTTATTTTACAGGTAAGGTCCAATACAATAAAAAAAACCCAGAAAACATACTGTAAAAAAATATTATTTTCCAAACAAAACAGGATTTTTCAGTGTATTTAAATTTGCAATCATCCAGTTGCTTTTAGTATTGCCTCACTATGAATGAAACAATGGATGTGAACAATTACAGGGCTAGATTTAGTTATTCTGCGGCCCTATAGGCAAAAGAAAGTAATGGGACCTCCTTGCCATACTTTTTGTTATTAGTTGAGTCTCTGTTTTTTTTGAGTGGCCTATATGTTTAAAAAATCATATATCTTGGCAAGTGAACTCACCTAGTTGATAATATCTAATACCTATTGTTTAGGAAATATGTCATAAACATAAGATCTAAGCTTGTTGGATACCTATTCCTAAACCATTCAGTTAAAGTATTTGTAAGGTCAAGCACTCATGTTGGACAAGGAAGCCTAGCTTGCAATCAACATTCTAGATCATCTGAAACATGTTTAGTGGGGGGCACAGCACAGGGACACAGTCATACTGAAACAGCAGGACCTTCCTTGGTCCAGTGGAAAGGTGTTTTTATGTGTTTTATCATTTGGCAACCCCACCTTGTGAGTTTAAAAAAAATAGCACTTACAGTTGACTAAAGCAGATAGCACTTATGCATATACACGGTAGTGAATAAGCTGCTAGTTTAGCTGTCTTGCTAAGCAGTACTACATACTGCAGCCACCTTCACTGTTAGAGATTTTCTTGGCCTCAATTCACTGCACCTGCATTCATTCACAAAGCTACTTGTGACTTCACTGGTGTGGAGGATTTCACAGAAAACATGTAAAAATAAGTCAAAGTATCTTTGCAGATAGCCCCATTGCACTTCTAGGCTGAGATCTGTTGGTTTATTGCATTGTGGGCACTTGGGGAAGTTGGATATTTGAGTGGCACTAATGGATTTAGGGCACACAGTGTTATCTTAGAAAAATGGTGTTTACTGTTGTTATGTCATCTTGAAAAATAGTTATGAATAAAATTTCCATTTTAATTTCCGAGCCCACTTAACAGCACTAATGCACACACACATTAAGAAATGGCCCTTACATTGGATGAAGTATTTGAACATTGCCCTTACGTGCAATTACATGTGATTTTCAGTGACCGTTTTATTAGTATTACTGTTGCTGTGTGTTAAGAACTGTTGTCGGGAATTCAGTCTAAAAACTGTCATGTGTAAATGTGAATTGCAGTTTGCAGGCTTGGGGTTCTCTTAACTCATTCATGCTTAACATTAGTATAAAGTATCAATAAACACAATTTTTTAGACTCAGGCCATGGCAGATTTAGTAATAGATTGCTTATTGCTGAACAGCTTGCTGCGTGCTTTAGTTTTATTAACTCAGATCTGCATCAATTAAGGCATATTGCATATAACATATGACAGTGAATTAGAGCGTTTTATTTGCAAATGACATGCAAATAAGAAACTACAGTATCCACATAGTTGAGACTAATTCCTTAATTGCACTCAAATCACCATTTGTTTTGATGTCGTACAACAGTTTCATGCTCATGATGTATTCATACATAATTCCATGCTGTAATCTACATTTGCATCT
Organism: Semaprochilodus insignis; assembly: GCA_034552555.1. Taxonomy (NCBI): domain Eukaryota; kingdom Metazoa; phylum Chordata; class Actinopteri; order Characiformes; family Prochilodontidae; genus Semaprochilodus; species Semaprochilodus insignis. The sequence goes on from CM067488.1 coordinate 7,267,742, forward strand.
ACAAAGGTGTGAAGAATAAGGGCTAACTCATGTAAAAAACAAAGCAGTATGTTTTCATACAACAGACACTGCATACAAACAAAATCTTATCCGAAATATGAAGCATAGTGGAGAAAGTGTAGCATTGGGGGCCGTTTGCCTGCCTCACAGCCTGGGCCAGTGCATTGCAAATTGCATAATCAAATTTCACAGCTCAGTATCAGGGCACCTGTCTGCGATCTAACACCCAAAAAGGACTGGGTGTTGCAATGACAATGATCCAAACCAGATGAGTACACTAAGAGCAGAGCAGCTTATTTAGTAATGATTTCCTATGGGAAATTAGAATGGTCTGAGTTGAACTGCCATAACAGGATGTAAGCATAAGTATGAATAGATTTATTAAACATATTTTAAACATATCCAAGCACTACAAAGACAACCCAAATGTGATTTTCAGTTGCCTTTTTATTAGTATTAATGTTGTTGTTTGTTAAGAACGGTTGTCTGGAATTTAGCTTGAAAGCTGTCATTTGTGAATTGCAGTTTGCAGGCTTAGGGTTCTCTTACCTTATTCATTCTTCACATTAGTATTAAGTATCGTTCTTTCATTCATCTTTAAAGCCGTTTATCCTTCAGGGTCACGAGGGGTGCTGGAGTCTCTCTCAGTGCACATTGCATGAAACAGCTGGACAGGTTGCCAGTTCATTACAGGGTAGACACACACAGACAATCACACAGACACACCACACACACACACACACACACACACAGGCACAAACGTACAATCTTCAATTTGCCTGACTGCATGTCTTTGGACTGTGGGAGGAAACCTGTGGGGAGAACATGTAAACTCCACACAGAATCTTGCTGTGAGGTGCCAGTGCTACCCACAATTCAGTGCCAAAAGTGGCATTGGTACTACCTAGAAAGCCATCACTGGATCAACATGAGGAGCTAGCACTGGAGTGACTCAGGCCAGACTGCAAGTGTACTTTTAGGTCATGAATTGCACTGAATGCTAAATGTTACCGAGTGTGAAACAGACTTTTTATTTTTTTCCAATAAGGTTGCTATGGCACCGGCCTCGTTTTAGGGGCTTGTTAAATTATTCATAAATGTACTGCAGCTTCAGTTTCTGGGGCTTCTGTAATTTTGGCTGTGGTCATTGAGCCGTCACTTCACAGCCTCTGCTCCTCCATTACCTCTTGAAAGGCCCTCTTGTCAGTGATGCCCTTCTCTGGTCAGTTCACTTGTCACTGCTTCTACCTGCTCTGTGATCCCAAAGGAAGGTTTGTGGTGACCCCCTACCCTTTTGTCACCTTGCCCAATTCATTTACTTTACTTTCTTCACAGCTTTTCTAATTCTAAGCCCTGGCTTGACATCTGAATTTGCTCATAATCATTCCCAATCTTTTTGTTTGCACAGTTTCAGGAGCTGGAATGCTTTGCATCTGCTTTTTCACTCCTGATTGGTCACCTGCTGCTCTGTCTACACCCTAGTACCTCATTGTTACATGCCATTACTAAGCCATCTATGCGTTTTGCCTTTTTGTTGTAGTCTGCGATTAATTACTGCCTTGTGTACATTTTGTCTACCTGCTTTTTGACCTCTTCGGACTACAAGATGAACATTACGATGAACTCCATCACTACTAACCTCATCTGTCACACTAAAAGTGGAGATATTGTCTGATCTTCCTTTGTAGCATCAACGGTTCAAGCCATTTTAACCTAAAGTAACTATTATTTAAGGTGGTCATACGTATAGATCTGAATAAATCTACAAAAATCTAATATGAAATTATTAAAAAGGTATGATGCCAATACAAATGACTACATAGTCAGTTGTATTATATATGCTTGTAAGAGATGGCAACATTACATTTCTTTATTCATTCTTTCTTAATAATTATTTATTTTTAAAATAACAAAGAAATAATTGTTTAATTATTAATTTATTTAATAAATAAATCCTTTAATTATACAACCTTCTCATGCAAGTAATGCAGACAGCACCCAAAGACTAAAGTTTTATTATTATTCTCATTTTTTATGATTTTGTATCTCAAATACAGCCATACATATGTCAGATTATCTAAAGAGAAACATTGGTCAAAAACAGTCTAACCTAATATAACTATCATCATCAAGTTACTAGCTGTTTGTATGAAGCAAAAAACTTTGCATGATTTGTATATGGTAACATTACTACAGATTATAAATAGCTGTCAAAATCAGTGTTTACCACCTTAGGTACTTAACTAGCCAGTGATTGTTATTATTCAGTTCAAACACTGTTCTGATTTCGTATACATTCTTCTTCATTATACTAACACATAGATACATATAAATGCACCCTTGATACTCAGGCAGTAGGTTACACTATCTCCATTCATTTCAAGTGGAAGTCTCTGTCTGTAATATTCAAATATCTCTTATATTCAATTTAAATAATTTACATTATAATTTAATCATGTAATTGAAAGAATCAAACTCACATTCAATTATCAATTCAGTCCAAAACGTATTCCATCACATCATAGAAAATATGAACATGCTTTCAAAATCTTGCATAGAGCAGATTAAGATGTCGTATAGAAAAGCTAACACTAGGTGGTGGTAAATATACATGGGAGAGACTGCATGTAGGTAAACATGGATTAAGACTGCATATCAAATTTCATGTTTAAAAGAGGAATTACTGAGTTTATAGTTTCTTCACTATTCTATTCTATTTATGTATTATTTGTATATTATATAATAACTAGTATCTCCATAATGTTAACCTTACAGGAAAGGGGAAAACGTAATTTAATTGTAACTTTGAATCAGATTTTTTTTCTATGCAATGTTGGGCTGTTTCTTTTGGTCCATTAATCACGACATTTTCACCCGGTGTAAACAGTAGCTCTGGCGTTCTAACAATGCATAGAAGTTAAAATTGACAAAAATATGTATATATTTGTTGTAATTTCTTTTAAATATTTTTACATTAAGATTTTAAATTTAATTCAAAGGCAAAAACTCTTTTCTGTAGAACCTTTCGGAAACCTTTTCTAATGTTTTCAGTTCTCATCCCGTATATAAATGGGTGCAGGAGGGGCGGAATCAGAATAAAATGTATCGACATGAAAACATTGAGCTCTTTTGGAAAATAGTTATTAAGTCGATTATAGATTGCAGAGAAAAGGCTGGCTGCGGAAAAATTAATAAACGTGATTAAATGAGGTGCACATGTATTTAGAGCTTTTCTCTTGGCATTTGCTGATGCTTTCAAACTAACAAACAATATTCTAACATACGACATCATGACCAATGACAGAGGAAGAACAACAAATATAACTATCCCAGTCAAACCATACAGGTCTACAAGCGCACTCTTCAAACAGGCCAGACTGACTACTGATAGGTTATCACAGTAGAGCTTATTTACAGTGTACCTGCACAGGGGTAAACTTGAAGTAAGATGCACTTGTACAGCTAAAAAGCAAATAGAAAAAATGTACACTACTGCTAGAAGCAGTCTAACTTTAGTTGGTGTCATTATAAGGTGATATTGCAGTGGTTTACAAATAGAGATAAACCGATCATAAGCCATAACTGTTATTATTCCATATACACAACCTCCGTAAAACATGATGAAGAAAACTTGCAGTAGACAGTTACTATACAAAACATATTTCATTTCATCGAGAAGGTAGTTCATGATGTTAGGCAGAACAGTGGAGCTTCCAATTAATCCACTGATTGACAAATTGAATAAAAATATGTACATGGGTTTGTGGAGACTCGTGTCTGAGTATATTATTAGCATTAAAAGTACATTGGCAAACACAGTTCCAAGATATGTCAACAATGTGACAAAGAAAACTCCATAACTGAGTGGCCCAGGAGGTCCATAGGCCAAATACATGAGCGTTGTGTTAAAATATGCCATATCTATTAATTTTGATTAAAAAACCATACTATAAACATTACAGAATTGCCAGCATAATAACCATGTTTGTATGTTGTTACCACTGTGACTAAAGGTCAGTGTAAAAGGTCAATGTGAATTAACAAATTATGAGAATTATGATCATAGGATACTGGGATTTGTCTAGAAGGTACTGCAAGCATGCCTCAGTTGCTTCAGAGCTGTTGATGGGGATTTTGGTTATATATCATGTTTTTAACTATGAGACATTACTCCATGGAATGCCAAGAGTTCCCCCTCTGGCATTAATTAAAAGTTGTGCTTTTTTTTTTTTTTTTTTGGGTACCAAGTTTTTGTTGTCACATTGGAGTCTTTGTATTAGTAGTAGACTAAATAGCCATTAAATAGTAAGTACTAAATAGTAAAATTCAACAGTAAGTACTAAATAGTAAGATTAATTTTAAAATGTGTAACATTTCTCATTGAAATAGCAAATAAAACTTTACCTGATATGAATTTTAAATTATTCTGTATAATTTTAGGCTTAAGGGTGGTTATGGCACAGTCCTTCTATAAGTTTATTCAAAGTAAGTAGTAATATTAGATTATTAGAATAAGATGTCTTTTTACATTTTGCTTACTTTACTTTTACTTAGTTTACTGAAGTGTTGTTTTTGGATTATGTTAGAGAGAAATGAATATCGAGGCTGAAGAGAGTCACATAAAAAGATATGCACTCGATTGATATACACTCTTCAGCTGTCCAATCTGCAAAAACTGTGCAATATTGATGCAACATCCCTGTATAACTCTTCCAGCATATATAGAATTTCATAATATTCTAAAGGCCAAAAAAGGCTAGCAACACAGGTAATTCATATTAGGTTAAATGTAAATGTTTGACAGCTCAACTATAAAATGGTGACCAATAGTGCATTAGTCATAAAAATGTGAAATTGTTCTAGATATTTAAGATATTTAAGCATTGGATGCCGTAACAACACATGCCAAATATGGTCATACATTTCCCAAATTGTAGTGCAAGAAGTTGTATAGTAAAGCCAACACTAGGTGGCGGTAGGTAAACATGGATGAAGCCCACAGATTTCATGTTTAAAAGAAAAATGACTGAGGTGAAATGTCTATAATCATTTAGTATATTCCTGACTCTATTTATATGCATGGGTTTACATTTCTAAACTCACAACCTATTTAGAATTAGATTTTAAGGCTTTTTTTGGCTTGTGTTAAGCATTCATTTCTTATTTTCTCTTAATTTTAAACCAATATTCCTATAGATGATGGAATTGTTTGCATTTTTTTATTCTATTCATTATTTGTAGTGGTCCCAGCTGCAATATGAATGTTTAAATAGTCTGTATGTTTTTAAGTTATGACACAGATAACAGACGCATCCGTTTTTTGTTTTGTTTTTCTTGGTTCCAGGTGCTTTAGGGCACATCACCTGTTATTCCTAGGTCCCATGTCACTGAGGGTCAGGGACACAGTGCTGTGTACCACGAACAATGCTATATAAACAGGTGTCCTAAATATATCTTCTGACCAGGATTTGCAGACCTCAGGTTCCAGGGACAAACATCAGAATGGGGATAATAGTTCTCGCATTGCTATAGAATTGTTATATGAATAGCCATCAGCCTTAAGCACTTAACTGCATAGGACATTCCTGACTAGTTAATCATTTATTTAAAAAGATGGTTATTTTAAAAATCCTATATTAACATATAGGTATGAATAATAACACACTTATCCAATCGTTACCATAGTTATACCATAGTTTTTATTTCTTTTTTAATGTTTTGAAAGCCAGGAGAGGTGATACAAAGACAGAGATTTTAGCTACGAAGAACACTGGAGCACGGTGCATGAAGGGATGAAGTGCCTTCATTCCAGTTGTCAAGGTAAACAGAGAGAGCAAAAGAGCTTGTGGAATGGGATGGACAGTCCTAAATGCCCGAGGCAGGGTCTAGCAGAATGGACAACAACACATCAGGGGAAAAGCTCAAGTACTGCAATGACCCCATACAAACTGGAGAGTGGAGTTGTCCTTAATATCATCCACTAAGGCCTGATGGTTTTCTACCATACTGAGGACAGAAAAGAGACAGCTTTTACCACATCCTAGGACATTTTGAGTCTGAAAGCATGCCCTTTGGATACACTAACTGATACACCTGTGACCTTTCAAAAATAGTTCAGAGCTGTCTAAGTTGCATAAACTTTAAAGCTTAGTCATCTACATCAATGCAGTCATACTAGAAAAGTATTCTCTGCAATGGTTGAAGCTGTCTGTGTGAGGAAAAAGATCTGTGCTGATCTAGTACCAAAATGTCAAAAAGAGAGTCACTGCTCATGCAAATCCAATCCTGCATCCCCAGAAAGGAATTACTCTTGTTAGGGAGATCTTATCTTTTAAGTGTTATATATGTTATTTTTTAATGTGTTGTAAGTCTGTATGGCTGCTGTCTTGGCCAGGACTCACATAAAAAGGATGGTTTGATCTCAGTGGGAGTTTCTGATAAAACAAAGGACACTAAAAAAAAGTAATAAAAATGGGCTGAGAGATTTAAGGAATATCTACTGGGTGTAAAATTTACTGCCTTTATTGAAAATGGTCCTTAATTTGATCTTCAGACACCGACCCCGGGAGGAACTGGGCACCAATCGGAAATTGGGCACTAGTTATAGCCATCATAAAGCACCAATCTGGCACAAATATAGCAGTCCAAGCTCAACGGGCCTTACAAACTGTCAGCTGACTAGGGCAATGTAGAGACCTCCACTTTCTATCAGCTCTTTAAGCATCACTGACTTCCTGGGTCAAAACCAGCATCCTAAGGTTACAGTGAAAAGAGAGCAGGATAAATTTGTGATGTATTTACAACACCCCCGAGTCTAGATGTTTGGCAATACTTCACCCTTCATCGAAGAAAAGAGATTGTGGCCTGACTCAGTAAGCGGGAATGGTCTTATTAAATATATATTCCTTGGCTTGCACCTATATCATCAGATCATAGCAGCACTAAAGGCCAATGAGAGGGATAGGGAAATATGTGCCTTGGGAGGTGTAGCTGGGCATGAGGGGGGAGTGGGGGACTGAGACAACATTATATATATATACATACACACACACACCTTCACCCTATATATATATTTTCTCTGTCAAACAGATCTCCTGACTTGATCTGGGTGTTCAACTGGTAGTGTTGCGACTAACTCAGGGCACTTTTCTACAGCTGGCTGCAGATCACTCACTGGTTGGTCATCACTGGTTGCTAATACGTCTTCAGAAGGTAAGTATTCCATCATCAACTGTTTCTGTATGGAGAGGAACATCATCTGGTGTCTCACCCTGGGTCATCTCTCTACCAGAAGGACTTTGGTTTCTGTGGAAGGTAGGTTGTCTTTGAACAGGTCACTATTCGGTGGACACTCCCTGGCATGTGAACAACATGTGGCAAGTGATCTTTCCAGTTCGCTTTTTCCTTTTCTTCAAGTGTTCTTAGCAGTTGGAGCAATGTTCTGTTAAACTGCTCTGCTGGATTTCCCTGTGAGTGGTAAGGTGATGTTCGGGAGTGTCGGACTCCTGAGAGCTGCCTTAAAGTCCTGAATATCTCATTTTCAAACTCACGCCCTTGGTCGGGTCGTGATGCAGCTTTAACAGGAAACCAAAGCGCGGAATGAAATCGCCAAGTAGTTTCTCGGCAGCTGACTTGTTTTTGGTGGAGCAAATAAGCTTGAGCAAATCTTGTGAAATGGTCTACCACGACAAGTATATACTCGAAACCACCTTTACTTTGCTCCAAGTGGAGGTAGTCAATTGAGACAAACTCAAGGGGGAGGCTGGTAGAAATTCTACCCTACCATCGATACATGGACATCCTTTCACATAATTCTCAATGTCTTTTTTCATGAAAGACCAAAAAAAATCTTTCACGAGCTAAAGAGAGAACCCTTTCTACACCTACATGGCCCATGTCATCATGGAGGTACCTTAACACCATGCTTTTGTACTTGGTGGGTAGAACAAGTTGGCACTGCTGACTGGTCCTACGATACAGCAGTCCATTGTCCAGGTGCAATTTCCTCCACTCGTGTAGCAGCTTTAGACTTGAACCACTTACTCTCTGTTTGGTGTGACTAGTCAGGGTCTGGTTTGTCTCTTTCAATTTAAGCACTTTCCCAACAACAGGATCTTCCCATTGTGCTTTTTCAAGTTCATCATGACTAATCGTCAACAAAGGACTTTGAACACTTTGTTCGGGTGGTCCAGTGTAGCCATCCAAGCTATGTCTTTTCTTTCAGCTGCTTGCCTGGCTTGCCAGGTTGCATTGATGGCTTTAGGGGACAGCACTCTGCCACATACTAATTAATGTCCAAGGGACAGTGAGAGAGCGTATCCGCATCAATGTTGGCATCACCTGGTCTGTATTTGATGTTGAATCTGAAATAAGAAAGTTCCCCCACCCATCTGTGACCCACTGCATTCAACTTGGCTGTCCGCATAACGTAAGTCAAAGGATTGTTATCAGTGTAGACGGTGAGGGGCATAGTAGAGATAGTCCCTGAATTGACCACACACTGCCCACTTCAGGGCAAGGAATTCCAGTTTCCCTGAATGGAGGTGATAATTCCTTCCTGCAGGTAAGCGTTCTGGACCCATAAGCAATGACCCTCAACTTTCCGCTTTGGTGCTGATAGAGCACAGCTCCAAGTCCCTGCTCAGATGCATCAGTGTGAAGTATGAACGGCAAATCAAAGTTTGGGTAAGCTAGTACAGGGGGATGAGTAAGGGTGTCCATCAGCTTCTCCAGGGCAATGTTATGTTTCTCTGTCCACTTCACTGGGTCTTTAGAGGGCAGCTGAGATCCTTGCCTCGTATCTTACTCATTTTCTTTACCCCTACCGTGGGTGACTTGGCTTGCAGAAGCACAAAGATAGGTTTGGCCACTCGGGAGAAGTCTTGTATGTAACTTCAATAATAGCTCAGAAATCCCAACAATTTCTGTACTTCTACGACAGTGTCTGGTACCTTGTCTCTGAGCGACAGGACCGCCTCCAGATCTTTTGGGTCGATTCTCACCCCATCTGCTGAGACTAGGCGCCCTACATAGCGGACTTCTCTTTTGAACACCTCATACTCGGTGGGCCTAAGTTTGACTCTTTTCTAACACTTTCAACATGATCCTCAAATGACTTTGAATAACACAGCACATCGTCAAGATATGGGATACAATGCTCATCACGCAGTGAATTCAGCATTTCCCCCATGCTTCTTTGAAAGGTTGGAACAGCATTTGATAATCCAAAAAGGACACGCACCCACTCATACAAACCCCATGGTGTGATGAATGGGAGATCTTTTAGTGGGATCATACTGTCAGCCCTAAACAAAGGTGAGTGAGTTCTTTCATTGTTACCAGAAAAGGCATTGTTACACTTGTTGGACGGAAGCCTGTCTACAGTGTGTGTGGATCTACAGGGGTTGGACAATGAAACTGAAACACCTGTCATTTTAGTGTGGGAGGTTTCATGGCTAAATTGGACCAGCCTGGTGGCCAATCTTCATTAATTGCACATTGCACCAGTAA
>CM067488.1:7282144-7313719 GCA_034552555.1 Semaprochilodus insignis
GCTATACCAAATAAATGCTGGACTCAATTGGAGCACCTCTGGGAATTTCTTGTGGCAGCCTCACAACATCGACCACTCGCGACCACATCACCACATAATCACTTCTCTAACTTATTCCCTGTTAGTAGAACTCATTTTCAGTAATTTGTTCATTTACTAATCAGATGAGACCATCCACAGAAGGCCAGCAAATTGTTGTAAACACACTTAATTGATTTATTCCCAGAAGTATTGTCTTTGTCTTTGCCTCAATTTCCAGGTGTCAACAACAGGACGAGTAGATTTATTATTGTATATGTCCTTCTGTGGGGAAAAAAAAACACTTTTTGAGAACGCCCATTTGTAATAAACTTAAATTACATTCAGAATTTAGACAATGACCATTATCATGCTAATATATATATATTAGCAGCTTTTAACAATCTAACAAGATGAGTGTAGCTTGTCCTGACTGTTTAACTAATGTGTTAACAGTGTGTTGTTGTTATTGACGTAGTTATCTAAGATATAAATGATGTGCTAGGCATCCCAAATTAGCCCTGCCTTTGTGCATATTGGATGAGATGACTGTGTGCATTTAAAAGTTATTTGTCACAGCACCAGCACAGTGCCAGGGGAGGAACAAGGAATACTTAAAAGCTTGTAGAGGTCACATCACAGGGAGAGAAGGCAGTAGCAGCAAAACAGAGCCAGAACAGCAAATGACAAGACTGGGTGCAAGCTTCCTAATGAGGAGCCGAATACACAGAGAAAACTAATAGAGCTCTTATTGTCTGGTACTTGTGCTTTATTGTAATATGACTGGGATGGGATTGTGTGATCAGCTAAGAGATGTAGAAGTTTTAGAAGTTATTCTTGGTGTATTTTAAACTGTTATAAGAAATGTGTTATGTGCAACAGTGAAATACTAACCTTTATATAATAACTGTTTTTAAGGTTCAACACACGGAATGGACAACCGACCAGTCTACAACTTTTCACATTCTGATTTCCATTTAATTGGATTTACAGATCTGCAGACATACCGGCCATGGCTCGCCATTCCCTTGTTACTCATCTTAGTTCACTCGGTAACAGCTAACTCTCTTCTGATCTGGGTAATTATGAAGCAGAGGAGTCTTCATGCTCCCATGTACATTCTGATCGCACTCATTGCTGTTCTTGGGTTTGTCGTGCCACTATGCATTGTCCCCAGGATGCTGGTTGCTTTTGTGTGTGGCCTGAATATGCTTACTAAAGTTGAATGTCTTATTCAGATGTTTGTTGTTCATCTGGCAGGTTGTTTTCAGTCAAGCATTTTACTTTGGATGGCTGTTGACAGAATTTTTGCCATTATGTTTCCTTTGCGATACCATGACTTTGTTAACCTGTCAAATTCGCTCCTGTTCTGCTCTATATTTATAGTCCGTAATTTGGTGTATGTAACCGGAATGGTGGGTCTGGTTGCACCACTTCCATTTTGCAAGTCAAACTTAATCTACCACTGCTGGTGTGAGCACACATCAGTTGTTAACATGGCCTGTGGTGATGTTTCTAAGAATTACTTAGCCGGTGTGATCGGCTTCAGCATTCCAAGTACTGACTGTGTCGTTATCATGGGCTCCTACACTGCTATCTTTGTGATCATATTTAAGTCTCCTGCAGGAGAGTCTCGCCAAAAGGCCATTCAGACATGCAGCTCTCATTTAACGACCATAGCGATTACCTACTTCAGTGTTGTTGGTGCCTTTATTGGATATCGAGCAACTACAATTCCACGGGACGGCCGTGTGCTAACTAGCCTAATGTACCTTCTTGTTCCTGCCTGTGTAAACCCAATAATCTATGGGATACGAATAAAAGAAATTAGAGTGGTCTTAATTAAATATCTGACACTGAATAAAATTAATACATTTTGACCTTCTGCATTTCTTCCAGTTTCAGCATGCAGCGACAAAGCAGTTCACTGAAATAATCATTTGCAAGTGCTTTTGTAATTGTTCTTCTTTAAATGTTGCTGCAGCTGCCATAACAATTTGTCTTCATAACTAATGACAGTATCTTATATTTAATATATATATAGAAAATGTATCATTTGTTTAGAGAACAAAAGATTTTACATCTGACAGAATCAAACAAATGGCCATGTACTGTATGTAAATTGAACAGACAGCATCAGGGAAATTAAGAGCTCTTGGTCACAGTCCCATGGACCCCATAATCATCTAACACATAATTAACAAATGCCTTTTGTCCTGGGTCAAAAGAAAACACAAACATATGCAGAGCAGTGGGTCCACCAGGGCTGGGATTAGGAACACTGTAGTATGAAGATCAGTTACCAAAACAATGGGGAGTACTGCTGCATTCAAGTGATATCAGAAACTGGGACATTTTCCAATTTGTAAATCTTATTTACAAGTAGAAAAGACTGTAGATGGCACATGAGGTTACAAGGTGTGACATACATTACAACCTTTCACCTTCTCCACTAAAATAAAATGCTAAACTTGTCAGTAAAAACGAATAAAGCAATACACCTGATGCACGTCTATGAGATGTATATGTTTTCAGTATGACTAAGAGCAAAGCTAAGTATTCTCTGGACCACAAAGCTTTATTTTTCTGTGCTTTATGTGCATCTTTGAGCATTTACTAGTTAACCATGAGGTATGTACAACCTTCTGGTGAGCACCTGAATGCAGCATATCATCCCTGTCCGAAGAAAAACACGTTTCTCCATTTTTCATGATTTTCACTTGTATGCATCATTTGAACCCAGCAGCTGCTGTTTACATTGTGTGAAACGGCCCAAAATCACTTGGAAAAAAGTCTGGTTCCAATGAATTATATTAAATGTCAGTTTGTTTTTTTCCCTCTCCTGTAAAGTTTTCATTTTGGAGAAAGTTGTTTTTCTTTAGACAGCGATGATAGGCTGTAATGGTTTTGGGTGCATGGACAAATGAAAAAGAAAAGCTGACAAAAAAGCAGCTCCTGTCTATGCATCTATCTTCCCCCTTTCATTTATTAATTCCCAATGGCATTTATTATGAGTTATTTTCAGAGCATGTGGAACTCCTCTGATTAATGTAATTAATAAAGAAGTGCTGCTCCCTGTGTACCTGTTGTTTCAGCTTCATGTTAAACAAGCAGGATTAAATTCATCATGATGGAAGTGAAAGGCTGTTTTAAATGTGGATTTGCAGGTTACTGACAACTTTAAGAATAGTGTATTTTATTATATTATTGCTTATTAATTTATTAATTATTAAATACATAATTTGCTGGAACAAGACAATAGCATGTATGAACCAGTTAATATACTTTAACAATAAATTTGACACTTTTTGTTTCTTATTCTGATGTATTACCCTCTTTATTTATTCACTTTTGGGTTCCCTTCCCTGGAAATCCAGGGTTCATCACCTAGACAGGAAATGGGCTTTCATCAGAGTATGATTTAAATATGTTTAAATACGCATCATAGCAATACAGGCAACGTCCTGCCAAAAATTGTGTGCAAGAGAAATCACTCGTCTGCTTGCCCCATAATTTCCTTAACAATTTTTAGCAGTTCAGAAGGCTAGTACACACACACACACACACACACACACACATACATATATATATATATATATATATATATATATATATATTCTCACAAAAATATATATAATAATATACTTTGAGTGGTTTTGTATAAGTGCCTTGCAAAAGAATTTATCCCCCGAAGCATTCATCCCCCTGATTTTCTGGATTACAAACTTACATATAATTTCAAAGGCAAAGATAAACAAAACGTACGACAGGGAACAAACTTAAATAAAATTGCATTTTTCTGCAATATTCAGCAAAGCATATCATTTGACCAGGGGCACCCAAACTTTTGCCTCTAACTGTATATATGGCATTTGATATGGCACTTTTTGAAAATGCTGCCATCACAGATTTGAGATTGATATAAACTTATTTTAAGATCATTTACTTAACTCATTTGTTAATTTTTCTATTTGTTTTAAGTTATGATAGTAAGTCCCATTCTTATTACTCGCAGATAATTTGACTTGTTTCAAGCATCTTTCTTAAAATGAGCTAAATGATCATGCTTCAGGGGATAAATACTTTTGCAAGGCATTTTATATAAAACTCAAAGCTGGTCATGTACGATTACATGTAAATAGTTTTGGTACAGTTTACAACCTACAACAATCTTAAAATAAGAAATATAAGATATATCGACTATATTTAAAATATGTTTACTTGCCAAGATGTGTTTAGAAACAAACTGGCATGTAATCTTTTTTATGCAGGAATATCTCTGCTGTCCAAAATTAAACCAGTATCTCCAAAATGGCAACTTTACAGGAGAGAGCAGAAACCTAATTTAATTTTAATGTAGGTCAATTAAACTAGACTTTTTTCCAAGCAATTTTGAGCAATTTCTGTAAAAACCTTCACACAGTGTAAACAGCAGCAGCTATTGTGCTCAGATGATGCATAAAAGTAAAAATCTACAAAAATGGAGATATGTGTTTTTCTTTGGACAGTGATGGTAAGGCTTTAAATCAGTAAGAGCACTATTTGTAGTTTAACCACACGACACAAACACCTGCTTAGGGCCCCATGAGTGCCAGGGTCCCCAAATAACTTTACTGTACTGTTATGTTGTCCAATATACTGGATATTATGTCTCAAAATATTATGCATCTGAGGCTGAAAAACTGAAAATAAAAAGAAAATGCAGAAAAAACGCTTAATGATAAATAATGATAAAAGATATTTTTGTGATGTTAATACCATTTGTTTTGGCTTGTAGTTGGACAACAACAGGTTTTCAGCTTCACGTAACCTTACAAACACAGCCAGGCTTAACTCGTTCTGCATCAGCATTTAACAACTTTCTCTATCAGTCCAGGTTTACATACTGAGGCTTTGATTATTCCTAGTGCATGATCACATGGAAGCATGACATTTGTGATGAACATTTGAAACATTTGAAATATAAAAAGTAAAGCATATCCTTACATATCATTTCTGCATACTTAACACTGGAACAGGAAAGCTGAGTATTTCCAAAATAGCTTTTTCCCAACCATTAATAGCAAAAGCAGCAAAATAGCCTCAAGCATCGTTTAATCTTGCTGTGTATGGTCTCCTCTGGGTCTAATGTCTGAATTAACTTTCACTAAAATTATATTGTTCAGCATAAATGCATAACCTTAACAGGCAGAGGTCAGTGCAGTCATATAGTAATCTACTGACTTAATTTAAGTATTACTTGCATAAAGCTACAGATTAATGCATAGCAAAATAATGTCCATGACATTTTCCATCTGGTTAAAAAAGAACACCATGTCATTTGTAACTAAACTGTAACATACAGGATACATTGTCAGAGTTTTTGAATATGTAGTTTTGTTTTTAATGTGAAATAAAAACAATGTTTCATGTTTTAATTACGCCAACACATCATAGCAAGGGTAACCCATGTTATTAATTATGCTTATTTGTTTCTGCTAGCAAGTGATTTAATTGGCTTTGAACTGATTAAATGGGGCATGTCCTCTCAAGACATTTGGCTTATCATTTAACCTCAGGTGTACTCACAGCTCATTTACTCCACTGTGCAAATGAGCCCTTTGTGGAACTAATGCACTTAGCAATGAGAAGACAACAAGAGTCACTATGACGTTTTCTTATGCAGGGAGGGTTTATTAATTTTGCTCTTTGCATATGAATCATTTATTTCAACATGCCTAACATTCCTAAGAAATCCAGGTGTAACACAAAAGTAATGTTTATAGAGATAATTTTTAAATCATTGTATTCAGTGGTGAATCATGTTAAGCACATTATACAGGATCTAGTTTTCCCCAACGCAGTGTTGGATTAGAATTATGATAAGTTGTAAGGATGTGACACTCTTCCTGAAATTTGCACTACTGCAGTATTTGTGTTCGTTCAAACATGCCACAGATTATTAGGCGTCTTGTTTACTGGTCATAATGAGAAAAGGGTGGTGTTGGGTGTCGTAAGGATCACAAGAAAGACAGTATTTTTGTAGCACAATGTTTACTTTTACAACGTATATTACACTTTTCCAAACATTACACTGCATGCAATGTGTTTTGATGTTGAATTATATGTATCAGGATCTAAACAGATGGGTTCCAGCGCCTACGGTTACGGCTACTGCTATAGTGTGTCTGCCAATTGTGCAATAATGTAGAGCTATGCAAACAAAAATATAAGTAAATAAATACATAAATAAATCAAAAAGTACTCTTATATTCAAATACTGTTGGCTATTTAAAAATGAACTGGCTAGCAAGTGTATAAATTGTGTGAAGGAAGACAGATAACAAATCAACCATTAAAACCTTTTGTTTCTTTCATATATCTGTGTCGGTGTTTCATATATCTGTGTCGAAACAGCTCAGTTCTTGTGCGTCCAAATATTCCCTTTAATGAAAAGCTTCACGCTGTCATCGGGGAAGAACAGTGAGTCAGTATACACAGCTCCAATTTGTAGAAGGTTAATTTCCCATGGTACATTGTATACTCCAAACACAATTTTCAGCTTGCTAATGAGCAGTCCATACATCCCTGCTGCATTGTAGGGATCTCAATTAATTCTATCATATCTTTGCAACAGTTGTCACATTCATCGCATTTCAATGATTCAGAAACAAAACCTTTAGTTGTTGCTTATAGTCGTACCCACAATTTGCAGGAAAATGCCATATTTAAGTTTGCTCCTTGTTAAAGATGTGTTATTTTCACTTTATAAAAATAAAAAAGGGTGTCCAAACTAGTGAATAAGACTATGCATATTAAAGTCATGAAAGTGAATCAAAACCAGACTGTATTGCAGTAAGTTTTAAGGCTACACAATATACAGAGTCATATTGTTTTCATGTATGACTGTAAAAAGTAGTGTGACCTGTTGACTAAAGCTGATATAAGTGCACAGATTAAAGAATTAGCATCTCATTGTATTTCAGAATTTCACTGCTGAAACCACCACCGTGACTCTACTTGCACGCGTTTTGAACATTTTTAACAGTGCATTTTTTATTTCTTTCATTCGGACACCATAGATAATTGGATTGATGCATGCAGGGAAAACTATATAGGTGACACCCAGAAACGTGTTCACATCCACTGGAATTGGAATACTCAGGTTCCGTGAGAGAAAAGTAACACTTCCCACAAAATAAAAACACATCATGACAATTAAGTGAGTCCCGCAGGTATGGAAGGCTTTCGACCTATGCTCACCTGCTGCACTTCTCAGTACAACATACAGGATTTTCACATAAGAGAAGAAAATGACCGATGTGTCAATTCCAACAAAACAAATGATCACAGCAACCCCCACTGCATTGTTCTTTTCAGTTGAATTACATGCTAAGCTAACAAGAGCCATATGATCACAGTAGCAATGATGGATAACATTGGACCGACAAAAAGACAAAGGAGAAGCTAAACCGACCAAAGCTAACATAATCGTGCCACTCCTGATCAATGTGAAAAGAAACAGTTTCAAAAACATAGAAGAGTTCATGATGGCAGTGTATCGAAGTGGATTACAGATAGCCACGGTGCGATCCAGAGCCATTGCTAAAAGAATGGTAGATTCTACAGAGGAAAAGAAGTGAATCAGGAACATCTGTGTCAAACATCCGACTAAAGTTATTTCATTCAAGTCAAAAAGAAAACTAAGAAGCATTGCAGGAATAATTGCAGTTGGTACAACAATGTCTATCATAGCTAGGACAGAAACTAGCAGGTACATTGGACTGTGAAGACTCTTGGTACTTTTAATCACAATAAGCAATAAGGAATTTCCAACCAAAACTATAATGTAACTGAGAAAAAATGGGAGGAAAAGCAGACGTCTGTATTGGTAGATCTCTGGAAATCCAACAAAAATGAACTTTGTGTACGAGAAGTTTGCTCCGTGGAGTACCTCAGTCATGGCACTGTAAAGGTAGACTTGATTTTAGATACATGAATCGGCATCATCTTAAACCATGACAATAGCACAACACTGACAGGTATTAGAACTTGTTCTGTGTTTTAGAGCTAGAAATTATCGTCTGAACATATGAATATGTTTTATCAGGTTAAGAAACTTTATGCAAGCTTCTTTAAAGTCTGAGTCAAACTAATAATTACTCTGATTAAATAGTATGTATGTATGTATGTATGTATGTATATATATATATAATATCTGGACTACATTTTAAGATGGTATTTTCTGCTACATTCACAACCATTAAATAGAAAACTGAGAAAATATATAGGCTATTTTTTCACCTAACATATATAGTAATTCACCTATTCTTTCAGATATATTTGACTTTGTCAAACACCTTTTAATCACAGTCTTTTCACAAGCATTGTTCACATGAGTATATGGTGATATGCATGTACCTGTCTGAGGTTTCCTCTTGCTGTCTCCTTGGTTTGCTTGGTCATTCACATGGAGTGTTCCGTCTGCCAATATGCGCTTGGTACACAACCATGTGAATATATATGTACACATATACATGGAGTTGGACCTTTGGCCCCTCAGGACTGAGAAAATTAGCCTTAGCAATATCTGACCAACATGGATACATGGTCACGTCATTAGGTGTACCTAACAGGCTGCAATACCTTATACAACCAGTGGTGAGTTGTGATAGCACTTCTGCTATTCTCAGAATTCATGTTGCCTGACTGTGTAGGTACTCTACATAGGCCACATAGGGTGCTTCAATTTCTGACCTTTTGATAGAGGCTTTATTATAACTTTATTATAGCTATTGCCTGTCAGAAACAAGTCATAAAAGAGGTTAGTGAGGACTGACATGTGCAAATAGAAAACTTGCTGCAGTCAGTCAATCATACAAATAAACTAAGTATGCCACAAATAACAATAGGTCTTACAAAGAATGGCAGTTATTTTGATACTGCTAAAAACATCATTTGCAAAGTGGCTGGTGAGAACTTCAGAACTTGTGTAAGACCTGATGGCACTAATAAATAACTAATAAATAAATTAATACATATAAATAAACTAACACTGTTCCTCAAGCAAATTACTGGTTAAAATTGGCATCATGATGATACATCATAGAACACTGAAGCTCATCAGTTGTTTCACTTATGGATGACAGTTATGTCCAGTTGAATCATCTGTCCATGTTCTTTATCTGCATCTTACATGCAGTTCATTGTTAATCTGGAAAGCTAAGCGGCTTCTCCCTTGACGGCAACTATGCACCACTTCTTAGTATCCTTCTTTGTTAAGGAAGAGCGCTCATTAGTGAAATTAGACACAGTTATAGAGCGCATTGTGTAGACATGCTAGCCCTTGTTAAGTTCCTGGGCCCTAGACATTGTTCAGAAACAAGGCACTAATTGGTCAAGCCCTAATGACATACTTGTTAGCATGTTCTAAGTGTGGTCATACTAATGGTCTCACAGACTACACCTTACACTGTCCATACAAGCATGTGGACTTTAAGATTAAGTGAATAAAAAAGTATTTTTAAATAATTTATTTAAGCCATTCAAATCATTTTTGCAGGCCTCAACATACGGATTAATGTACCTAAAATTAAAGTCACAAAACGTTTCATATTGGCTGCTATAGATGTAATGTTATTTAAATTAGCAAGAACATTTTTCTTTTATTTGTAGTGTGAATGCAAAATGAAATGCAACTAGAAAAATACAAATAATTACAGGAAAAATGACATACTCAAGCACAATAATTAGCTTGATCAGCCACTTTATAAAACTAAAGCAGTTAAGTATCTGCCAATACTGAGCGATGATACTGACTGTACCTAGTCCTGATGTTTGTATATTGTCAAAGCCTAATTCTAAAAAGTAGAATAAATAAAATCAGAAAGCAGTGAAAATAGAATATATATATACACACACACACACACACACACATATACATATATATATATATATATATATATATATATATATACACACACACACACACACACACACACACACACACAAACATGCTCATTCCAAAAAAACCTCAGACAGAAATATGCTTTGTTTACTGCTTTATTACATCACCTTTTTTTTAACACCACTTGAGGTGGCTGAATCGATTCCTCAAGTAACTTGATTGCTAAAAAACATTTATGCAAATTCTTGGCATCAAAGCTTTGTGTAATAACTATATACGTATATAGCTAACTATATAGCTTATTGTGTTTCTCATGGATGATTACTGTCACTAATGTTAATATTGTGGGCTTGTGACATGAAGAAGACAGGATATGATGGGGGGGACTGCAACTTGGAGAAATAGAGAGAAAAGGGAGAAAATACAGTAGGGTGTACAGAATAGACAGGCCATAGAAAATGAAAATGAAGTTCCAAGAAATTGCGCAGTTGGGCCAGATTGGGTGGATGCCTTCCCTGGCACAATTCTAGGGAGAATTTCCTGTAGAATGAGGTTTTAGCCACTGCTGGTAGACCCATATAACCGTACACTTCATACACCTGCAAATTCAGCTACTTCCTTCACACTGTGGCCTTTGGCATCCCCAAATGCAATCACTGCTTTTAGCCAATCATTATCATCTATCATCCCATTTTCCACACATCAAATGAGACATTCACTGCACTGTAGCACCACTTCTCAATATATGAGTATTAGTGCTTACTTGATTAGTATTAGTGCTTACTTGATTAGTTGTATCTAAGCAAGTAGTAAAAACGCTACAAATCCATATCCAAAGTTCAAAAGTCTGTTGCAATAACTGGTCATATTTAAATACCTTACTAATGAATATTGAGCAGGACCCATGTAGTAGTGGTAAGTAATATAGATCTCTCCAGATGGCACGAAAAAGTCAAAGATCTAATTCCCAACTTCCCCACTCAATTTGTTTCCATTAAGGACATGAAAGTGTTGGGATCCACAATTTTGAACTGTCATGGGGCTCACCTGAAGTGCTGGGTCTGTGCTGCGCTAGTGGCTTTACAAATGAATGTGAACCAACTTGGCTATTTCTCCTTTTTCCCTGGCAATTAGAAACACATCCCTACCCTGACTAAGGATGCTGACTGAGATGAGTAAACCTGTGATTAACAAGTCAAACTGGACAAGAAATATTAAAATCACCCTGGAGTTAAATATAACAAAAAAAATGCATAAAAATATACAGTAGTTATATATCTCATATAGCTCTTATGCTTTACAATGAGGAAATAGTAAGTGTAATGATGGAGTCACTAAAGCAGGATGTGGTTTTCAGTGTTTATTAAAGTCCATGAAAACAGAGTCCGACTAGAAACTAAGAGCTGAAAACAAACAGAATAATTCAAACCAAAAGCAGAGGACCGGAAATAAAACAAAAGCCAGTAGGTCAGCTTGCAGGACAGGACACAGAGTCAATGCTGGAGCTGCACTGGCATCCTCAGGTAAATTTAGGCCTGCACCAGCGTCCTCAGGTACTTTTGGGCCTGCAGTGGCATCCTCAGAAACTGGTGGGCCTGCAGAGCCATCCAAGGGTGCAGGTGGGCCTGCAGAGGTATGTAAGTGGGCTTGCTGAGAGCACTTCCTGCTTGTGATGTTGAGATTGACGAGGAGGAATGTCCAACTCAACAACACTGATACCAGCAAGGCCCATCGCCAGAAACAAGGAGTCATTAGAATTAGCTACAAGGTGTTCTTCAACATGAGATCCATGCAAGTATCCATGTAGCCTTTTGGTAGAAGGGCTTTGAGCTTTCCTATAAGATGTGCTCATTCCTGTAGTCTGGCTTTCTGTCTGTCAGTGATTACTTAGTTTTATGAAACCAAACTCACTACATCTTTCATTGGTTGTTGGCCTGTAATGGTGGAGTCATTGAAGCAGGATGTAGTTGCATGTGTTTATCAATGTCCATGAAGCAGACCTCATAAGTAAACCAGCAGAGAATAAGCCAAGGAACAAAATCAACTACATCACATGGCGTGGAAAACAAAACAAAGTCATCATCAAGGACCATCAATATGAGGACACAAAGAATTAGGAGAAAACATGACAAACCTGAAGTCACACTTCAAAGACCAACAATGGGCATGTCACAGAGTGGAAAACAATCTTAGTACTTCAAAAGGCCTCAGACACGTTACTGAAGAAAATGAACCAGTCACAGGAGTAACAGTGGAAAAATCACAATGTATTGACTGTAACATACAAAGATCATTTTAGCAGTTAGCTCTCACAGTGTCGCCTTAAAAAATAAACTACAGCTGCAACACTAAAGTCTGGGTTTGTCTGTTTGGCTCACAGGAAAGAAAAACAATACCTGTTAATCATTTAATCATTATGTTTAATAATAATAATAATAATAATAATAATAATAATAATAATAATAATAAACAGCACCTGCTTTAGACATCATTACATTACAAAAATGCAGCACATCATCCACATACTGTACAAAGAAACATGGGCAATGTTGCCATTAATGCTAACATCAATATTAAAGGAGAAAGCAATAAAAAAAAAAAGTTTATTATTTAAATTAATTTGAACATAAATACATACATACATACATACATACATACAATAGCATGTGCTATATATCTGTAGGACAGAATTAAAATGTTGAAAAACAAAAAACAGAGTCTGAAGTACTACAAGAAGTAGTTATTTATGTAGCCTCTATTGTACGTATTTTTTCACCTAAATGGATTAATGTGGCAAAGTTTAAAGAATTTAAGAAACTGGTTCCTTATTTCTTTTGTTCTCACTCCATAAATAACTGGATTGAAACAGCTGGGAAAAAGTATATACATTGTACTTATAAAAACACGGACATTGGGAGAAAAATTATTTCTAATTCTATATGACAAAAAAGCTGTTAAGACAAAAACTAAACTAAATGTCATGACGATTATATGTGTCAAACAAGTGTTGACGGTCTTCATGCTGGACTTCCCTGATTTCAGGATGGAAACAAATATTATTATATAAGATACGGCAATAAAAACAAAATCTGCAGCTGGTATTAGAAAAGCAGATACAAGTCCAAGTAAGTTGTTGACAGAAGTGTCACCACATGCTAGCTGGACCAATCCCATGTGTTCACAGAAACAATGATCGATCTCATTTTTCATACAGAAGTGCAGTTTTCCAGCCAGAGTGATCATTGCGATGTTTAAGAATATATTTCTAATTATTGGGACAATAATAAACTTTAGTAAGTTGGGCATTTGCATATAACTATGATAAGAAAGAGGTCTGCAAATAGCAAAGAACCGATCCAGAGCCATCCACATCAGTAAAGTAGACTGATATGAACCGATGTACTGAATGCAAAATATTTGTATTAAGCAGCCCACCAGTGAAATCCCATTCCAGTCAAATAAAAAGCTGAGCAGCATATGTGGTACAATTATCATTGGCATAGACAGGTCCACAAGAGCCATTAGACCAATTAATACAAACATGGGAGAGTGCAGAGCTCTCTTGGTAATAATTAAAAATATCAGGATAGAGTTTGAAGTGGTAGACAATAAAAACATAAAGAAATACGGGATAAATAGAAAGCGCCGCCATTCTCCCAGAGAATAGAAGCCATTCAGTTTGAAAGCTGTGAAAGAAATATTTTGTGCATGAAGATCTTGCATACTGCTCAACACCATGGTACAATCACCATGTATCTTTCAAAAAGACATGCTCACTGCAGCTATCTTCAACAGCGAAGTGTCTTACACTACTACCAGTGATTCCAGATGAAGGATTTTATCCAAATATCCTGTTTTTTATGGTGCAGACACTTCTACAATGCTAGTTGAATGCCCATGACAACATTACCTACCACACGTCAAGAGAATAATAATAATTTCTTACTTAGACAGAATAGACATAGAGAACAATTCATTCTTACATAAACAGAACTTGATAAATACTGATATGCAAACATAGGTGGAAAAAAATGCATATGCGATTTCAAATAAATTGAAGAAAGTTGTTTTGGAATGATACTGCACAGAAAGTTGTCTGATAGAAAGACATCTAAACAGCAATAGAAATTTTGCAACACATTACATGACAACACCACTTAATATTAACATGTGTACTATAGTCTGTTTTGTGCAGAGGCATTCTCTCATGAACACTGAAGAATTTAATGACTGCTCTATGCACAGCCACTTATCGGGTATCCACTTTGCTTCCCCTATGTTGATTAAAGCTTGACATTGTCTCTGCTTCTATTTACAGCCAGTTGTGTTCTCATGGGGCTATGCTGTATTCCTACAAGCTTTTGACTTGGCATGACAGAGCCCTGCTAGTCTCAATTCCCTCTGCATCACCCCATCTACAGACAGGCTGCACTCTGTGTAACAAGAGCGTACTGCCACAAACAAGTCTTTGAAAGAGTATGAGCTTAGAACTGACATTTTTTAGTTTTTGGGAAAACAGTTTGAGATTGATATCCAACCATGTCATGGTTGTTTTTCCAAAACTTTATTTTAACTTTATAAAACTGATATTCTGAATTATAGGTACATTCTCTCACAAATAGTGACATTCACTCAGATGCATCTGGAGCCACTGCCTGTCCCAGCAGAGCATCCACTGGCACGTAGGGATCAATAATAAAAAGAAATAAAGTTAAAAGCAGCACATGAATTATCTGTGTTCAGGTTGGGTGTCATATATCGGCTGCATGCACTTTTCTATGGAGCACTGACTGTAGGATGAAGGGTCGTTCAGTTTTTCTGTACAGCACATTATTTTCAAAACTTACCCATGACACCACTTTCAAAGTTGCAGTTCCTAGTCTGGGTGGAACAATTTAGACATATTGTACACCAAATACATTGCATCAAAAATACCTTTGCTGTGCTTTTTGCTCACAAGTTGAAATATCTACAGAAAATGTGGTGAGGCAAGTTGCAGAGAAAAGTTGCAGGCCCATTACCAACACCAAATGGGATCTGGAGATATTCATATAGACTACATGTCAGTCATCCTATCTTATCCAGAAATGGCTGGTGTTTTGATTGTGTTGCAAAGGCAGTTGCACTCTTCTACTTCTATTCCATGCTTCACCTGGTCAGTGTAGCCAGGCATCTTCATATATCAGATATTTAGCCAGTAAAGCTCTTAATTGTGGCTGTTTCTTGTTACTCCCCCTTATGTCCAGCTTGTCTAGGACTGATTTTAAATTGTGGTCACTATGCTCAGTGATTATAACTATGAATTCTTATGTAAACAATATGTTAAGTGGTCTGCTAAGAGGGCCTCCCTAAGTGTTCTCAAAGTGCTTGCAAAAGTGAATCATCTTTGCTATAGTGGGGAATACAGACCAACAGGCAACAGTCCTCTGGTTAGAATTTCACTTTTTCACTATGGTACCATCACCTTCTACACAGACAAGTTGCTTACAGTGACTGATTATACGCATACATTTACCATGTGAAGCATAGCCTGTTCAGTGTTATGGAGATTCTTGACTACTAGGAAACCACTGGTATATTAGCAGCAGTTACCATAAGCCAGCCAGCAGTGGGCAACGTAACCTCATCTTCTCCATATCGCTGGAGGGCATAGAATTCTCATCGGCCACTGTCTGGCCAAAATGGGGTTTACATGCCATTCATTATTTGTAGATTGTGGGATTTTAAAGAAATCCTTCACAAGAGGATTATCAAATGTCTTTCTGGCATAAATGTAACAGCAAAAGTTTGAATACTCTTGGTCAGATAATGTTTTGTTGATTTTTTTTACCACCCTCCTACACCATAGATATCTCCACAGCACTGGGGATCAGTAATAATTGTTCTATAGTTTAACTTGGTGTAAGGAAGATACATATATTGCAACTGTAAATACAACAAGAACCCAAGAGCAAAAAGAGTATGATCCAATTTGCCAGTGCCTTTAGGATGCAGAGGCCACTTTTGGTACTGAAAAGAGGGTGTTTCTGTGTCTTGACGACCATCAGAAACACTTTGCCATCTTTGCCATACCCTGCTTGACATTAAAAAAACAGAGCTCAGTTGTTGGAGGCACTGTGTGACCTCAGACTGCTTCAGACTGCAGTACAGCATGATGCTGCTGGCTGGGAAAGGAAGCATTAAAAATTGTGTGCCAGAAAGTGGAAGTGGAGTAAGATCTTGGAGATTTGTGCAAGGCTAAAAGCTTACCCTGGCTACCTGGCCCCTCCACCACTTTTCTCCAGTGATCCCTTTCTTGACAATAAATCACATCCCCTCAGACCTAAGCTAACTTCCTGGCACAAACTCTGGGACTATGGTGTTACTTTTTTTTACAGAAGCATGGCTCAGAGAAAATTATTATGATATTTGTTGATGTCATATTTTTCACAAAGAAAAGAAGATAAGTACTAAATAAAAATTAACATTTGAAAACAAGAACTATGACTAAATATATTACACTTTATCAGTGAAAACTAAACAGAAACGTGAAAGACTGATAAACGGACTAATCCCTTTAAATCCATTTCTCTATCCATCCTATGTTTGACAAAACAAAAGCCAAATTATCTCAATGCATTAGCAAATAATTTGGCTTGTTTTAAACAAATTTCTTAAAATAAGCCAAATTATCTGCCAAATGCAGTGCGATAATATGGCTTAATAAAAATCACTTAAATTAAAAAAAAACAAAACAGAAAAGATGTTACATAACATCTGTTAAATAATCATATAATAAGCTTACAACAATCTTAAAATCAGAAATACTGTATATCATCTAGATTTGAAATTGTTACCTGCCAAAATATATATTTTTTGTACCAGTGCACTCACCATGTTGTTGTTGTCTCTTTTTTATACAGTATAATGAAATGCGTGCAGTATGTGCATCCATTTGCTGCAGTGCTTAAAGGATTTAAAGTTTTCAGGATGTTTACACAGAGAAAAACTTGTGCTTAGTGTGATAGGTTCCACTCTGTTAAACATTGCATCAGTTTGTGAATCATCTGTGTGAATAGGCCTTAACTACATTTTAAGAAAGCCATGTAGGTGAAGCCTTGTGACTATTAATGCAGAGTGTTTGAGATTTTATGCTTTTACCCAGTACAGGGGAGTCTTGTGCTGTTTTTCTTGAGAAGAGAGGATTACTAGGCTGTGTGGGCTACAAATGGAGTTTATCACAGTGACTTTACACACCAGCTAAACATTACTGGGCTGGATGTGTTTCACAGATATAGTTGCTGAAACAATTGTAATGAAATTCCATGTTACTGTAATCCAGCAAATAATATTAGTTTAAATATGTACATGGCTAGCTGTGTGGCATGACATCGGCACATGATGGACCAGATCCTAAGTGGGCTCTACCTGGATGACCTGTTGCTTACAGGCAAGGATGACTAATCATCTCAGAAAATCTTGATGCAACTCATCAGAGGCTAGAGGATTACGGCCTTCATGTCAGGAAAGATAAATGTATGATTCTTTCGTCCATCAGTTGAGTACCTTGGCCATGTAATCATCACCCCTGGTCTCCACAAACTACCGTCAAAAGGCAAAGCCATCATCAGTGCACCCTCACCATGGAATGTGAGCCAGTTGAATCCTTCCTAAGAATACTGATAGACTATTCAAGTTGCTCAAGCTGCTTGAAGTTAAGTCAAGACAGTGGGAATAGATAAGACGTGAGGACATTTTTTATGAGCCAAAGGCAGCCCTGACACATTCGAAGTTCCTTACGCACTTCAGTTATACACAGATTGAGCGTAAGGCAAATACATTTTGTCGGGGTTATATAGTATATAATTCATTATATACTTAGATATTAAAAATTAGGTGTCAGACGGCATAATTTAGCGTATTTTAAGCACAAACAATAATAGCCACCTGATCCAATCTCAGGGTCAGAGTTCATCACGAGACATCAGGGATCTGCACGCTTGTCACAATATTGAGCCACATATCCAGACTAGTTTTAATAAAAGCAATTTATTGACAGGACATTAATAACAAAGCAAATAAAACATTAAACAATAAGTTGGATTGATATATGCAAAAGAGGAAGTCCAGATACATCACAGTCACTTAAAGAGACTACATGAGTTTGCTGAAACTCCAGGGAAGCTATTTTGTGGAAAATGAGCAGAGCTGGAGCATACATCTAAATGGAACAGTTTATCTGAAATCATATTATCAAAAAGCAGAACATCAATAAACACAGCACCGAAGACTGGACCATAGAAGTGCATTTTGTGTGTGGTCACCTTACTGGAAGCTCAGGAGGTGTACCGCTGGTCTGAGTGCACTCTGGCCTGGTCTTTTAGCATGGTCGGGGGAGATGAACCCTGGGTTGGTTGGCAGTCTTCCCTGTGAAATGGACTGATGTGCAGGCTTCATTGGAGATGAGTTGGACCACCCATGGTTGGTCACGTGGGCACTCACGGCTGGTCACGTCTTCTGGCATCTGGCAGTCAGTGCTGGCTTATTTGGTCCGTAGCTCTTGATGCTTCAGCAGAATGAAGCCAGGTTAGCGGACCCCTGGCTACATCTTGATCTCTTTCAAGGGCTCTTTTGAAGGGACTCTGCTTTTAGATAAAGAACGGCCAACCCCTACAATTTGAAATGAAGAAAATTCTTCCATTTTTTTTCAGGTGGAAATTTAGTAGTCAAGCTGGTATTACTTGCAGCCAGCTACATGCAGCAATGGGCCTTATTGTTGTCTGTTTATCAGTATGTTATCCTCTTCTGGATGACACTGGAATGTAGGACAAAGCATAAAAGCAATAAGAAAAGGATAAGAATGTAGTGGTATGTAACACGGTGGTGTCCCATACAGTGACTAATTGGTGGCACCAGTCCTGTCACAAAAGCAAATAACACAGTTAAGATAAGGCTATTTATTTACATGGATATGAATTTGTTTGGATGTTTAATAGAACCTCAATTGATTGACAAGAGGAAAAAAATAATTGCCTATAACATTTGTACTTTGAAGCATATTTCTAAAAAATTACATAAGTATTATTTTTTAGTAATGCTCAGGAACAGTTTCTCAGGTATTTACCACCCCTGACAGTTCAAAGCTCCTGCTGTGATTTATTTATTATATTTTATATTTATATTATATAAATTCTGAATCACACACTTGAATATGTACAAAGCATAAAGAAAGATTAAAATACAGCACAAATAATACAGCAGTGGCTATTTTGAATACAGATGTTAATGCCACTAGCCCTGTTCTCTGTTGTGGTAACCCCCAAACCTTAAAAATGAACAAAACCGTATTTGTGTTCCCGGTGTGTGTACGATCACAATGAATGAATTTAATTATCTACAGGTTACATTTGTTACATTTGTTAGTTGGAAATAATGACTTGACTTCATTTAATTAGTACTCAGCATCCCAGTAAGAGACAGCAAAGGCTCAGAAATGTACCAAGACATTAAGAGTTATTAAGTTATTTCAGCCTGAAAGGGATCAATGATGGGACTGATTTGATTGAGAGACCAAATGACAGCAGGCTAGTTTGAAATGGCCCAGACAACCAAGAGGCAGGCTAGAGGGCTCTATAGACTTTCTGTTCTAGTAATGTTCAGCTATTCCCCACTACAGTCATCAGTGTCCTCAAGGGATCAGAATCTGAATATCAATGGCCAATTCTCTTTCCTTCTGAAAATCCAGAGGATGCAAACAGGGCCATTTATTAACACCACATAGCTATGATTAATGCTGTTAAACAGAATCAAACTGTCACAGTACTGTACAAAAATAATTTATTTTCCAACCAAATTCACCACAAAGTACAAATTATTTGCACTAGCATCAATAAAGAAACTGTTCGTCCTTTACTATTGTCTGTTATTTTCAGGAGACATGCTTTTAAGTTCCACAGAATTCCACATGGATATTTTTCCTTTATCTTGTGAAAATGAATGCCTTGTATATAATGACTTTGAAAACATGCTCTCTGACGTATACACAGCACTGTACATTAAATATATCAATTTATATGGTTTTGTGAACGTCAAAACAGTGAATTTTGTTGTTGTGTTTGCTAATACATTTATATAATTTACTTCACTGCACACTCAAATATGTTAAGATTAAAGCAGTTCCTGTTTACACAGAGAGTGAGTTTACATTAAGCCTTACATTTGTTCTTTCTTAACAGACACATTATTTTCAAATCAATTAATTTAAGACAGCCATACTGATGAAATGTATTATAATTTAAATTATTTCATATCAAGTTGAAATACTCAGGTTTGGGTAATTTTCAGAATGCCACTTCAATTAGGTTACACTTTAATGTATGGGGGCAAATACTTTGTTCTCATTTTTCTAATTCAAAATAAAAGTAATAAATTATTCATGCCTAATTAATATTGCTTATTAACTTTGACAATAAACAATAGTACATGCTATATATCTGCAGGACAATCTGCCATTCACGGAAAAGAGTCTCAACTTAAGGACACAATAAGTAGCTATTTATACAGTCTTTATTGTATTTTCTTTAACATTGGGCTACTGCTGCAGCCTACATCACTGGATTAATGTGGTACAACTTTCACACGGTTCAAGAATTTTAAAAACTGTTGTCTTATTTCTTTTGTTCTTACTCCATAAATTATTGGGTTGAAACAGCTGGGGAAAAGTGCATACATTGTACTTATAAAAATACGACTGTTGGGAGAAAAATTATTTCTAGTTCTATATGACAAAAATGCTGTCAAGGCAAATACTAAACTAAATGTGATTACAATAATGTGTGTTATACAGGTGTTGATGGCCTTCATGCTGGATTTTCCTGACTTCATCACAGAAGCAAATGTCATTACATAAGATACGGCAATAAAAACAAAATCCGCTGTTGATACTAAAAACGCAGATACAAGTCCAAGTAAGTTGTTAACAGAAGTATCACCACATGCTAGCTGGACCAATCCCATGTGTTCACAGAAACAATGATCGATCTCATTTTTCATACAGAAGCGCAGTCTTCCAGCTAAAGAGACCATGGTGATATTTAAGAGTGTATTTCTAATTACTGGCACAATTACAAACTTCAGAAAGTTGGGCATTTGCATATAACTGTGATAAGAAAGAGGTCTGCATATAGCAAAGAACCGATCCAGAGCCATCCACATCAGTAAAGTAGACTGATATGCACCAACATACTGAATGCAAAATATTTGTATTAAGCAGCCCACCAGTGAAATCCCATTCCAGTCAAATAAAAAGCTGAGCAGCATATGCGGTACAAAGAACATTGGCATAAACAAGTCCACAACAGCCATTAGACCAATTAATACAAACATTGGAGAGTGCAGAGCTCTCTGAGATATAATCAAATATATCAGAATGGAGTTTGAAGCGGTGGACAATAAAAACATTAAGAAATATGGGATGAATAGAAAGCGTCGCCATTCTCCCAGAGAATAGAAACCACTCAGTTTGAAAATTGTAAATGAGATATTTTCTGCTGGAAGGTCTTGCATATTTCTCAACATCATGATACAGTCAGCATTTGTGTCAAAACCACATGCTCGCTACCTACACTACAGCAAACAACAACAAGATGATTTTTACTTCTACCAGTAATTACAAATGATGGATTTGATTCATTTGGATAATCATTTCATCACTACTATGACAACAATCTCTCTCATTCACTTTTATATTTAATAATTTACAAGTTTTATATTTAGATTGATGTTAAGCCATTAGAAAACTGTATAAATAAGTGATATCTAAAATCTTTTTGTGACTTTACACAGCAACATGCATATGTTTTTAAAGTACAGTTTGATTATAACTATTCTAGAATGATATTGCAAAGAATGTTGTATGATGGAAAACACATTTAAAAGCTCAGGTCATTTCAAAACAGCAAAACAATTCAGTATTAAACAAAGATGTATAATATGTTCTGTTCAGTGAAAAGCCACTGACAACGTATTGTAATGTTCTTATCAGAGCATTCAGAGGAAGTACTGCTCTTTGCACGGTCACATATTTTGCTTTCCAGCTGATGAAAGTTTGGCTGTGTCACGGCTCCTATAAAAAGCCAGTTGCATTCTCATGAGGTTATGTTGTTTTCCTCCAGGCTTTTGAGTTGGCAGAGTTGTCTTTGTTTCCAAATTGTATGCTCATATTGTACAGGCTTGTGTGGTCATAAATGTCCTGAGTTCTCTTAAACTGTCTCCCAACACTGGGCATCATGTGATACACAAATTGCAAGTGTATGACATGTGTCTATTATAATCAGCAATTAATTGGCTATAATTTTTGCTGCAGGCAGTCAAGTTGATTCACTCCCAAAAGTGGTAAGTTCAAGTGTATGTCAGAAATGTGTTTATTATAATCAGCAATTAATTGGCCATATTTCCTTAATCTTGGCTGCTGTGCATATAAAAATTTGAAAAGCCATTGTCATGACAGGACTGATTTAGTGTTACTAGATGGCTGTACCAGAGAAGAGGTCATTCAAAACTGTTCTATTATTTTGCTTATTATTATTATTATTATTATTTTGTTTTTAACATGATTTCCAGGGCCACTTGTTGCCTGTAGCTCTGGGCACAGTCAGCTCTGTTGTTGAGCATCAAGCTGTCATGCTTCAGGGTTTCCCCGCTGCCTCTGATCTCCCAGATTTCATCTCCGTGTTGACGTCATAACCACATGCCCCAAACTCTCCATTCACACTCCACTTCCTAGATCTGGCTGTCCTGAATTCTGATTGTTTCACCTGCATCTTGTTTACCCTTCCATATATATATACCCCTCGTTTGCGAAGTATTGCCAAACTCTGTTTGCTTACTGAGCATTCTCCCCGTCTCTCTCTGTTTACTATTTTCGTTCTCGACTCTTCTTTGTTCTCTGACTCCCTTTCTCTCTCTCGGATTAGTTTTTGTTCGCTGTACTGATTGTTTACTCTGGTTTTGACCTCCCCTTTTGATCTCTGGATTTCTCCCCTGTATTTTTCCTCTGCTTTGGTTGCCTGTTTATCTGACCCTTGCCTGTCTCTCTCTTCTCCTTCAGCCTCCCCCATTATTGTTCTGTATTTGCTGCTGACTTTGATTATCAACTTGTCTAATAAACACTCTGACTTTTAGCTTGGCATGCACCAAAGTATGCCGAAATGGCCTTTGTTCTCTTCTATGCTGTGCATGTTTTGAGTTAGTGGTGGTGGTGTGGGTTCTGCTTTCCCACTTCTGACACCATTGTGATGTCTTGACAAAGAGGGAGCAGCAGGAAACATAGCAGTTTAAAATAATGCTCTTTTACTGAATACAGCAGCAGTAGAGAACCACTGCCCAGAGCTACTGAACAGTCAAGATAGTAGTCATCAATCACCATATTCCTCAACCTGACGGTATGCACAAACACTACTACTCCACTAACAAGCCCCACAGCCCAGCACAGAACATCATGAGCAACACATCTACATTTAAGATGACAGTTACAACTATTTACAAAACTTAAAACCTGAGTGTAAAATAACTCATAAGCATCCATGACTGTTTATTTAAAGTTTATTTATATAACACACTTTTAGAACAGAAATTGTCACGAAGCAGCTTTACAGAAAATCTGGGTCCAAGCCCCCTTTGAGCAAGATAAGGATGATGCTGGCAAGGAGAAACTCCCTAGAACAACATGAAAAAATCTCGAGAATAATCAAGACTCAAAAGGATCCCACCCTCTTCTGGATGACACTGGAAAGTAAGACAGAGCACAAAAGTAATATGAGAAGGATTTTACAATTAATATACAATATTGAGTACAGAGATTATGATCTATGAAAATCAGTCAGTGTTAACAGTGAAAATCTGTGACTAAGAAGCATATCAGTAAAAAACCATGAGTGTCAGTGACTACTGTTAAAGGCACTGTTTGACACCACCTCCATGCCACTTAAAAGCACACCAGAAGAAGTTTCTTTATTTAACCTGAAATGTAAGCCCCTAAATTTGCTAGCCGCTATGTGACGTTAATCAAAAAGTCATCACCAAGTCTCCAGGTAGTTTGTTGGCATTGAGGGCATCTGACTGGAATGAAGAACTCAAAATGAATTCTGCCAGAAAGACTCGGAAGGCAAAAGGGAAATGGGAAATGATATTTTAATCCTCAATGAGGTGTACAATTTGAAGGATAGCCATTCTTAAGAAATAAGAATTCACTATGTAGGCTCGGGCCATGGGCCCACATATGCACTATGTACACTCAGGTCATGGGCCCACACATTGACCCACACGCAGTATGAGTTCTGTTAGTGTTAGTGTTAAGAAAGCAGTGCTAGACCTTTCAGGTCAAACTTTTAATAATACTAAAAGTGACCACTGCTAGTTGCTTGCAAGGGTTAAATGGCTTAAGTTTTGAGCTTGCCAATTAGGCATCCAGGATGTCAGGTTTATGTAAGACTCATATGCTGAAGAGGACCATCTCTCCAACATCTTGATTGCAGAAATCTGTAGGCCACATTTATCTGTGGTTGTAGCAGCACCTATCGAAAAGGAATGCTCTTTCTATTGTGAAGCTGAGAGGCTCTACACCATAGCAGCCAAACGGACCCTGAACCATTGTTTGGTCATGGTAAAGCCGTTAGGCAATACGAATAGAGGGAAAATAAGAAATACGCGCACAAGTTTTGAGATAGCAAACCATAGAGGAGAAAGGTAGAAACAATTGTTTACTCTAAACAAGACCGAAATGTTTCTGCAGTCCCCCATCTGATGGTCGATAGCTGGAGAAGGGAGTAAAGAGGCCAAATTGACATCCTTACCCAGGATAATGTCAGATTTCATATGAGGAGAGAAAGTTTCTGCAGCAAGAGGAACGAAAGACGTACCCAGGGCTTGCGTAGGCAGGGCTGTGGAGAGACTGAAGGTGGGCATAGCCGAAAACAACAAAGGCCTCAGGGAGCAGAGCAGCAGAGGGGAAAGCCAGCGCAGCAGTGGAGGTAGAGGGGCCTGGCAGAACAGGTGCCGAAAGCAAAATGGAGCCGGGACCAGAGTTAGACAACCAGCCTGGATTCGAGGTTCCTTACAGGAGGGTGAGGCTTTGGATGACTTGAAGCAGCTAGAGATTTGGGGCTTCAGGATGCTCCAAGACAGGATGCGGAGAGCACAGGGGAGCGGGGTGCTTGCAGGACATTCTCGGAGAGGACATGTTTGCAGAACGCTTCCTCCTGGCCTTCGCAGGCTGAGCAAATGTATCGGGAGTAGAAGGAGCATGACAGTCGGCAGGTGTGGAGTTCTCATGGTTTTGACCCGGCCTTGTTTGCTGACTACTCTTCCGAATTGTCCTTATGTAAATAAACACCAAACCCTGTTAGCTATCTGCGAGTGTCTGGTTTGTTTGCCCTGCATTACACTCCCATTTCAGCATGGTGGTCTCATTGCTGTATACCATTTTGTGAACTCACAGTTACTCCAGATTTTTATTCAAGCAATAATTAAAATGTTCATGAAGAAAAAAAAACATAACATGCCACATTAAAAATATCTGGAAAGGAACTGCTACAGTATAGTATGGGCAGGACTAGGACTATTATTCAAACAAGGTAACCACTTCTGGCTCCAGTGGCTCTGCAGTTTTCTGGCCTTTGCTGCTGCAATGCGAGTTTGAGGGGAAGGCTCTGGATGTACACTATATGGACAAAAGCTTTGAGACACACATCTTAATCACTAAATTCAGGTGTTTCTTTCAGCCCATTGCCACACATACAGGAACTCAATCACCTAACCATGTAGTCTGCCTACAAACATTTGTGAAAGAATGGCACATTCTAAAGAGCTCACTGAAGTAGAGCATGATACTGTAATATAATGCCACCGTTGCAACTAGTCAGCTTCCGGTAAAGACAGTCTGCTGACTCAACAAGTGCAGTTCCAAAGCTTCTCTGGTATTAACATCAACACAAAAACTGTGTGCAGAGAGCGTCATGGCATGGGTTTTCATGGCTGAACGGCTGCATGCAAGCCTTGCATCACCAAGCGTAATGCCGTGCTTTGAATGGAGTGGTGTAACGTGCCACCACTGGACTCTGGAGTAGAGGAAATGTGTTTTGTGGAGTGATGCATCATCCTATTCTATCTTTCAATTTGATGGATGAGTCTGAATTTGGCGAATGCCAGAAGAATCTTACCTGCCTGACTGCACTGTGCCCAATGTAAAATTTGGTGGAGGAGGGATAATGCTCTGGGGTTGTTTTTCAGGGACTGGCCCAAGCCCCTTACTTCCAGTGAGGAGGAATCTTAATGCTTCACCATACCAAGACATTCTGACAACTGTATGCTTCCAGCTTTGTGGAAACAGTTTGGGTAAGGCCCTTTTCTGTTCCATCATGACTGTGCCCGGATGCACAAAGCAAGGTTTATAGGCTATATTGAGACCTCAAGCTCAAATCCAATTTTTGTAACATCCAGATTTTGTCCAGATTTGGATAGCAAAAATCTACATGTGTTGTAGAATGGCTGCATGGGTGAGAGCTTTGGAAAAACTCTACAGTGGGATTCAGTCAAGGGCAAGGAAAATATGGTTTAACCGTCCGCTTCCTAATATTCTGCTTGCGATTCTTTAATCGCTGGAGAACAAAATCGATAAACAGAAGTTCTCTAAACTCAGCCACAAACCACAAGCCATTCATCTTGACGCTGACCACAGTGCCTCCACACTGATTCTTTGGTTGTTTTCACCAAGAGAAAAGCGGGACCTGTCACTGAAGATGACATTGACATGGTGTTAAGCACAGTTGTTCATGTAGTGTGTATGTAGTCCTGAGTCGTGTAGACATCTACTGATGGTACTGGCACTAACAGGATGACTCATGGGGACCATCACTGCTCGCTGAAAGTCCACAATGCTCTCTGTTTACACATGACTGTGTGGCCAAACATGCAACTAACATCATTTTTAAGTTTGCTGATGACACTACCGTCCTAGGCCTTATCATAGATGGGGATGAGGTCAGCGCTTTTGTCAGAGCGGTGCTGTGACAACAGTCTCAACATCAGCAAAATAAAGGAAATGATGGTGTCCTCCATAAAACTGCAGATGAGTGGTCACTCTTCTCCAAATATCAATGGAGCCAAGGTGTAGAGAGTCAGCAACAAGTTGCATGGTGTACACCTCAGTGATGACCTCACCTGGTCCCTGCACACAAACACAGTATAGTGAAATAAATGAAATCTGCATGTCAGCACCTCTTCTTGTGAAGGCACAGGGAGATTGGTCTGCTGACATGCTCCTGACATGCTCACCAACATCTACAGTTGCACTATACAGAGCATCCTCACAGGCTGCATCAGTGTCTGGTACAGCATCTGCACCACCTACAACCGTAAGGCCCTTAAGAGAGTGGTGACACAGTGCACCATAAGATCCTCCTGTCAGTCCTCACCAACACTGGAATCACTGGCACCACATGGAAGTGCTTTGAGTTCTATCTGGAGGAGCACTATTACCAGGTAATAAAAGAGTCCACATCTGCTCCATGCAGATTCTCCAATGGTGCACCTCAGTTCCTCTCTCAAGAGGCCACCGAATTTGCTAGTCCGCACAGATTGATTAATATGGCCCTCTTAGGGGCTTCTTTTATTAACAGTTCATGGAAAACAGGAACCCAAATATAAATAACCAACTCTCAAAAAATAAAGGGGAGAGCTCAGGTCCGAGAGAGAAATGGGGTGGTGTGGAACCTCAGTAAGGCTCTTTCTTTCGCTGGCATCAGTGAAAAGCTCCTTGCTGGAGGTGCGTGTGGGTCATGTGCTGGCAGCGGCCACTGCTCAAGGGTCTGCACAGAAGGAAGAGACAGAAGGGGAGGCAAAACAGGAGACTCAACCCTGTGGAGTCAATAACAACTCTGCCTCAGGGTAAGTGCTGGCATGTGTAGTGGATTAACGATGACCATCCATGTGTTGTTGTCTTGTTCCGCTCTGTAGGCATGTGGTCTGGGCTGTCCAGAATACAGGTGCTGAAAGGTGACTTCAGCACCTCGGAGAGTGATCTTGTCCTTGCGAACAGTTGTTTTTGGTACATTTTGGGGGTGGATGGCTGGCCTATAACTTGGCCACTATAACTTGACTACTATAACTTGCTCTAGGCAAACACCTTGCACCCAATTTCTTCTCCGGAACACGCAATACAAAGGCCGACGCACTGTACCGAATACATAAAGTCGAGGCAAATGATTCAAATGAACCAAAACCCATGCTCGATCAAAGAAAGATTCTGGCTCCCATTAGATGGGAGATAGATGACAAGATTAAGCAGGCTTATTCTGCTGAGCATATCCCGGAGTCGCTCCCTCCTGACTGGGTGTTCGTACCTTCCCAACTCCGTGACCGTCTAATCATCTGGACTCGTACATCTCTAACCCCAGGTCATCACGGAGAGACCTGAACTCTCCAACTTCTCTCCAGGAAACACTGGTGGGAGAGTATGAGTTCTGTTTCACAGTGCAAAACCCCACTCACCCTGCCAGCTGGAAAATTAATGCCCTTACCCATTCCGTCACGCCCCTGGGCCCATATCGCTGTAGACTTTGTCACCAATCTACCAAATTCACAGGGCAACACCGTTTTTCTTACCGTAGTTGACAGGTTCTCCCGTGGGGTCCGTTTCATCCCATTTACACAATTACCTACCGCTTTCCAAACTGCTGAGTGTTTATTTAACCACGTGTTTCCCTTCTTTGGTATCCCTGAGGATGTAGTGTCTGATAGACGTACTCAGTTTACCTCCCAGGTCTGGACAGCTTTTCTGGATAGACTGGGTGTCTCCATCAGCCTCACCTCAGGGTACCATCCACAGAGTAATGGACGATGCGAGAGGATGAACCAGGAGCTTGGTAAATTCCTGAGAATTTATTACCATAACAACCAAATTGACTGGTCTGTCTATTTACCCTGGGCAGAGATGGCCCAAAACTCTCTCATTAGTTCCACCACATCCATTACTCAATGTATACTTGGTTATCAGCCCCCTCTCATGCCCTGGTCATTACAGCCCTCCGATATACCCTCTGTGGAGCATTGGAAGCAACGGAGTGAGGAAGTATGGGGTGAAACCCATCAGTGTATCGAGGCACACTTTGCAGATAGGCGTCGTGGTGGTGTCACCTCTTACGTCACCAGAGATCGAGTATGGGACTTCAGGCTTTCCGAGGGAAATAAGAAACTCTTGCCCAAATACATTGGTCCATTTAAAATTCTTAGCAAAATCAAGGATGTCACTTATAAACTAGAACTACTGCCTCAATATCGTGTTTGTCCATCATTCCATGTGTCCTTGTTAAAGCCTGTAGTCCCTGCCCCGTTGGAAGAGGCCCTTCCTGATGCCACGCCCCCTTCCCTGGTCACCGTGGAGGGTGCTCCCGTGTACGCTGTTCGTCGGCTTCTGGACTCTAGGAGGAGAAGGGAGACACACAGGCCAGATTCCCTTAGTTGTCCTTCACCATGAGAAAGTCCAGAGAATACAGCAAAGAGGTGTTGCCAAAGATTGTTGAGCTGCCCAAATCAGCAAATGGCTACAAGAATATAGCTTGACAGATGAAAATGCCCATTTCGCCTAGCAGGGCAATTATGTTTAAAGAAGTTTAATCAGCCAAAAAAAAAATTGACCAGAAATGACTATCCCTTTTTGGAATTCAATAGTCCTCCCTCTTGATTTTAGCTTTAAAGTCCTTCGGTTCCTTACAGACACATAATATCTCAGTTTTAAGTGAATGTACATAACCAAATCACTAGGCTAGGTTTTCTGCATCAACAGCAGGCCTACTGTGTACCTTAGCCCTGTTTGTGGTTTATTACTGAGAGATACAAACACTTTCCAGGGGGCATGTATGAGCTTTGCATCTTTTCTAGGTTTGATGGAATATGTGAAGGACAGAACTTCAAACCCTTGAAATACATTTGAGTATTTGGATCTGCATTATCTTGTCATTGAGCCTTTCCTGAACATCTGTCTGCTCACAGTTTGTGTCATTACTATACATTAATGTATAGACTCGCTTCACTAGGCCCAAGAAAAACAAATCTTCACAAAGTGATATTTCTTTTTTACATTCAGCACAGCTTTTTCCATAGTAGATTCATGACTACTTCAAGACTACTTGCAGTCAGAAATGACCACATACCTGGTTTTAGTGTTGCATATTTTGTGAAGTGCTCCTATCAAAACCTTCATGTGCAGGGAGAGCACAAAGACAAAGCAGATCTTCACTGCAGAATCCAAAGTCCCCATAGATGATTTTGTGATCATATCATATAGCATTTTGCTTTGCTGGAGTTGCATTTGCTTTGGTTTTGAAGTTTGCTGAGAAAAATATTCCCCTGGGTTTTTGCATGCAGATACGAAATACAGCACAACCATTTGCCATCAACACTTCCATCCAGTTGCTGGAAAAATGGTGGTTTTATTTTATTTTTTTTTTAATTGCTAAAAAAAATGAATAAATGAAAATAGATATTATCTAAAAGGCATATGTTTGTTCACTTTTTAATTTATTTCATATTTGAAATAAGCATAATAAAAAAATTGATGAGTGACATATAGTTTAGGAAACAGCCATGATATGCCCACCTTTGTTTCCCAAAAGTTTATGGAAAAATGTGAACCTTTGTGGAGTGCAGCATGTTTGTACAGGGGGGTGCAGAAAGAATGGAGAACAGACCTCTTCCATGTCTGCTCAAAAGCCTGTAGGAATACATCATAGCCCCATGACAACACCACTGACTGTATATAGAAGCAGAGACAAAACGTTCTAATCAGCTGTTAGGAAGCAAAAGAGGATGTGTGTTGAGTGGAGAGAGCAATATCTCAGTTTACTGTTCTGAAAAGAACATTATCATGCCTTTGCACAAAACAGTATAATTTTTGTATAATAATGAACATTGTTAGCCTTAGAAACTGAACTGCAAGAGTCTTAAAGTGGTTTTCAGTCAAACAGCTTTCTTTGCAGTGTATTTCCAGAATAGCAAATTCAAATTACTCATATGCATGTTGAATGTGTAAAGTCACAAAGTGATGTTTACATATAATTTATAGAATTTCTGTCTGTATGAAGAATGGATTTACCCACATCAATGTAGATATAGATCAATCTGAATATATTAGTCTAGAGTATAAATTATTTAAAATTAAAGAGAATAATACAAGTCATATGTAATAAATAATATTGTTACTGGTATACAGCTACCATTATAGTAGTGGTTACACTACTATCCAAATGAGTGAAATCCATAATTGGGAAATATTGGCATGTTGTTTTGAAACACAAATGCTGACTGTACCATGGTGAACAACATGCAAGATCTTCCTGCAGAAAATATTTCTTTCACAGTTTTTAAGCTGAATGGTTTCTATTCTTTGGGAGAATGGCGACGCTTTCTATTCATCCCATATTTCTTTATGTTTTTATTGTCCACCACTTCAAACTCCATTCTGATATATATAATTATAACTCAGAGAGCTCTGCACTCTCCGATGTTTGTATTAATTGGTGTAATGGCTGTTGTGGACTTGTTTATGCCAATGTTTTCTGTTCCACATATGCTGCTCAGCTTCCTATTTGACTGGAATGGGATTTCACTGGTGGGCTGCTTAATACAAATGTTTTGCA
>CM067488.1:7318125-7450812 GCA_034552555.1 Semaprochilodus insignis
TGCAAAACATTTGTATTAAGCAGCCCACCAGTGAAATCCCATTCCAGTCAAATAGGAAGCTGAGCAGCATATGTGGAACAGAAAACATTGGCATAAACAAGTCCACAACAGCCATTACACCAATTAATACAAACATCGGAGAGTGCAGAGCTCTCTGTGTTATAATTATATAGATCAGAATGGAGTTTGAAGTGGTGGACAATAAAAGCATAAGAAAATATGGGATGAATAGAAAGCGCCGCCATTCTCCCAAAGAGTAGAAACCATTCAGTTTAAAAACTGTGAAAGAAATATTTTCTGCTGGAAGATCTTGCATGCTGTTCAACACAAATGCTCACACGCTACAGCCAACTACAACGACAAGATGATATTATCTGTTACCAATAATTACAGATGACTGATTTGATCCATTTGGATATACATGTGCATTTTGGTGCAACTACTACTACAGTGCCAATGACAATAATATCTGTCTAGACTAATGTGAGGCCAGCTATTCATTAGATAGACATACTAAATACATAATATACTTAAACTTTATTTTGAACTATATTTTGTGAAAAGTCTTATAAATTGTAAAACGTATAAATCTGTAATGTTCTCTTTAGAACACTAAAGAAAAGTATAGGTCTTTGCACAGTCACTTCGCATATCCTCTTTTGCTTCCCTAAGAGCTGATTAAAGCTTCTCATTTGTCTCTGCTTCTATATACAGCCATTTGTGTTCACATGGGGCTAGCTGTATTCCTACAGGCCTGTGAGCCGACATGGAAAGGTCCTGTTAATCTCCATTGCATCTGCATCTCCCATTTCCACACAGGCTAAACTCTGCAAAATGAGTCTTGAGTTTTAAAAAAAGGTTGATGTTTTTCTAGGAGCTTTTGGGAAACAAGAGTGGTGTTTATCATGGCTGTTCTCCAAACTGTGCTTATATTATATAGGCTTGTGAGATCATCAGTGCTTCCTTCCAAGTTGTCTTGCAAATTTAGGCATGTTATGCACCAATTTCAGGTGTGTGTCAGAAATGTGTCCTTTATAATCAATAATAACTTGGTCAGAACTAGAAGGTGATGGCCTGAAGAAAAAAAATACTGTTTGTGTCTGGTTGTCAAGAATTGTCATTAACCATCAGACTGCCAAACAATGACGAGTCCAGAGTGATGACAGCAATGGTCTTTTTCTAAGCAGCCAGATAAATATTTATATATAAACAAACAGTGATGCATATAAAGTAAGTGAGTACACTGTGTTATTATTTACATATAATACTTAAGCGTACATCAAGTGTTGTCTTATTTTTATTTTGATGGTTGGGCCAAAACACATTGATGTTAGTGGGAAGAATGGATTCTGTGTGACTTCTAAAAGCACATGTGAATCCTCTGAATACAGTTGCAGGAAAAAGTAAGTGAACCGCTTAAGTATAGACAAACCTAACTAAACTAATAGCACACAAACGCGGAGTAAACATTCACAGTGCAGGTTACAAGTGAGGTTAAATCCTTGGCTACAGTCATCAGTTATTGGGATGACCCTGATAGTTGCCAAATCTCTGTCCTCAGCTCAGCCTACACCAGCTTCTCAAGCCTCGTCACCTGCCCAGCACCTCGGACCTCTGCACAGGACTCAGTTTATGTGATTGGTAGTTCTATTGTCTGCCACGTTAAGGTAAACTGTGTTAACGGTAATGCTGCTTGCTTTCCAGGTGCTCGGATTCTGGACATAGCCAGGCATCTCCCTTTAGCCCTTAGCAAGCGAAATGCCTTAGGGACCATGGTCATCCATGTTGGGACCAACGACATCTCTGCTCGGCAGAGTGAGGTCCTGAAGGAGCACTACCGGACGCTGCTGGATAAAGCAACAGATACCAGGATCGTCATGTCTGGACCTCTCCCCACCTACAGGAAGGGTTGTGAGTAGTTCAGCAGGCTTTTTGGGATGCAGTTCTGGCTACGGAGCTGGTGCACGGTTAACGGTCTGCCTCACGTGGGTCAAACAGGGTGAATATTTAGCTCTAAATGAACCTACCCCACCACGGTTCAGTTATCACAACCCGCATGTCAATGGTAGGGGTGGAGGTGTAGCTACGATCTTTAACACAGGCCTCACTCAAATTGCAGGCCATGAAGCAAATGCTTTTTAAATCCAAAGTCTTAAAGGAGCCATCACCTGTCCTGCATCTACATCGAATAGCCTTATTATCTACAACATATCGTCCCCCGGGTCCTTACTCAGAAACTCTGCAAACTTTAAGAATTTAACAAGTATAGCTCTTTCTGCGGCTAAGGCTCTTCGAGTCGGAGACTTTAACGTTCATTTTGAGAATAACCAAGACCCTTTAAAAATAACTTTTGAGGATCTTATTGATGCCATGCGCTATACTCAAAACGTGTTGGGCCCTGCTCACCATTGTAACTATACCATAGATTTAGTATTGTCATGGGGAATTAGGGTAGAAAACCTAGACAGTTTCTCTCAGAGTGAATGCATCTTGGATCATTATTTAATAATACACAAAGTCATTCTAGATTATAATGTTTGCATGCTGTCCCACAACCAGTACAAGTGAAATGTCACTGCTTCCACTATAAATGCTCTTATAAATAAGACTGCCAGATTTATCAAATATCCCTGTCTCATTGGGCCTCGATGAGCTTGAAAGTAATCCTGTAATCTACTCTTCAGTCAACCCTCGATAGTGTGGCACTGTCATGCCTGTGGGTCTGCCTGCCTCTGCTACTCCGGACTCCAGTTCCCAGCATGCACGGCCCGATGGCGTCACACCCACATGTTCGCTCTCCGCCAATCCCCCTCGGTCTAGCTTGCCCGTCTATTGATTGTCAGCTGCAGTATGTGCATATAAGCCACAAACACACACTCACAAGTTGCAAAGTTTTGCCAATTTTCATTGCAATTCTGAGCGTTCCTTTCTGATATATCTCGGTACTGACCTAGCTTTTCTCTTTGACCTCTCCTTCTTGCTTGTCCCTTTTGGCTTGTCTGTTTGTTGTATTGATCTCTGGTTTTCAACCCCGTTTCTGCCTCTCTGGTTTCACGGCTCAGCTCTCTCCTCCCGTTTAGTCCGCCTTCTCTCTCTGCCTTCCTGGTTTCCGTCCCTTGCTTTCTCACCTTGTTTATGACCTGGTTTTCTCCCCGTGCCTTGCTGTACCATTCTTTGTTGTGCAAAGCATCTGATCTGTTTATTACTACTACTTTGGCTCAGCAAGTGTCACGCCCAGTTCTTTGTATTTGACAAAAAAAAACTTTGCCACTACTGCGATGGCTGAGCCAAAGGACTTGCAACAGGCAATTAATAATCAGGGCCGTTTGATTGGGGAGCATCACCAAATGTTTAGCTCCCTTACGGAATCGGTTAGCAGCTTGGCACAACAGCAAAC
Source organism: Semaprochilodus insignis (assembly GCA_034552555.1). Lineage (NCBI taxonomy): Eukaryota > Metazoa > Chordata > Actinopteri > Characiformes > Prochilodontidae > Semaprochilodus > Semaprochilodus insignis. The sequence goes on from CM067488.1 coordinate 7,321,523, forward strand.
CGGTCAGCAGGCCCAACGTCTTGGATTACCCCTGAGAACTCAGCAACTCCAGCCACCCTAACTTCCCATTCACCAAGACAAACTAGCAGAGGTGGGGGCACAGGTTTGCTGTTGTCTAGAAACTTCACTCCACTCTCATTTTCTCACCTTTCAATTTTGTCTTTTGAATATAATGCTGTTACAGAATCTTCCCCCACTAACCTTCATATCATTGTCATTTATTGTCCTCCTTGTCCTCTAGGTAACTTCATTGACCAGCTAGGCACTCTGAGTCTCTTCCTTGTTGATGGAACCCCGCTTCTCCTCTGTGACTTCAGCCTTCCATCAAGTTGTAGTCATCCTGCCTTGAACCACTGCTCTCATCCTTCAACCTCACCCTCAATCCATCACCTCCAACTCAGGAGGTGGCAACATTCTGGACCTTATCTTCATCAGACCTACCCCTGCAATGGATATCACAGTAAACCCCCTTCACTGCTCAGATCACCACTCATCACTTTTTCCTTTCTAGCTCTTCCGGTCCATGTCACCCCTTCACTCTGCATAACCTGTGCTCCATCTGTCCTTCATCTCTTGCTTCAATCATCCTGACTACCCTCCCCCAACCTGACTCCTTTTCATCTCTCCCTAAACACCACAACAGATACTTTTTCTTCACTCTCATTTTTATAATTAACCATTTGTGTCTTCTCTCCTCCAGGTCAACAAGATCCTCTGCACCTGCTCCTTGGTTGACAGATGTCCTGCATCTCAACCAGAGAGAGCCTCTCAACCTCGCAACCACGCAAGCTCTTCAGTATTTTCTCAACCTTCCCTCTCCCCCTCCACCCTCTTCCCTTACCCCAGAGGACTTTGGCGGATTCTATTAACCTTCTTTTTAAAGAAGTTCACAGTCTTTTTGCTCTGTCTCCACTCTCTGTTAATCATCCTCTTGCCACAAATTACTTAACCTGCTGTAGGAATCAGGAAATATCTGGACAGACTAATGGTCCCTTTTCCCAGAACAGTCCTCCCCTAAACAGGTGTTACCTTCCCCTTTAGATCAGAAAGATGCTGTTTGTTGATCTTTGTTGTAGCAATTGGTTCTTCCGTCTGCAGTGCTTCAACGATGACCAGATGGCTTCTTCAAAAATGATTTTCACCATCCCTTTAATGTACAAAAAGCATGTATCCCCATCTGGTCTTGCCAGACCCGTTCGGGGGGCGTCTGGCCTATCACCTGAAGAATCCCGTCTCCCGGGGACTCCGTCCTGTCGTAAATGCATAGAGTCCCATCATTTACGACTTCCCTCTGGAATCCCTCACGTGACCAGCATGACCCCTGCAAGACCCCGCATGAGGAACACAGTATGAGGAATTAATTAATTTGGTGGGTTCCCTGAACAGCATAATCCACAATTAATTCCACCACACTGAAGTTGAGAGTGACTGCAAAAATGGCCACGGATCAGATCAACACCAAGAACACCTTTGTACTACCTCCCAAACCAAAGTTATGACTTTCTGGATTTAATGTGGAACTTCACTCTAGCATCCTAACCTAAGAAACCTTCCAGCATTGCTGGAGACTTTTGTTAAGTAGTAACCTCTATTAAGGCCCATCTTCTACTCCACTCGTGGGTCATGGCCTCACGAACTCATAATTAAAAGTTGACTGTATTTCTGCTCTTACCATCTTACAAGATTGTATGAATTCTGGGACTTTATGGAAGTTTGAGAAGGTAGAGTGATGAAGTCTCTGTTATAATGTGAAGAATACTAACCATCATGCTATCTTACTATTAGTTATATATGTTTAACCTGTTTCTTCCCTATTTGTCTGTTAAGGCTGATAAGCTAAATGGCCAGCTTTCAGATTTTATTTTAATTTCTAAAAGAGTCAGCGGTACACACCTCCCGTGTGTGGGGGAAGGTCCTAATCCATACACCAGGTCGAAGCCACCAAGTAGGAGTAAGCTAATGAATATTTAGTTTACCAAGCCCCAATGGGCAACGGGATCCGCCCAGCAGGGGACGGTACCGACCGCAGATAAAATCTGGCGCGCACTCTGAATAACAATCATTCATCATTTTTTTAGGACACGCTTTTCCAAGGTTTGAGCTGCGCGCGCTTTTCTGAGCTTTGAGCTTCTAGCTTATTGCTCCTTGCCAACCTTCGGTGACTTCAGCCTACTCCACGAAGTTTTCTCCAGATATCATCCAGGAACACAGAAAGAAACTTGGTGTCATCCTCGAGGTTAGAAACAGATCTGAGAAGTTTATTTGATATTAGTTAAACCACCGTGAGTCTGGCACTCACTGCCCTGAGTTATAAGTTAAGAGCAACCTGCGTTTTGGCCAGCGTAGTTTACTTTTAATTCAGAACTCAGACCAAGTCATACAGAATAGCTAAGTAATCTGCCTCGAACTTTGAACTTCAAGCCACTTGCTGTGACGTTCAGAACATTGGTCGTGCCACTCGGCCCAGACCGCAACTAACTGTACACCCGTGGTAGGTGTACCTGCTGCCAGTCTCCAGCGGAAGTGAGCTGCCAGCGCTGCTCGACGGGATTGCCGCACCGAGACCTTCCAACACTAGAGGCCCTCTTCACATCGGACGAGGCTCCCTTGTGATCTGACCAAGGTTCTCGTAACGCGTCAAAAGCAAAGTAAGGCAGTTTACACTATTCCATAAGTTCAGAGCTCGACGCCAACAACTCCCTCTCTTAAATCCCTTTCTTTCTTTGGCAAAGCCACCCAATACTTAGCTTATCCCAGGTGAAGGTACCATTCCCCCACAAAGCCGATTTAGTAGAAATGTGTTGTTTCCTTTAGTTAATCCCTATATTCAGCATATATGTGTCTTTACTAATTTGTATTCACCTTAATCCTTCAAGTGTTGCTTTTCCTGCTTTGACAATCTTACAATAAATAATCAAGTGTGTGTTAAAATCATCTCCAGTGACTGTGTGTGTGTGTGTGTAAGTAATTTTTACTGACCCGAGCCATTCCCTGACAGTGGGTACCGAATCCTTGGTTTTATTGGATTAATTCCATTAATTAATTTGATTGCATAGTTCAATTAATTAAACAATAATAACCTAAACCACCCTCTAGTGATCTTGTACCCCTACACTGCTTTTCTTCTTTCCACAGACAATGTCCTTACTACCTGCCCACTGGATCCCATCCCATCCACACTCCTCCAGGCAATCTTCATGGACCTGCTGCTCTTCATCACATTCTTTATAAAGGGTTCCTTGTCATCAGGTCGTGTTCCACAGGCATTCAAGACTGCCAGAATGGTTCCCCCATCCTGAAGAAACCCTCACTGGATAGCTCGGACATCAGCAGTTACAGAACGATTTCTTTTCTCCAAAATACTTGAACGTGCAGTTTACAATCAACTCTCTCTCCCAGAACCAGCTTCAGGACCTCAACCAGTCTGGCTTCAAACCAGTGCATTCAACAGAAACTGCCCTCATTGCAGTGACTGAGAGGCTTCAGGCAGCAAGATCAGCCAAACTGTCATCACTTCTAATTCTGCTTGATACTGTGAACCACAAGATCCTCCTGTCAGTCCTCACCAATCTTGGAATCACTGGCACTGCATGGAAGTGGTTTAAGTCCTCTACTACCAGGTAAGACCGCTATTACCAGGTAACATTAAAAGGATCCACGTCTGCTCCACGCATGCTCTCCACTGATGTCCCTCAAGGCTGAGTACTGGGTCCTCTTCTCTTTACACTCATTCTCTTGGCAAAGTAATTACCTCGCACGACTTCATATCGCTGCTATGCTGATGACACTCAACTGCGAACGTATCTCAGCATGCCTGACTGACATCTCATGGATGCCAGCTCACCACCTTAAGCTCAATCCCAGCAAGACTACAGGTCCTCGCCATGATCTTGCACATCAACTCCTTGATCACCCTGACTGAAGATGCAAGGAGTCTTGGTGTGATTCTGGATGACCAGTTATTCTCAGCTCATATTATAAACCTGACTTGGTCATGCAGATTTCTCCTGTACAACATCCAGAGGATTCAACCCGTCCTCTCCCAGGATCTCATCCAGCTGCTCGTCCAGTCTCTGGTCATTTTAAGGCTAGACTACTGCAACTCGCTCCTGGCTGGTCTTCCTCTGCGCGCTACCAGGCCCATGCGACTGGTTCAGAATGCAGCAGCTTGGCTTATCGTCAACGATCCCAGGTTTACCCACGTCACTCCACTGCTGTGCTCCCTTCACTGGCTTCCGGCAGCTGCCCGCATCAGATTTAAAACTCTTACGTTTGCCTACAAAGCCAAGAATGGACCAGCCCCTCCCTACATTATGGCAATGGTTAAGAGTCGATCTGTACCCTGAGACCTTTGACCTTCAAGTGCAGCTCAACTTGACCTGCCATCTCTGAAGATGCATGGAAGATAAGCATCCACACTCTTCTGTCCTGGCTCCCAGATGGTGGAATGACTTCCCACTGGCTGTCTGAACAGCTGAGTCTCTTGCGGTCTTCAAAACACAGACTGAAGGCTCATCTCTTTATAAAGCACTTAATTGAATGAGCACTAATAGTTGTATATGTTGAAATAATTTGTTTTGGCACTTATACTGACCATAACCTTTCTTCTGTCTAGGTTTGAGCGAGGGGTTGGGATTGCTAGGTAGTGCACTTATGCTTTATGTATGTCTTTGGATTCTCCTCTCTAGGTATTAGCACTAGCCCTTGTTCGGGCAGCGTCTGAGCTCATGATTCCTTTACTAGCTGGGAAACACTGTCCAACAGAACACTATTCACGGATGCAAGTCGCTCTGGATAGGAGCGTCTGCTAAATGCCATAAATGTAAATGTCCATAGCTATGGGTAAAAATGGCGTATGCAGCATGAACTAGAATACAATCATTTTTTTTTGCCTAACAAACATCTCAAATAACCTGCGTTTGGCCAGCTGCCTTGCTCATTTTTCAAAACACACATGTACCACATAATGCATTAGAAACTATAGCCGAACAGATACAGACAAATGCTGGCTACACACATGATCATAGATTCAGGTTTAATGACAGTAATTTTAAATACAAGTCTACCATTAAAATAGATGTGTTCCACTAGAGTAGTTCAGATAGTTTAGAGAAGTACCAAACAAAGACAAACTGCATGCCAAGACTGTGTTTCTGTATCTCCATGATGGTCATTAAAGAATGCCAAAAAAAAAAGAAACTAAATAAATAAATAACTAAATAAATAGAATGAGAGCACTTATAGGTGTGCCGTATGTTGGAGTTCTTAAGGGGTAGCAAGAATCACACTTGTAAATAGTGTTGTGATGTGCATCAAGATGTTTTGCATCACAAGAAACCCAGATGTGTCAAATGTCTGTTCATGCTACTCCAGGTCTGACTATTATGAGCAACATAAAACACAGAAACAGCAGCCTACTACAGGAGTGATGGCATCCTCATGTGACCAGACCATTTTTTTTTTTTTTTTTAAAAACCCCACAGGTGTCGGTCAGGACGACATGCTCTTTGTGGTGAAGAATTAATCAGATAACACACGAGATGTTACATACAGCCAGTCAAATTAAAAGAACCCAGCAATTTGTATGTTTTTCTTGACTTTGAATCTTAAATTGAAAACAGTAAAACATGAAGCTAATTTTGTCTTTTACATGGTACAGAATTTACAGCCGACGGTTCAGGGTTACACATGGTTAGCACACAACGCAGCGGGTTTTGAAAATTTATTACTGGAATATTTTTCTGAAGTGGGGATCACTGTCAAATCACAGTGATGGGGTGTAGATTGATCTCAACGTATGACAAAACGTACAGACAATGCTACATAGACCCGTATTAATTAGTTTAGCCAAAACAGCATCAGCGTTAAATTTTAACATGTATAGAGAAAGGGCATTTTCCACACAAATTTAATCCAAAACAAAATGAAAAAAAGTCCATACCATGACAAGAGTTCATGGTTCTGACAATGAATGACAGACAGAAAGCAGTTTGTTGAGTGGGACAACAGTCTCTGGTGGGGTGTTTGACTTTTGGAATTGTATGTTCACAGCAGGAATGATGTTTTACTACGAGGAGCTTGCACTAAGTACCATGACTAGTTCATCCAGTGTACAAGACACATTTTCCACCAAAAGACATGCTAGCACTGACAAACACATACAATAACCACCACAAGACATTCTTAAATTTATCTATTGAATGACTTGAGTATGTTAAGAGTACAAGAGAACGCATGTAAACTGTATCACAAGGTTGGCAAGGATGAGAGAATCAGATATTTTGACTTCACTAGTTTGTACCCATTCTCTCAGGCTAGGAAGAAATACCCTGTAGGTCACCCACAAATATTTTTCAAAGATTTCAGACCTCTTGAGGATTACTATGGACTTTAAGGCTACTGTGCATCCACCTAGAAAACTCCCCGTTTTTCCTTATTGTTGTAATGAAGTGTTCCCACTCCTACATGTCATACAGCTAGAAATCAGTCCCCACAGTGCATGCATAATGATGAAGACACATTAAATCACAGGGACACTGGTCAGTACTGAATTACTGAAAGCTGTATGTGGTGGCTAAAATCTGAGGTGTGGCATTTTCCAGACAGTTCAGGGACATTGTTCTGTGAAGACGTAAAGACATTTTTACAGCACTAGCGGGAAGCAAGTGGTTATCCGACATATGCTGTCACAGAAGAATTGGCAGAATACATCAGGGATTATTTTGAAAAGGAAAAGATGCAGCTGAATCTTGAAAACATTCAGGTCTATTACCAAAATGGTTGTTACAGTTTGTGGGGTCGTCGTCAATGAAAAAAAAGTTGACACACTGATTGGTCTTGTTGATCATTGTGTTAAATCCTAGCAGTAGACGACACACACTGGGTCATGCAGCATCGTCGTGAGAAAAAGAAACTAACCAAAAAAATAAATAAATAAAAATAATTTTAAAAAAAAGTCATAAAACGCTTTAAAGTTGTATACAACAAGCATGTCCTGTTTGATTTTCCAGCACTTCCTTATAGGTACTAAATATTTTTGACTGTCGTGGGATGTGATAGGTTGACTGGATTGATTTTTATATTACAACAACCTTTTTCTTGTGCAGTCAGGGAACCATCAAATTTAGGGAAAACTTCTCTGTAAAAGAGTTAATTGAATGTATCGATATGTTTTTAAAGAAAATAAACATGGTATACATTTATGGCTCTTGGCAACCCCTTTATGATGAAATGCTAAAAATAAGAAACATTTCATTTTGCTCAAGGGATAGCAATAACGCTAAACACTTCTACCATTTCACAGAAATAATTTGTTCGTTATTCATGTAATGAAAGATGCTAGCAATAATGCTGAGGTAGAGAAGGTATTTAACACAGCATGTACACCACCAAAATGTGTCATTTAGCCAATACAGAATCAGTTTTTTCAAGGAAGGTCTAGCAGGACAATTAAATTTGAACACAAGTTACCTCATTATTTACAAATCCTAGAGACTGGCAGTCAAGTCTGAGTTTTATGTAGACAAATATACTCTGGTAACAAAAGTTGTGAGTATTTTAAAAATGTTGGTGAGGCATTTGGTTACCTCATAATCAATTATAAAGCAAAGACTCCTGAATAATTGTCTCAGAACTGATCTGATTTCAAACATGCCTGTTTACATTCAGAAAAACAGTGTCTACATAGACTATATAGAAACCTGTTATTTCTTAAACTTCTATTTAAAGCTAAACCGGTGCGGAGACACTTTTTATAAACAGCATCTAACACGCAATCCTATGCGAAACAGCTTTTTTTTACTTGATAGTATCATAATTCACAAAGATGCAATTTCGACCACCAAAGAAGAGGTCTGAAAAAATATTGCAGATATTAAAAACAAAAAAAGAAAAAAAAAAGTCAGCATTTTACAAAAAAAATAAATAAATAAATAAAATAAAATAAAAGTTATTAGAAAGGAGGTTTTCTTCTACCATTGTTGTGTTGCATTACCATCCAGTATGGAGCATGCAGAAAAAATGTTTTTGGTACCACAACACCAGTTGGATAAGTTAGAGTGATATTTCACAGGAGTCTCGGACAAGTTGTGGACAATGACTTGGATGTGTCTATACGAAATATTTTGAGCAAGAACGATCTTGGTGCCCATGAGAAGGCCAAGCTTTACGCCGCTGTTTTAGAGAGATATTTACCCAGTGCTAAATAGGGTGAAATGGAGACCAACACTAACACAGTTATTGCCACCCACAAATAATGTTAATAAGGAAACAAAATGTTAGGACTGATAAATGTAGTAATCAATCAATGATGTTCTTAGAAACGTACCCTCACTAAGCAAGAAGAATGTTGAGTATGTTTTAGATAAAATGCAATCAAAAGACATCTCCTTGGAATGAATAAGGGGAATTTGTCTTAAATAGATGTCCAATCACAGGCTCACATTCTGGACTTGGTGAAAATCATCACAGCACTGCATAGGGTTAGCGAAGACTGTAGACCTCAAGGGTTGGTCGGAGTTTCTAGATGCTTCTTCTGTTCTAAAAATACCGCCATCTACCATACCAAACAAACCTTTGGTTAAAAAAATAAAGTCTGTTGCACACGACAGGCTGACAAAAGATATTTTGCAAACACTGGTTAAGAGTGTTGAAACCTGTGTTTCTCAGTAAATGGTTAGATCAACCAGTGATTAAGTCGACCTGAGTACCAGGTGCCATCCCTGCCAGGCAACCGCATGAGTCAAGGGTCCACCTCCCCCAGCCATGCAAAAAACAAAAAAAAAAAAACAAAAAAAAAAAAACAAAAAAAAAAAAAAAAAAAACACAGGCCTTCCTGCGTTCAGACCTGTGGTGCACTTACTGAGCTTCCAGTAGAGTGACCAAACAAAGTGCACCTCTATAGACCAGTCCTCAGTGCTGTGCTTATTGATGTTCTGCTTTTTTAAAATATGATTTTGGATTAGTTGTTGCATTCAGACTTATGCTCCAGCTCTGCTCATTTTCCATAAAATAGCTTACTCAGAGTTTCAGCAAACTCATGTAGTCTAAGTGAATGTGATCTAAGCATCCAATTATGCATATATTAATCCAACTCATCATTTAATGCCTCGTTTACCTTATAATTAAGGTCCTGTCAATAAATAACTGTTATGGCAGCTGGTTTGGATATGCGTCTCCATACTGTGACAAGCATGCATATACCTGCTGTCTTGATGTCTGACCCTGAAATTGGATCAGATGGCAATTGTTTGTGCTTAAAATAAGCTTAACTATGCTGTCTGATATCTAATTGGAATATTTAACTAGCTGTTAGTTCCGAAAGCATCATCTTAGATTCCAGTCTCCGTTTTGATACACACGTTTGAAACATTGTTAAAACAGCACTCTTTCATGCATAACATCGCTAAACTACACAATATTCTATCGCTAAAAGATGGAGAAAAGCTGGTGCATGCCTTTATAACCTCTAGGCTCGATTACTGTAAAACACCCTTTTAGCTGGATGCTCAAAATAAGCTCCAACTGGTCCAGAATTCAGCTGCTAGAGTCTTTACAAGGATCATATATTCCCAATCTTGTAATCATAAATGGCTTGGCCCAACAGTATCTTGGCCAACTCACTATCGCAGGTGTAAAAACCAGGGCAAGACTCCCTACGCTTATCACAGGACATTTATGTTCCTGGTAGTTCTATTGTCCACCACGTTAAAAATATCGGATGTAAATGGCAACGCCACCGTCTCCTGTCTTCCAGGTGCTTGCATTCTAGATATAGCCAGGTGTCTCCCTTCGGCCTTCAAGAATCACAGCCTAGCTGTCTTGGATCGGCTGTCCTTTAGCAGAACATCAAATACTTCTGAAGACCTTCAACTCTGAAATGATCTGCTTTCAAACAGACCTGTTTACATTCAGAAAACACACCTGTCATTTCTTAAACTTCTATTTAAAGTTGTTGCAAATTTGATTTAATTTGTTGTTTTCTGTTACATATTATAGATAATAGACTTCACAACCATACCCCCTGGCAGACAGTTTGCCCAAAGCTTAATTGGCCTCAGGCAAAATGGCCTCCCAATCATACCCCCAGGACAGAATAGGGATTTTGCAACACTGAGGTATTTACAACAGGATTTGACCCCTGGAATACTGACTCAACAATGGTATAGAAGTCCATCCCCAAGTAATTTGTTTAAGACTACATTCTGGAATCTGAGTGCCTAATAAACCAAGATCACGTCCAGATTGGTTCCCTCTTCATTTTGACACCAGAAGCAATTGTTACAACAGTGTTTTTGCACGATTCTAGTGGCTTTAAGACTTCAGGACCACGCTTCAAGTTGTTCTACAGATCAACACAGAAGCAAACTCTTCGCCCTAAACCCAAAAGGGGTGGTGATTCTCTCTCTAATGACAACAAGTCAAACTGCTGTGAGTCCACCAGAGCTTATGAACTGATGTAAGGGCAAAGAGAGCCATCAGGAGAAGGGAGTCCATGTTTGCTTACTACTAGTCTAGTAAGGAGGCAGGTGTCCTTGTTCCTAACTGGTGTTTCATTAGGACTCAGTGGGATTTGAGTGGTCTGAAATCCAGGTTCCAGTCTTTTGCAACATTGCAACTAATTTTGTTTCAATAGGACAATAGATGCAGGATTTTTTTTCCCCTAATCTGTTGCAGACCTGCAATACTTCATGCACAGTATTTTAAGAGGTGGTGTTTGGAAGCTGTTTTTCAAGTAATTCAAAGCATTGAACTGATCTGACTTCAAATGTGTTACTGCTTTAAAAGCCTCATTGTGGCCAAACATGGAGAATATTTCAAAGATAGGGAGTAACAAGGTTAACAGAAATAAATAGCAGAGCTCTTTCCTTTTACTAGCACAGAGAAAAACAGAACTTGAAGTATTTCACAACTATCCAGACTTGCTTCGCACACTTTGTTTGCTTTCTGTTTGCACACAATAGCATGCACTCAAACCTAACCAACAAGCTGCCTTTGAGTTCTCCTTAAGTAGAGTGACAAACAGCTGACAACAATAAGCCTTAATCAGCCTGGTTCAGTTCTCTTCCTCCCTCTGGTGGTGGGGGGTGGTGTAGCAGGGGCAGGGGCCAGAACATTACAATGCTACTCTTTCATTTTATCTCAAAACTTCTGATCGTGTATAAATTCACTCACCAATCCAAACCCATCAAATTATCATTTCTGCAAGTCAACAAGTCTCTTAATCAACTCACTGTAGGTGAAGAGACTCTAGTGTCACTCCGAGTCCACCAGTCTTTAATAGAAGGTCATTAATTAGTCTGACACTGATGTCTATTCAAATGATCATAAGCACAGAACACAGAAGGAGAACAGTTTCCTTTAGGTAGAAATATAAAACTGTTTGCAAAGTTTCAGTTTAAGATTTATTTGCAACTTAGTTACAAGTTAAGGTTTAATAAAAACTAAAAAAGTAAGATATTTGACTTTGAAATGTTGTGGAGTTAAAATACAAAGATGTCCAAAATGGAAATACTTCAGTAAAGTACAGATACATGGAAAAACTACTTAAGTACAGTAACTGATTATATGTACTTAGTTACTGTCCACCACTATATATATATATATATAGTGAAAGAGAGAGCGAAATGTGCAAAAGTGAATGTGCAACATAATACTTTAGAAATGAGCAGGAGGTATTTAATAAATTCTCAGGGGTTAATGTTTAGTGAAAAAGTCATGTCTATGATGTGTGTGTGTGGGAGGTAGTCATAGATAGTGGCCTTGGTTCAGAGCCTGAGTCATCAGCAAAACTGACAATGGTGGAAGAGATGAAAACAGCATTTCAACGTAATTACCCCTCCTCGTGTCCAGGTGAATCAGTGTTGCGTGAAGCAGAGTACAAACTGTAGTGAGTCCATTGAGTTCAGCAGTGAAGCGGTTGAGGTTGGCTCTGTTGAAGTCACCAAACAAAACAGTCGCAGCGTCGGGTGCTGTGTCTGAATCCTGGTGAGAGCTTCATGAAGTTCACACAGGGCAGATTAAATTTAGGGATGAGTAGATTCAGGTTGGGTTTAAGGAGTGTGCAAGAGTAACAATGCTGGCCTTGTCACACCAACTGTTGTTTACCGTCACACACACACTCTACCTCCCCTCGACTTCCTTGACTCTGTCCTGTCCATGCAATATACTGAGAAGAACTTGGCCGGATAGATGGTGTTGCTTGGTACCGCTAGGCTTAGTCATGACTCAGTGAAGCAGAGGAGATTACAGTCCTGAATGTTCCTCTGGAACTTGATCCTGGCCCGGAGGTCGTCAAGCTTGTTCTCCAAAGACTTGGCTAGCAGGATGCTAGGCATGAGTGCTCGGTATGCCTGAGCCCTTTCCTGCCTGTTTTCCTGAGGCCGGCTTGTTTCCCTCAGGGCTGCTATTTTGCATCACAAATCATTCTTTTTTCTCCCTCAGGATCTCACTCGGCCAGCTTGGATCCAAACTTAAAAACAAGTGCATTGTTGACTAACAGAAACAAGAGTGTTTCCACAGTGAAAAGAAAAACAGTCTAAAGTACATGAAAGAGCGAAAAACAAATATAAAAAAGCAAAGTTTGGTCAGAGCAGTCGTGATGGCAGCCTACCTCACTGGCGCCATCTACCAAGTGCTGCTTTCAACACCGTGGACCATCACCTGCTTACAAACAGTGTGTTGGAATCAGTACTTGACTGGTTTAAACCCAGTTCCAAAAGTTGTGACCATATGTAAAATGCCAGGAAAAACAGAAAGGAGTCATCAGTAAATTATGGTTGACCTGTATTAAATTAAAATGGCATATAAAAATGTTTTACCTTACGAATTTCACTGTTTTTCGTAAAGTTGTGCACATTCCAAATTTAATAGCTTGTCACCCCTTCGGGTCTCGCTGGTCCTTTCGCTCTTCCGGACTCCACTTCCCAGAGGGCTACGCTCGATGACGTCGCATCCACGTGCCCCCAATCGGCAGTTCCCGTTCGCTCCCGGTCACCTGAATTCTAATAGCCAATTAACGTTCTCTTAAATACCCCATGTTTCCGTGTGTTCTCTGCGAAGCTTTGTCGTCCCATTGGCAATTCTGAGTGTTATTTCTGGTTTTCTGACTTTCTGGCTTTTTGACTTCCTTTTGTCCCTCGTTTACCCTTTTGGATTTTCCTAACTACTACTTCTCTGGTTCTCGACCTCCGCATATTCTCTCCGACTTTCCCTTTCGCCTTACCCTTTCATCTTGGTTGCCCTCGCTGACTGCTCTTCCTGGTTTTGACCCCTGCCTGTCCCTTACTACATTCCTAAGCCCTACCTTTACTGCTGATTTTGTTGATTGGATTGTTCGCTATTGTTATTTAATAAACTACTTTGGCTTTTAGCTCTGCAAGCATCGCTCCGGAGTCTTTTTGTCCTGACATAGCTGCAACACATTTCCCAAAAAGCTGGGACAGGAACATGTTTCCCACTTTGTGACACTGCTTTTTTTTAACAACACTTTATAATCATTTGAAGACATCAACGGATCCAAATTTGAATATGGAAGTTTTTTGCCAGTCTTTTGAATTGCAAGTCTTCAGCTTTCCATCTGGATATGGCCTTCATGGTCTCACATACGTGCACACATGCGCGCACACACACACAGTTATCCAGCTGGCAGAAGGGAAAGCTCTCTTAATAGCAGAGTGTTTAGCTCCCAACTTTTCACCAAAACGTATTTTTAGATGGTTGCTAAATTGGATCATGAGTTTTCAGTTAAATACATATAAATGAGTAGCTATTTATGCAGCCTTTATTGTAAGCTTTTATTTTGAACTTAGCTCATTTCAAACATATTGTAAGCATTTATGTTATGGCAGCTGAATAGGTTTGAATAACAACTCACAGCTCAGCCTACTGGATCAATGTGGTACAATTTTCACATGGTTAAAGTATTTCAAAAACTGTTGCCTTATTTCTTTTGTTCTTATTCCATAAATAATTGGGTTGAAACAGCTTGGAAAAAGTGTGTACATTGTACTCAGAAAAGTGCGGCTGTTGGGAGAAAAATTATTTCTAATTCTATATGATAAAAAAGCCATCAAAACAAATATTAAACTAAATGTCATGACGATTATATGTGTAACACAAGTGTTAATGGCCTTCATGCTGGACCTCCCTGATTTAATCACAGAAGCAAATATTATTATATAAGATACAGTAATAAAAACAAAATCTGTAGTTGGTATTAGAAAAGCAGTTGTAAGCCCAAGTGAGTTATTAATAGAAATATCACCACATGCTAGCTGGACCAATCCCATGTGTTCACAGAAACAATGATCTATCTCATTTTTCATACAGAAGCGCAGTCTTCCAGCCATTGAAACTACTCCAACATTTAAGAGTGTATTTCTAATTACTGGCACAATTACAAACTTCAGAAAGTTGGGCATTTGCATATAACTGTGATAAGAAAGAGGTCTGCATATAGCAAAGAACCGATCCAGAGCCATCCACATCAGTAAAGTAGACTGATATGAACCAACGTACTGGGTGCAAAATATTTGTATTAAGCAGCCCACCAGTGAAATCCCATTCCAGTCAAATAAAAAGCTGAGCAGCATATTTGGAACAGAAAACATTGGCATAAACAAGTCAACAACAGCCATTACACCAATTAATACAAACATTGGAGAGTGCAGAGCTCTCTGAGATATAATCAAATATATCAGAATGGAGTTTGATGTGGTGGACAAGAAAAGCATAAGAAAATATGGGACAAAGAGAAAGTGCCGCCATTCTCCCAAAGAATAGAAACCATTCAGTTTAAAAACTGTGAATGAAATATTTTCTGCAGGAGGATCTTGCATGCTGCTCAACACTATGGTACAGTCAGCATTTGTGCTTTAAAAAGACATGCTCAGTACACCTAACAACAACAGCAAGACTTTACTACCAATAATTACAGATGACTGATTTGATTAATTTGGATATTCCAGATATTCCAGTTTTTTGGTGCAACCACTACTTCAGTGCTATCTTAATGCCAAATAACAACATAATCTATTATTCCGTGAGGTTATCCGTATTTCTTTTTATGAAGTAATTCATGTTTTATATCTAGATTGATGTGAATCTGTCTAATTCTTACATGAAATAAATAAACTTTATAAACAATGAAATTCAAACTTTTACACCTTACACCTTCAACATGCATATGTGTTTTCACAAAACAATTTGAAGATGACTTTTCTGTGATGATACTACAAAGAAAGATCTATGATAGAAGAACACATGAAGATAATATCATCACAAAACGGCATAAACATTCAGTATTAAACAAAGATGTATAATATACTCTGTGTGCATACTTTGTGCAAATCCACTCAAAGTAATGTAATGTTCTCTTCAGAGCACTGAACTGAAGTACTGTTCTTTGCACCGCTATGTTATGTGGGTTCTCTTTTCCTTCACAACAGCTGATTAAAGCTCGACATTTGTCTCTTCTATATACAGGCAGGTGCACTCTCATGGGGCTATGATGTATTCCTACAGGCTTTTGAGCCAGCATTGCAAAGCTCTGTTAATCTCCATTGTCTCTACATCTCACATCAGGGATTTGGAAAGTATTTTAAGATGTACATAAGCAGAATATATGTGATGTGAATGGTGACATCATACAAAATGATTCCCTGCTTTATTTTTTTTTTTTTTAAGATTTACATTAAAAAGAAGGTGTAATCACAAGAGATGACAATATACCCACATAACTGCACCCCCTGATTTCTGTGCTCTCTTTTTCTAGATGAAATGGCAAATGCAAATGAGTGGACTGATGTCCAGTCAGATCGTCGATGTGTGAGGCAATAACCATTTGTGTCACATCCAGTCACACATTCAGACATACTCCCAGTGATAGATAAAAGGCCAGAAACATGCTTCATAAACAAAGGTCTTTGAGCTACACAAACACAGTTTCGCTTGTTGTTGTGCTCACAATGCAATTCATAATGTAAAGCAAGCACAAGCTGCATTCTGAGCATTACAGCAAGGGATGCTATAATGACAGCAAAGCCTCATACCGCCAGTGTGCTTTCTCTACTGCCAAAGCAGATGAGCAGTTAATGAGCCAAAGCAGATAAACATTAATGAAATACAAAGGCTGCAGTAATCCTTCTGTCCACAAGGAGACAGTCCAAGCAATGGACAAACAAAAGAAACTTTAGGTTGATAAAAGATTGCAGAGCTATGGAATCAGGTAGTGCATTATCAAACAGAGAGAGGGCAAAGATGATTCACTGTCTTGTAAGCATTATGGTTATTCCAAGTGGGGCACTTTCCTATTTTACCAAGGCCTTAGTTTTGCTTTAAATGTGGCAAAGATGGCCAAGTAGCTGCTTCTTATTCTAAGAAAAACAGGAAGTCTGTAGCTTAGGTATCCAGTCACTACCTCATGGGTTGGTCAATGTTGCATTACTTCAGTTTGTACAGAAGATATTCCTTGTGTCTCAGTTCTTGACACTGTGTTACAAGGGATTCACAAGTCACAACTCTTTCTGAGACTTTTTAATTTGCCCACTTGTCTTTTCTTCCAATTCAGACAATTAATTCATTGTTTGAGGTTGAGGGTGCGAGAGGGCAGCACATTCCTTACCTTCAGGATCAAATCTCTTTCCTACAGTACAAGGGAAACTCACTTCCTTAGCACTCATAATTTCTGGCTGTCACTTTAACCTGCCATACTCCATTACTAATTTGCATCAATGTTCTGGACAGACTATATCAGCATTGGGCTGCAACGAATGGACCAATATTTTTAAAGACAGCTGACACTTCTAGTGACATTGGATTGCTTTTCCAACATGTTGCACATGTTCACAAGAGTGAAAACCAAATGTCACCTGTAAGGCTGGATCTGATAAATCCTGTCACTGTCCCAGCCAAGTAGAGAGTCTGCGTGTTTGGCCATGTCAGGGTGAAGAAATATCTCTCACCACTCATTTGTATTATATCAATCTTTCCCTCTACCTGGCATCATATTCCTTGACAAGCCTTTGATAGATGTTCCACATAAAGAGTCTTGCAAGACTCCTATCTTACTTGGAAATGTGTCTGACCATGACATCACACTGGACCCAAGACCCAATGTCCTAGCAGAACTGCTAGCTGTAACATTTTCACACCCTTGGGAACAGAGTAGCTATCTAACTTTACCCCAATTTTACCCCAATTTTACCCCAATCTGATACTACTGTTGTAAAACATCATGTCAGATTGCAAGACAACACACCTTTCAATGAGAGATCCAGGCTTATCCATCTAAATGCTAGGGGAGATTTAAGAAAACACCTTGAAGAACTTCTGATCATATTAGAACCTGGGAGTCCCTACCTATCACATATAGTGGCTATCAAGAAGAATGGGAAAATCAGGCACTGCACAGAAATTGGAAATTGAGTGAAGCCTCCATAAAATATGCCTATGCTCTGTCTAAAACAAAGGAGGCTTTTTCTGCCTTTAGTGGTGCCTCAAACCAGGCTGCTTAAGCAGGTGGAGGTCACAGAACAAGACAAGCACAAGACTGTGAATTTGCATCGTTTTGTCTCATTTTCCTCCTATACAAATTGTACAAATGTACAATTTACATTGTACAATTTACATATACATTGTTTGGTAAATGGCCATAAGTCTGTCTCCTGGTCTACAGGTCTTGAGTGCCTTGAGATCAAATTGTTCATAGGGGAGTAGAGTAGAGTATTGTACAGGAGAGAGATGGCCAATGGAGATATATGTTATTACCTTGTCTCACCCCAGCAGTACAAAGAGACCAACTTGCAAGGTGTTCATGATGATATTGACCATCTTGGATCTGAGCATACCCTTTTTTTTACCAGACCTAGATTTTTCTAAGCAAGAATGGCCCAAGATATTGAATAAATTTGACATACTTGTGAAAGCAAGTCTTCAAAGCAGTTGGCCCTATGGAAACCATACTTACCACTTATCCACTGGAGCTGGTGTACATGGATTTTCTTTCTTTTGAAACCAGACAGCAGAAATTCCCACAACAGTCTCTTTATTGCAGATCACTTTACTATATTTTCAGAGGCGGTGGCAACAAAAGAATGTCAGAACAACATAGTCAAAACACTATGGGAAAGTTTAGTTGTGTACTGTGGTTTCCCTAGTAGTCTACATTGCAATCAGGGAAGAGAATTTGAGAACTTGTCACACCAACGGAAACCATGTTAAAAAGCTTCTGTTACACCTCTTCTGCACCCATATAATTGTACAAGAAACAACACTACCAGATTTTCGCCAGATGAGCTAATGTTTGGCAAATAACCTAAACTGTGTGTAGACCTTACTCTACACTAGTTCTGTAAGCTCCTCAAGTTGATTTACTGCCTGGTGTCCAAGAATACTTGAATGGGAGAAAAGAACAAAACAAGGTTTGATGTCAAGGTTAGAGCTGCAACTCTTTTTCCAGGAGACAGAATTCAAGAATGTCAAGAATGTCACCATTATGAGGCATGAACTTGGTGACAAATGGGAACATATTGTCCACACTGCAGTGAAGAGGATTGCAGATGGTTCTGTGTATAAGGGCCCTAATTGTGCACTCCGTTGTGATCTTACCCTACACTGTAGATTCTTACCCGAAGAAAATCAGGACTGAGAATATATGTCTGCTCAACCAATGACACTAAGGAAGTGAAATTTACCAGATCAGCAGGCAGCCCACTGAGTCATGAGTTGTCAAGTGATGAAAATGGCGTGTATGTTTAAAGAACCTGCCTAGAGGCTCTGCGAGTGTATCTGCTAGGACCACACTATAATAATAATCCCAGGGGATTTTACAGTGCCTGACTTTCAGCCCTGAACTCAACCAACTAAGGAGAGCATTTGCAAAGAAATGCACAAAGAATTTAAGAAAGACATCAGTCTGCCCTAAAGCTGTGAAAAAAGCATGTGAACTCTTTAGAATGACCTGGATTCTCTACTGATCACTAAATAACACAATAAAATGGGGTCTACAAAAACAATCTAACTAAACTAACACACAACCAGTTGTACTTTTCATGTCTCTGGTTTTCATAACCTGTAGATCCCCCTAGATCACTTCAACCAAGCATTTCCTTTAGCTGTAAAAAAGACCTGCACGGTTCAGGTGTTATTTTGGACCATTCTTTCCTGCAAATGTGTTTCAGTTCTTCAATATATCTGCAACAAAGCAGCCGCAAACTATGATGCTCCCTCCACCATGCTTCACAGTTAGGATGAGATTTTGGTGTTGGTGTGCAGTGTCCTTTTCCCTCCAAAAATAGCATTCTACATTTGTGCTAAATGATCTACTTTTGTCTCATCTGTCTGTTTTCCTAAAAAGCATTATGGAAAATCCAGGCAGTCTTGGGAATAATTGAGATGGGACGCAATGTTTTTTAGACAGCAACAGCTTCCTTTGTGTTGTTCTTCCATGTACACCATTCGTAATCAAAGTTTTTCTGATAGTGGTCACATAAACAAAGGTTTCTGTAGTTTGTAGAGTCATCTGTAGGTCTTTTGCTATTACCCTTGGGTTCTTTCTTTCTTTTCAGGATGGCTTGTTATGCTTTTAGAGTGATCTTAATAGGACACCCACTCCTAGAAAGAGCAACAACAGTCCTGAACTTTCTCCATTTGTAGACAATTTGTCTAACCATAGATTGGTGTACAACCAGGTCTTTAGTGAGGCTTTTTTAGCCTTTTCTAGCTTCATACATGTGGTTTTCTGAAAGTTGTTTTTGAACATATGGTTCACAAAAACCTTTGTTAGGAGGAAAAGACTGGTCAGTAGCCAGGTTTTGTTTGCTGCCTTTATTTGATGGGCAAAGAACCTGTGAAACACATACTTTCAATATCAGTTAGCTCTTGCAGAAGTCATTAACAAAGAGGCTCACTTACTTTTTCTAGCCTGCACTGTTGATATTTACTGAATGTGCCCAACTGTTTGTGTATTACTGCTTTAGTTAGATTGTCTATAATTACAACTTAAATAACAATCAGACCACTTTTATTAGTAATCAGCGCAGAAATCTAGGGAATTCCGAGGTAGTTCACTTGCCTGCAACTGTATTTACTTTTGAGGAGCCTGGAAAACTACTGATGTTAAACTCTAGCATCTTAGAACATAGGAGTCTGTCTATAGCCTCATACTGCTCCTCTGAATGCAAAGACACATGGAGAGACTCATACGATTCATAAGGGTAGAGTGCAATCCATCCCAGAAAATAATAACAGAATGATACTTACAATATTAATAAAAACTAGAATAGTATAATGATTTATGGAAGTCATTTAATTAGATGTATGTTGCAGAATCCAGCCAACCTTGCATCTGGAGAATCGATTTTGATTCTTCTGCATGCATTTTCACAGTCAAACAGATCCAAGAGTAAAACAGTCTCTACAGAGAGTGAATTCCCATTTATGTCTGCCATTTTGTCTACTTTAAAATGAATGACTCGCTGAGACAGGACAACAAAGGTTATGTCACAGGAGACAGAGCAACCTTTGCCCTATTTTTTAAATATAGCTACTGAGGAAGTTTGAATAACAATGCTGCAGCATACCTCACTGGATTAATATGGTAGAACTGTAAAATGGTTAAAGAACTTAAACTTCTGCCTTATTTCTTTTATTCTTACTCAATAAATAACTGTATTGAAACAGCTTGGAAAAGTATATACAGTGTATTGCCACAATTACAAACTTTAGTAAGCAGGGAATTTGCATATATTTGTGATAAGAGGTCTGCATAAAGCAAAGAACTGATGCAGGGCGTGCAATGAACCAAATGAACCAAATGAACCAAATATTTGTTTTAAACAGCCCACTAGTGAAATCCCATTCCAATCAAATAAAAAGCTGAGGCACATATGTGGTACAGGAAAAATATGGCACAAACCGCCATTAGACCAATTAATACAAACATCGAAGCACGCAGAGCTCTTCAAGTTCATTTCAAAATTCCATTATTTTGTTGCAGCCACAACTACTATGTTAGCTGAATGCCTGTAACAGTACTGTATAATCTATTATTAATCTGTCATGCTTCCGGATTCAAGCGACTCTCTGAACTCAATTTCCCATAATTACCTTGACCAACACATCACACTCATGTCCCCCTATTAGCCAATCATGGATAGTCTGTGCTCCTCCCTGGAGTTCTGATCTCTCTCACTTGAACCACATGTGGAAGGATTTCAACAACCTTTGGAGTCTCTGAAATTCCCATTTAGATTGTCAGCTGTAGAGAGCCTGTTGCAGAGGGAATGGTATCTTCATGATTGTCAGTGCTCTCCACTCTGAGATCCGTTTTTGTGCTTGTTTGTGTGTGTGTGTTCGTGTGTTGAGCTTTACTGAACTCTTTAGGTTTGCCCTAGCTTAGAAATCATGAACCGTCCATCTCATGATCTAACAAGGAAATACACTCTTGGTCCCAGTTTTGCCATTAAATTGCTTAACATTTCCTACTCTAGCTGTTCCTTCCACAAAGGACCAAATTGCATGTTTTACACTACTCCACCAAATGCTTGGTATTACACATTGTGATTGTGGCATTGCTTCCAGAGGCAGTTTAGAACATCGTAGTGAGTGATACATCGATACAGCAATTTTTACATGCTACAGAACGGGCCCACTGTGAGTTTGCATGGTCTACTGCTTTGTGGTTGAGCTAATGTTGTACAATAAAAGTACAATAAAAGCACTTACTGGGGCAGATCCACCAGGGCAGGCTTTTCTTTAACTGACTTGTAGCAAAGGTGGCTTCCTATGACAGTGCCATGTTTGAAGTCACTGAAGTCTTTGGTAGGATGCAATCTAACATCAGTGTCTGTCTATGGATATTGCATGGCTATTTAATTGATTTACTTGTGTCTGCAGATACCTCCCCACAATAGCTTCACAGATACCAGCCAAGTTCTGGATTTAACCTCTCCACCTGGCCATTGGATTTGGGTTGATGCCCAGAAGTGAGGTTGATTTTGATACCTCTACATACAGTACCTCTACAACTAGTGACAAAATTGGTATCATAATGAAACTGCCCTTTACACATCTTCCTTTGCTTTGCCGAGTGCATGCCTGTACAAAACCATTCACAAAAACATATGCGTGCATCACGTCATATTGGCTGCATTTTTTTAATCTATTGCATGTTGTTGGAAGATAAGTTTGCATTTTCACCTGAATGTTTGACTCTTTTGGAAAAAACTAATCTTTACGAACCCACCCTGATCTTTATTTTCTTTTATGCTGTGTGAATGAATGGAAAATTTATTCTATTCATTATATATTGTCCCATGCATAATAACGCATCAACTGATTTGACCAGAAACTAAATAAATGAAAAGCTAGCAATAAATGAACAGCCCTGAGCCAAAATTCCTTTTTCTTCTTTGCACATACTTATCATACAGCTTGCCAATATTTTGGCACCACATTATAATATGTTGCTACCATGTTTGTATGGTCAGTTCCAGCCTTAAATTATTTTTTCACTTATACAGTGGCTCAAAGTGGCTATACAGCGACTTCATTTATGATGACTGTGCTTCCTGAACAGCTAGTCATGCTGCATTGCCATAGCCATTCATGCATGCAATGTCTGCTGTAAAAGCAAATTATACCAAAATAATTTAATATTTCAGTAGTGTGTGTGCTCTGACACACACGGGGAAAGATTCTGTCCATTCTAAAAATGCTGGAAACAAAGCAGGGCACTGGATGGAAACCTGGTGTGAAATCTGATGACTGTCAACAGAAAAGATCCCCAACAGTACCTCCCAGAGCAGAGGTGACCAATCCTGGACAATGTACATTTTTGTGCTTTGTCTCCTCTAGCACACCTGATATAGTACCTATATACTACTTAACAAGCTCCTTACATTGGAGTAGAGAAAACCCAAAATCATATAACAGCTATATTTTGGAGCACTTTTGAACTCCAGTTAGTTCAGTTCAGTCAGTGAGCAGATCGGATCGCACTCAGTGGTAGTAATGCTTGTGGTAGAGTGCCCAAAACCTTTTTGCTGTAGAAAAACAGAAAGATACTATAATTATAGAAATGAACAAGGCTCTATGCCACACACTCTTCATTCCATGCTAGCAAAGAAGTAGTAGCAGAAAAATCTGTGTTCTCCATGGATTCGTCTGACTCAGAATTCTGATAGGTTTTACCATGTCATGAATCCATATTCAGGTAACTCTGCAGCGAGGCCTACGTCATAGTAACAGGCAATTATTAGCATGAGACTAATAACAAAATATGTTTTCTACTTGCACACATAATCTATATTTTTAAAGGTACACTGAAATGTGTAGGGTAAAGCAAATTGTAAAATCATTCATGAGAGTGTACAACTATAAGCTAATGTAACACATGCCAATAGCACTAGCTTTATAGCTTTTGACAATAACAATAACTTGGAAAACTGTATACAAAGTGATCAATGAAAAAATATCAAATGACACACCAAAACATTTGCATTCTAACAAGATGATATACATTATTTACATAACTAATGATAGTGAGTCTACCTGGTCCTATTACTGGTCCTTTAAAAAGTAAAAATCTTTCCCCTTTGTAACTTGTAAGAAGACAAGTATTTTGAAGGTTTAAATAAACATGCTAGGAAGAAATGTTTTTTTTTTCCTCTTGGAAATGTAACTCAATAAGAGTACAATATTCAATTTAATAAAAAAGGTATTATTTAAAAGACAAATGCTTCAAATAATGCTTAAGTTAGATTAATGATATACAAATCTTTGTAAACCGTGCTGTTTATAACGAATTCCTTACTTTTAATAATGCCCCAATAAATATGTAAAATCATCAAAAAAAGGCAGTTTGTTTTTAATATAACCCGTTATTCGAAGTGGGTTCTCAACATATGTTTACTGGATAACATGCTTAACAATGCCACAGTACACATGACTGGATTACTTCTGCATGGTTAAAAAAATTTAAGAAACTGTTGCCTTATTTCTTTTGTCCGTATCCCATAGATAATTGGATTGAAACAGCTTGGAAACAGAATATACATAGTGCTTATAAAAATACGGCTGTTGGAAGAAAAATTATTTTTTATTCTGTATGACAAAAACGCCATCAAGGCAAATACTAAACTACCTGTGATAATAATTATATGTGTAACACAAGTGTTGATAGCCTTCAAGTGGGACTTCCCTGATTTTACGACAGACACAAATATTACTATATAAGATGCAGCAATAAAAACAAAATCTGCAGCTGGTACTAGCAAAGCGGTTAATAGCCCTACCAAGTTGTTAATAGAAATATCTCCACATGCCAGCTGAACCAATGCCATATGTTCACAGAAACAATGATCTATCTCATCTGTCATACAAAACTGCAATTTTCCAGCCAGAGAGACCATTGTAGCAACTAGGATTATATTCCTGATTACTGGCACAATAATAAACTTCAGAAAGTTGGGCATTTGCATGTATTTGTGATAATAAAGTGGTCTGCATATAGCATAGAATCGATCCACAGCCATCCACAGCAATAAAGTAGACTGAAATGCACCAATGTAATGAAGACAGAACATCTGTATTAAACAGCCTGCAAGTGAAATCCAGTTCCAGTCAAATAAAAAGCTGAGCAACATATTTGGAACAAAAAACATTGGTAAGCACAGATCCACCACAGCCATTACAGCAATTAATACAAACATTGGAGAGTGCAGAGATCTCTGGGATATAATTAAATATATAAGAATGGAATTTGAGATGGTAGACAATAAAAACATAAAAAGATAGGGGATGGAGAGAATGGAGCGCCATTCTTCCAAATCATGGAAACCATTCAGCTTGAAAGATGTCAACGAAATATTTTGCTCAGGAAGATATTTCATGCTGCTCACTGTCATTACTGTCATCAAGCCAAAGGGTTATGAAATGACAGCCTCAGTGAAATGTTTCACTATTTCTACAAATTCCAAGAGAAATTCCAATTTTAGTACAATCACATATAAATGATATTAAATCACATAACAGATTCAGATTAGTATTCTTCCTTTTTGTACAAAACTAAAGAAACCAGTATATACTGGAAAACATAAGTCCTGGTAGATGGGTAGTTCAGGTAGATCTTATTTGCTTCCTAACACTTGACAAGACATGTGTCTCTCACTATGTATACCACACTGTTTTCTCAGGAGGCAATGGTCTCTCTGGGCTTTGGTGAATCAGCACTGGCAGGGAAAAAAAACCTTCCTTCTCTCCACCTCCCCTTTCCATATGCATACATACTGTAATTAATCCTCTTTAAATGGCACCTGTATCTTATGTCAGTCTTTCATCACAGAAAGTTTTATTAGAAAAGTGTCAAATTGTTATACCAGCTTTCGGGGGAAAAATCTGAGATTGGAACATTGTTTATCCCCTGTTGTTCTCCAACTGCAAACTGACATTTTATACATCTGGGTGAGCATATGCGCATTCTGTCAAATCTTCTTCTGAGTTCATGCTTGATGCAATGCAAGCTTGTTTTCAGAATAAGTAGTTGTGACTATTTGATTTTCTCTATACTTGATTCAATCAGCCAAGACAAGTTTGGTGTTCAAATTGTGCTCTTTTACCTTAGAACTGGAGCTACTCAACTTTATATTATGGACATTACAGTAACCTACAATATTCTGGTAGTAAAATTTAATTTCTGCTGACAAAACTGATGATCGTGTTTGACAAATCACAGCTGGCAACTGCCAATCAGTCAGTCAAGCAGTGTTCAACTGAATCCTACAAAATTAAAACCTAAAAAATATAAAAAAGGTGGTGTCAAAGTTAACACTTTTCTAAGTGTTAAATGTGAAACCGTATTGATGCCACTAATTGTTTTAATGCCAATAGCACATCTACCCAGTTTGACCCTTTGAAACACCTGTAGTTCTATTCTAAAGGCCAGATGCTCACACACATTCCTATTATCCAATTCCTGCAGTGTCAGTAATATCAGTAACATTAGCTCCAGAGGTCACCTTTGACAGGCTACACTGAGCAGCTTGTGAGAGAACAAATCTATGTGATGTAACACAGGGCTACACTCTGTGTACACCATGTACCTATGTACTTCATGATGCACTTATTCTAGCGTTTGAACAGCCTTATACAGGTAGGTTCATAAATATTTGGATGTTGACTGCTATTATTATTTTAGCTGTCTAGCACAGCTCCCTGGAATCTGGAGTCCTTTGACATCACAAGACAGTCTTCCCAGGTCATACTCTGATTGTAGCAGTCTGTTCCTGC
Organism: Semaprochilodus insignis; assembly: GCA_034552555.1. Lineage (NCBI taxonomy): Eukaryota > Metazoa > Chordata > Actinopteri > Characiformes > Prochilodontidae > Semaprochilodus > Semaprochilodus insignis. The sequence continues at coordinate 7,347,809 of CM067488.1, forward strand.
TTGTTCCTGCTTGTTTTTGGCCTTCAGTTCCTGCATGCTTGAGTGGATTAAGGTCAACTGATTGACTTCGCCATTACAGGACATTCCTTGCTCACAGCATAATCAGCAAACTGATTTATTTCTTTGTCTTGAAGGATGGAACTGCAAACTTTGTGTCCAGTCTCTCCATGTATAACATCTCTGGTTGCTGTTGCAGTATGTTTCAGGTTATTGTCCATTTGAACTGTAAAGTGCTGTTGAACCATTTGGCTAAATCTATAATATGGCTGTATAGACTTCAGAATTCATCCTGCTGCAATACATGTTCAGCCTATTACACTACCTCCAAATGAGGTGGTATGATTCAGATCATGAGCAGTTAATTTACTTCTTCGTACTCCTCTCTACCCATTATTCTGGTACAAGTTGATCTTTATTTCATCTGCTGATAACATGTTCCAGAACTGTAAAGACTTTTTCAGAAGTTATTTTTGGCAAACTCTGATTTGAGGATTTTGGTTTACTCTATATTTACTCTGTTTTTGACTTCTCATGATCACTGTTTGACACAGATAGGCTGACCTCTTGCAAAGTGTTCTTGATTTGGTCAACTGTTGTGGGCTTGTCTTGACCTTTCAGCCTAATGATGGTTAGCTTCACTGGCAGTGAAGCTCTTTGGACTTCATATCGAATGTTATTAGAGTCAGTTTCAGAAGCAAATCCTACACGTGACATTGGCTCTAGACATTTTATCAGCTTAGTAATAAATGAAATAATGAGGGAATAGCACACACCAGGCCAGGGAACAGCTGGGCAGCCAATTGTCCAATTATTTTTGAGCCCCTAACACATACAATTTGCCTGATTTAATTATAAATGCATTCAAATTAAAGTTGGAAGCATTTACTTTGAGCTTGCATGCATTCTTTAACTCCAGTATGCTGTGCTGGACAGCCAGTTATAACTTTGTCAATGTCCTAGTACTTATAGGCTTTACTGTAGGTCTTTCTGACAGGGCCTTTTTAAGTTCAAGAGCACAGAGAGTATGAATCTGCTCGCAAACCTATCAGGACTCAGTAGCAATAATGGTAGCATCTTACTGCCCAAAACCTTTTTGCTGTAGAAAAAAACATAATATATTTATTTCATAATTGTTTTATGTAGTATTTTATTCATCTTTAAAATTAAATTACTGTATGTTTATGCATGCATGGCTAGAAACGTTTACATTTTCTTTCTGCATTCATACAATGAAAATAATGTTACTATATTACTGAAAATAATAAATAAATGAAGATGTTTGTCTACTTATATAGGTATAACAAAATGCATTGTTTTTTAAACGTTTTGTAGGGGCAAATAAGACAATTTTTAATTAATCATGACTAACTGCACAAAATGTGATCAACTGTAATTAGTTATTTTAAATGTTTGAAAATCTAAAATCATGTTGGCCTATATGATTTATTATCAGGATTTTAGCTTCTTAAAATCGGTATGTAGCTTGCAAACTAAGTACAAGCACATGTGCCAGAATGACAGGATCCAACATGTTAGCATGTTTACCCTCATTTTTCCCTTTTTACTTTGGACAGTGAATCTGCGTCCCCTGCTCATTTTTCAGAGACATAGACGATGTGGAAAAGACCTCACAATGATGAATGTCAAGTGTAACTTAGGACATGCAGTCTGTGTTACACACGTGCCTATGTGTCCTACTATATTGCAGTTTTGGTTCCAAAATAAAGCCAACAACTTATTCTTTACTATTCTCAACAGGCTGCATCACTTTCAGCAAAGAATAGACATTTCTGAATTTTAACTATGCAAAGTCCATATTGCCAGTCTTCAATGAAAAACATGTATTACCATGGTTTCGGTTTTTACTTCTCTACATCATTTGAGCACAGCAGGGTCTTATATTGTGGGGGAAAATCATGATTGGACAAACATAAATGCTCCAGAATTGCTTGGAATAAAATCTTCTTACATTAACTTACATTAAAACCAGAGGGCTTTTAACCTCTCCTGTAAAGTTAGCATGGTTGAGATACTTATTTTTATTTGTACAGCAACAATATATTTCCTGTAGTTAACCTGTAGTACTTGTGGATGCAGTTCTGAATAGATTCTAGTCAGTGCATTCAGAACAGTCATATTGCTTGTGTTCTCCCTTTATGCACACTTCTACTTATCAATGTCTGATTTGCTTCAGCAGCTGTCTTTATACAAAGAAAAGAAAGTGATGTTCTGATCCAGAAATTTAGAATTTTGACTGAGACCCAGATTGTGATTCAGATTATGCCACAAGGCTAAAGTGTTATGCCCTGAATCTTTTGTGCACATAAAAAAGTGAATGTTCTTGAAATCATAGGTTTTCTATTCTAAATGATTAAATTATTACAACTTTTAAAAACTGAGCATGGTTGATCTTCAAACAGGAACAAATTAAATTTTCATCTAATACATGTCATTTGAGGAACGCAGGAATAAATACACAATGTTGGATATCCGTTACTGTTAAATAAATACTATTGCCAAAATATTTGTTGATTATTTTTGGATTTTATTCATTGTCCTCAGAAATGTTGTGCTATGATATACTGGAAGCAAAGTGATAACATACATGTCCTCTTGGTTTCATCTGTTATTGTAAATAACAGTACTATAGTCTATCTTACTGGATTACTGCGGTAAGGCCTTCACCTGGTTTATGAAGTTTAGGAAACGTTCTCTTATTTCTTTTGTTCTTATTCCATAGATAATTGGGTTGAAGCAGCTTGAAAAAAGTATGTACACTGTACTTAAAAAAATGCGGCTGTTGGAAGAAAAATTATTTCTTATTCTATATGACAAAAAAGCCATCAAGGCAAATACTAAAGTACCTGTGATAACTATTATATGTGTAACACAAGTGTTGATAGCCTTCGAGTGGGACTTTCCAGATTTTATGACAGAAGAAAAGATTATTATATAAGACACAATTATAAAAACAAAATCTCCTGTTGGTATTAGAAAAGCAGACAATAGTCCTACCAGGTTGTTAATAGAAATATCTCCACATGCCAGCTGAACCAAAGCCATATGTTCACAGAAACAATGATCTATCTCATTGGTCATACAAAACTGCAATTTTCCAGCCAAAAAGACCATTGTAGCAATTAGGATTATATTCCTGATTACTGGCACAATAATAAACTTCAGAAAGTTGGGTATTTGCATGTATTTATGATAATAAAGTGGTCTGCATATAGCATAGAACCGATCCACAGCCATCCACACCAGTACAGTAGACTGAAATGTACCAACATAATGAAGACAGAACATTTGTATTAAGCAACCCACTAGTGAAATTCCATTCCAGTCAAATAAAAAGTTGAGCAGCATATTTGGCACAAAACATATTGGCCAACACAGGTCCACCACAGCCATTACAGCAATTAATACAAACATGGGAGAGTGCAGAGATCTTTGAGACATAATTAAAAATATTAGAATCGAGTTTGAGATGGTAGACAATAAAAACATAAAAACATAGGGGATGAATAGGACGGGTCGCCATTCCCCCAAATCATAGAAACCACTCAGCTTGAAAGTTGTGAATGAAATATTTTGCATGCTGCTTACTGCCATCTTATAGTTAATATTTTTTATATCACTAATATGTACAATTTAGGTACAACCTCAACTACTGTAATGTTAGTTGACATCCACTATATATATATATGTTTATAGTATATTTATGTTGATGTATATTCCATTGACAGTACTCTGTTTTAGATGAGATATCATATTCTGCATATCAAGACTGAATCATATTAGCCACCTTATATGGATGTTCACTGGACTTATCCTACAAAGAAATGTGTACCACAGACTAATAGCTGTAACACTTCTAGACATCTATATACACCTTTGTGTTTTCTCAGGAGGCTGCTGCAGTGTGGTCCAGCTCAGATAATGAATGCCAAAGCAAAACTCCCTGCTCTGGGCTGTGAGGACAGTTCTTGTCCAGTCAATAGCTCAAACAACAAATCAGCTTGTTCTATGGTAGGAGCCAAAGAAACACTGGAAAACAAGAATGTAAGAGTGGCTATTTTTGGTACCATATAACTAAATAACTAAAAAGTTTTTCTTTAATTTATTTATTTATTTTTAATTTAGAACAATAGTTGAATAAAAGAGCACAATATCAGGATTCAGCAGTCCAATGAAATTGAGATTAATATTTTATGATTTTAAAATTTTATGATTAATATGCATCCACAAAGGGCTTGAATTTAATGCCTGATCTACTAAAACAGAGGCAAACTAAGCACAGCCCTGCCAACTGCATTCTAGAGAGGTGCAGGACTTAAAAGGTGCTGTTAAATAATTAAGTATTCAATAACCTTGAGACAAATGAGGAACTGAGAGTTCAGTCATTAAGAAATGGTATTAATAATTATACCACAGTTAGTTCTGACCCCGCAGTGTGATTGGCTGAAAGGCATTCTGTAAGTGCCAATAGTGCACAATAAAGGCATTCTGACCAAAACGCTTCAAGAATTACTTCGACACATACATACCTAACCAACCAACGACGCCAGCAGCAGTGTTATAATTACACAAGTAAAAGATGCAAGAATCAGTTTCCTATATGTTATTTGTTGAAATTGTAATAATCACAAATGAAAATTACAATGAAACGAAAATGAAATGCTGGAGATTTCACACTGTTGTGTGCTGTTTGGGACGGAACACAAATAAGTACACTAAACACAGACAACATGGGTTTAAAGCATGAAAGCAGTACATCAAGTGTTGCTAGGTAGGTAGGTAGAGTACACTGTGTGGTTTGGGACACAGAATTCAGTCAATCAGAGGGAGCATGATCCACGATCTGCTGTATCATTTAAAGTAATTCAGTTTCAGATAAAAGTAAGTTCTTAATACTTACCAGCTCTGGCAGTGTGTGTAGCCATGAGATTAACCTGTAACAGTGCTTAATGTTTTGGCCGTTGCTTGTAACCCTGATGATGGGAATTAATGAAGTATTCCTTTACTATCATGACTGAAGACTAATGATGATGTTTTAGCAGCAGGTGTGGAACTATTTTACCTTGTTGAATGTTTATAAATAATTTTTTCTGTCCTCTTTATCCTAAAATCTAACAATAAGCAGTGGTAATGGAACTGTGGTTTAACTGCAATAATACACTCGGGGTTCATGCTATAATGTGAGATATGCGGACTGCAGCCTTGTGCCTACAATCATAGTACACCGCTGCATTTTATAGCTACTACAAAAATAGACATATTTAAAGACATTTGAGACCATACAATTATGCTATATGTAAAATCCATTTTATTTAATTAGAATTATCACTAGGCAATTTAAGCATTTGGGTTTTTAGAGAATGATTAAATGTTCTGGGTTAATGTTGCCTATAAATTCTACAAATAAAAAGGTTTGATTTTGGTTAGTTACTGTGTTCACTACTCAGAAATCACTAGCCTTAAGTCCAGAAATGTCACAAATGTCCATGGAGATTCTAAAGTAGCTGACTGTAATCTGATTCATTAGTTCATCATGGTTAACTTCACCATATTTTCATCATGCCCTCTGTTGACATTGAGAGAGAACCTGGCTTTTGGGTGGAATTGTGGCCTAGGTCTGTAGTTCCCAGCCCTTGATCCTGGAGGAGCCCCAGGCCTGTACATTTTTGTCTTGCCCGGCTAACACATAACATCAAATTCAATTTAGGAAGGACTTGTTAATTTGTTAATTAGTTGGGACAAATGTGTTGGGAGCAGGGCAAACACTAAAATGAGCAGGGTTATGAACCAGGGCTGAGAACCTCTTAATCTCAGCCACAGATGCTCTGTGGAAACAGACTGAGACTCTGATATCTGTAGCATATTAACCTGGACACACTGTCAAGATTCCACCAGGTGCAAGACTGGGATCCAAAAGCCTAGGTCATTTTTTACTGATGTAGAGCACAGTCAAGCACAGCACGCAGGGGGTGAAAGCACATTTTATTTTCCCTCCCAAACTAAATGACAACCTACAAGTTATTCCTTGCTGCTCAGATGAAATCTGCAAGAGGCTGCCTCATTTTCAGCAAGAAGCAAAATGAAATAAGATAAGGAGAGAGATTTACTACAAGGCCAAGTCTTCTATTGAAATAGAAGATAAGTGGTTTAGTGGTCTGCCATTTCTTCATGCTATGACTATTCCTGAAAAGATGATCAAATTATTATCATTTAATTAAATGTGACAACAGTAACGCGTATGTAGAGGTCTTGATTAAAGAATAAATGGCTAAAGTTATATATTCATAATTGTTTAAGTAATAACACTGCAATTTGTATTTATGTTTTTATTTATTCATCATAATGTCCCTAAACAATGTAGTAATACAATACACTTACATAAATAAAAATGATACATATGTGATCCTCTGGATTTCTTATAACATTTATTGAATAACATTGTAAACACTATTATTAAATCTATATTTCAGGATTATTGTGGTAAGATCTTCACATGCTTCATGAATTTTAGAAACTGTTCTCTGATTTCTTTTGTTCTTACTCCATAAATTATTGGGTTGAAACAGCTTGGAAAAAGCAAGTACATTGTACTCAGAAAGACACGAGTGTTGGGTGTGAAGTTATTTCTTATTCTATATGACATAAAAGCTATCAAGGCAAATGTTAAACTTACTGTCATGACAATGATATGAGTAACACAAGTGTTAATAGCCTTCAAGTGGGACTTTCCTGATTTCAGAACAGACACAAATATTATTACATAAGACGCAGTAATGAAAACAAAATCTGCAGTTGGTATCAGAAAAGCAGTTAACAGTCCCAACATGTTGTTGAGGGAAATATCACCACATGCCAGCTGAACCAAAGCCATATGCTCACAAAAGCAATGATCCATTTCATTTACCATACAGAACGACAATTTTCCAGCCCAAGAAACCATTGTGATGTTTAGGAGTCCATTTCTGATTAGTGGCACAACAATGAACTTCAGAAAGTTAGGGATTTCCATGTATTTGTGATAATAAAGAGGTCTGCAAATAGCAAAGAATCGATCCAGAGCCATCCATACCAGTATAGTAGACTGAAATGCACCAACGTAATGAATACAAAACATCTGTATCAAACATCCTACAAGTGAAATCCATTTCCAATCAAATAAAAAGTTGAGTAGCATATTTGGTACAAAAAACATCGGCAAACAAAGGTCTACAACAGCCATTACACCAATTAGCACACACATTGGAGAATGCAGATTACTATGAGATGTAATTAAATATAAGAGGATGGAGTTGGAGCTGGTAGACAATAAAAACATAAGGAAATATGGGATGGATAAAAAAGGCTTCCATTCTCCCAAATCATGGAAACCATTTAGGTTGAAAGCTGTGAATGAAATGTTATGTACAGGAAAGCTTTGCATGTCGGTTAACGTTTGAATTAAATGTACTTTAAAAAGACATGCTCACTAATCCACACAACCACAAACAGAGGATCTCTATTTCAATAACAGAAGGACAGAGATGACAGTGAGCGATAAAGTAATAATAAAATGTTGTTAGGCATAGATTCACTAAGTCTCTTATTTGGCATCACAAGAAAATTAAAGCTTGGCAAGTACATCTTCTTATATAACACAGAGTTGTGTTCCCATGAGCTTATGTTCCAGTTCTACAAGCTTTAGGGAATTTGCACAACCCTGTTACCATATTGGGAAATACCAAATAAATGGTACATACTGTTTTCCTCTAAACTGCATTATCTAAAGTACAATTTTGTACAAGCTGGTACAAAATGTAATTTTCTTATTATTAGTTTTTCTACGTGTAGCCATCTTTTGCCAGAGTTGACCATTTCTAACGTTCATGAATTCAGGTTATATATTATAAAGTCACTTTATTATTTGTTATTCAGCATTGTTCAACAGCCACAATGTACTGAGATACCAGTTTATTAGGTATCAGTGATGAGCAGTCTGGTGGACAAAAATAGCTCATGGATCAGTGGGGTCAAAGAGAAATGGCTAGCATTATCCAAGCAAACAGATGGGCCACAATCAGGGAAATCACATTCAAATTCAGCACTAGTGTGCAAAACATAAACTCAACTAGCAGAAGATATCTGGCTTTGTCTCAAACTGGCAAACAGACTATACAATAATAAGCTGACAGGGCAAAACATTAGTCACCTGCGGCTGAAATATACCTAATAGTGTGTAATACCTTCACAAGCACAACTAACAGTGGTGATGTTCAGCCACTATTGGCTGCATCAAAGAATTGCAGCGGATGGATGCCTTCCTTGGCACAATTCCAAGGGGAATTTCTTGTAGACTGGGATTTTTGCACACAACTAGAGGTGAAAGAGGGATGCTTATAAATCACAAATTATCACAGAATTGAATATTTGTATATGAATATTTCTGGAATGCATTTTAACTAAAGTTCAGTCAAGGGCTGGCACAATTTTTGGAAGTCTGAGCAGTGGTGCGACATGGAAAACAATGTGTTTAATTTAACAAGAGGACAATTAAGCTTTACATGAAGTAACAAAAAATGTCTAGGGAAAAAAGCTAATTGCATGCAGATGCTGCATTACTGAAGAGCATTGGTAGTGGTAGTAGCGGTAGTAGTACGTGAGGTGACAAACTTCCAGTTAAGTCAATGAGTCAGCTGGCAACCCCACACACAAATTAGAACTGCACATGCCCTGACATTAGCTGCAAGTCAGGCTCATAGGAAGGTCCTGATTAAGTACTGCAATCACAAAAGCCAATGAATGGGTTTGTTATTGAGGTCATACAGTCCATTTAAGGTATAAGAGAGTTTGGGTTATTTTTAATAATACTCTTGTCTCTCTTGTTGGTTGTGTATCACAACAGTTTAAACTGAGATACTTTGATTGCACTGGCAGAGCACTTTGATGACTTACTCGCACTGACTACTATATTTTACAAACGCACCCACTTACCAAAGATGACATGGTTATGTTGTGTGCTTGTCTTCTGACTGATTGCACAGGCTTATTAAACAGGTCTGGTAAGACAGTATCGACACCATGAGCTAAGAAATCATACTGGTCTTGGAAGATATGCCTGTTGAGCCTTCTCATGGTTCTCTCTCCACAGTCCCCACCATCGTCTAATTAGATTTCCTTTTCTTGTGCAGTCTTCCCTGTAGGCATGGGGTCAAATCTCACTTCTGACACGATTGTAGCGTTGTAAGTAAGACACAGAGGAGGCCATTATTCTGCAGCGAGGGCTACAGAGCACTGAACTTGCAGGGGAGGTCAGATTAACAGATTAACACACAAAATATGCATATACCTTTTCACTAACAAACAATGATATGAATGACTAAGAGTCTCTTCTTCTATATTGTGTAAACATGCCAAACACATTTATTTTCTGAAGTAGTTTGGCAGTATTTGCAATTGCCATGTAATTTGTACTTGTGTTTCTCACATTAATTTTTACTGTTGATTTAGTAGCGATTACTGTTTTATTATTGAATTCAACATATTGATGAGAAACATGCAAAAATTATGGCCGTTTTAGACTTCACGTTAAGTTAAACTTAGCAAATAAACAGAAATTATGCTGTGCAATTGTAGACAAATGCCATGTTTGCCTACAGGGGATATGTTAACATAGAACATCAACAAAATGTAATTTGGCCAAATTTGTCCAAACCTTTTAATTAGACTGTCATTTTACTGAGTAGAGAAGTAATATTTAAAGTACTATTAACATTTTAAAACCATTATAAACAGACAAAATCACCCTGAAAATATGATTTTATTTGGATCACATTTCTTAAAAGGTTTATTGCCAGTGGTCACTCTTTTATACTGATCTATATACAATTAAATTGTTTTGACAAATGCTGGTATTTTTCTAGATTTCTGAGCTATTTAGACAGTGTAAAAAGACTTTAGATAGAACTTGAAAAAGTCTCATTCTATTACAAACTTGGCAATGACATTGTTAAGGAAATTTGACAATAAACGTGGGGAAATCTACATGACTAATGTGCTTACAGAATACCTCAATTTGCATTATTACCATTTTGTGGTAAAACCATTACATGGTTCATCCACTTAAGAAACTGTTCTCTTATTTCTTTTGTTCTTACTCCATAAATAATTGGGTTGAAACAGCTTGGAAAAAGCAAGTACATTGTACTTATGAAAACACGAATGCTGGAAGAAAAATTATTTCTTATTCTGTAAGACAAAAAGGCAATCAAGGCAAAAGTTAAGGTTACTGCCATGACAATTATATGGGTTACACAAGTGTTAATAGCCTTCAAATGAACCTTTCCGGATTTTAGAACAGATGCAAGTATTATCATATAAGATAAAGTAAAGAAAACGAAATCTATTGCTGGAATTAGAAAAGCAGTTAAAAGTCCTATTAAGTTATTGATGGAAATATCCCCACATGCTAGCTGGACCAAAGCCATGTGTTCACAAAAACAGTGATCTATCTCATCTGTCAGACAGAAAGAAAGTTTTCCAGCCAAAGAGACAATTGTGACAATAAAGATTATATTTCTGATAAGTGGTACAATAATGAATTTTAGAATGGTGGGGAATTGCATATAATGATGATAATAAAGAGGTCTACATATAGCAAAGAATCGATCTACAGCCATCCAAGCAAGTAAAGTAGATTGAAATGTGCCAACATAATGAATACAAAACATCTGGATCAAACAGCCCACCAGTGAAATGCCATTCCAGTTGAATAAAAAGCTGAGCAGCATGTTTGGTACAAAAAATACTGGCAGACACAGATCCACCACAGCCATCAGTCCGATTAGTATACACATCGGAGAGTGCAGAACTCTCTGAGATATAATTAAATATATGAGAATGGAGTTTGAGATGGTAGACAATAAAAACATAAGAAAGTAGGGAATGAACAGAAAAGGCCTCCATTCTCCCAACTCATGAAAGCCACTAAGTTTGAAAGTTATGAATGAAAAATTGTGTACAGAAAGAGCTTGCATGCTGCTTAGTGCCTTAGTTTAGTGTTTTTATATATAGTGTCTTAAAACATGCTAGTTTTATACATACACTGAACCAAAATTCTAGATTTGTTTTATTGCTTTTAATAATTACAAAAGTAATTTTTTTGACAATTGGATGGTGTTATATTGTAAAATGTATTGTTCTAACTCTACAAATCTGTCCCTTACAAAAAAATGACCAACAGTTAAAGATACCCACGCACTGAGGAAAAAAACAGAATCTTGCTAACTTTACAAATGTATCATGTTCTATAGATGTTATCTAGAATATATCTGGAATATATCTAGCTATTAAATAAAATGAATTGTTATATTTAATAGAATTACAAAGGTGCATGTGAGGGAAAACACCTCCAATTTAAAGTCTCATAATGATTGATTCAATACCAAAACCAAATGTAAAAAGTACATATAATAATCTACCCTGTGCAAAGACAATGACCAAGAGAACAGAAATGAAAGGAGGCCCTCCTGTGGTACAGCTGCTTATGTGTCGTCTTTCCCTTCTTAGCACATTATTAAAGCTTGATGTATCTCTGTCTCTATATACAACTTTTGGACTCTCACGAGACTACTCCATTCTCCTACAGGCATTAGGACAAGGACACGGAAAAGTCCTGTTTTATCCCCACTACACCTCCATCACCCAATTCTAATTCACCATAACAGCTCTGCCTATTAATAGGTTTCCCTGCAACACAGAGAACAACCACAGTACCAAGAGAAAAGCACTCCAGCTCACTTTTGCTTTCATACACATGACCCACAATAGCAAACTGGCCACCTGATGATTAAAACAGGAAAACAGCTGGCTGGAACAGAATGGGATGCATATCCACTTAAAAGGGTTCTGGGATCGGCAAAGGTTCAGACTAGGAAAAGCTTTGAGGGGATGGTCAAAGAGGAGGTAGGCGAGAGAGAAAAATGGCCATACATTCCTATGTGGAAGAGAAAGCAGAAGATTACAAACACCTGAAAAGAGAGATTCTATGTTGGGTCCATTTGTCACCTGCGACAGCAGTGCAGCAATTTCATGAATGGAAATTAGGACACTAGTTCTAGGCCTTCTTAAAAAGCAAATGAGATTTGTCTTGGAAGTCATTAGCCAGTAAAACTGTGATACCATTCTTTAAACTTCAAGCCAGACAAAAGACAGGACAAATGGTTTCACAATTTGGCTGATATCAGTCTTAAGATAGAATACTCTAAAGAACAGCATCGGAGCTCACCCACCGACAGAGACCCTATGTTTGGGTGCAGGCACCTAAATCCCCAGCAACTCCAATGAATCAGACCACCTATTCAGTCACCACCTGTCAGTGCACAATTAAGAAAGAGTTACACAGAACACAAAGAGAGAATGCCTAGTTTCACAGGCTATTACTAAGTCTACCAACCCCACCATGACCACAGTGTGCAGTCATTCGGGTCTATGCCTATTGAGGTCACTGAACAGTCAAGGCCAGACATCTTTTGTCTGCCAATTAATTCAAGGCAGGCATGTGAGACACTCCTAGAAAGTGGCAGCAGCTGCTGTGATAACATTAATGCAGGTGACATATGCATTCCTGTTGAGAAGCTGCCATTACTAGCACTCCCGGCAGGACACCTGACACCTGGTAAATACTACACCAAGCCTGCAGGCCACCTGGCTAAGCCTTCTGGCTGCACACTCTTGTATAGCTGCAGGCTAAAGCAAAATTGTGAATGGCCACCAGCATAAGAGCAAAACAGCATGATAATGTAAAGGGTGCTGCTGTTACAACACTACTGCAGCCAGTACCATGCTGGGCAGCAGTGGCCAGCAACACAAGAGATACACAATGCAAGCTCATTATGAAAGAAGACAAGGGTGTGTCTTCGGTGTCTTACATACCCAGGTAGATAAAGGTGCATGACTATGTACCTCATCTCCCCATCTTTCTCTGTGTAGAGGATAGATGGGTTAGAATGAAGTCGCCTTTGTTTTCAGGAGACAAATAAAAGTACTAGTCTTTAAATCTATTAACTAATGTGAGAACTCCAATCAAATCTCTGATCGATGTTTTCACAAGGCAATAATCACCCAAAAAGTTTCAGTCAGGCTTGGAAAAGGCAGTCACACAGCCTGAGAAAAACTGACTAAATCCTTCACCTTAACACAGTCAACAGAGCTCTACCTTTCCTGGATCAAACATCAGAAGGACAACATTTCCTGAGAACCCGGTTGATGCATTTCATTCCTTGATCCATAGCACAACAGTTGCGTTCTGCTCTCAATTCAGCAATAAACCAAACAAAATTATAATATCAGAAAAACAACACTTAAAGCTTTTGTCTTTCTAAAATTAAACTCCAATCTTACTTCGAATTTTAAAATTGGGTCTTTCTTTCCATTCTCTGTTCACCCAGGAAGCTTACTCTGTAGTAAGTACAGGTGCATTCAGAGACGTGCAAAGTTTCTTTGCTCTAGATAACACAATTGTTGTTATTTCCATAAACATTTAGAAAGGTTGCCTAATGAGGTCACCATACACATTTCCACTGTGCATCAGTCCATTTCAGATCAGTTTATGTCCAAATATAGTCGGTGTCCGCAGAGTGTTGCTAAACATGTTGAACATGGCACATGGTTACATAACAGCACTTTGGGAAACGTTAAAAGTCATAAAAAAAGGAAAGTCATAGTTAAAGTCATAAAAAAGGGAAAACTCCATAAGAGTGCATTGCAGGAACAGCAATCAGGTCAACTTGATCAGGTAAAAAGTTGGAGTAAAATAAAACTCTTTATTACTTTTACAAACAGCAATAGGTAACGATGTTTATAAAATGCAGCTTGGTAAAAATAACCATGCCATGCAAAAACAAGTGCTCACTTCTGTGGAGACCAACCCAGACAAAATATGGGTATAATGGCACAGCCCCAATAGGTGCACATCATTTTAAAACAGGACAATGATGATCTTAGTCTTCTAGTAATTTGTTCTTTAAGTTTATCTAGTGAGTAAATTAAGGTTTATTTATGGATGCATATCTCTCAGTAAATAACAACAATCAAGTATTCAGCCAGACCATTGTATAAACAGTATCTTAAATTCTGGGGAGCCAGTTTAAATGGGCCTGATACAGCTGATACAATAAATAATAGTATCATCTTAGTGTCATGTTTTTTGTATTACGTATTATGTCAATATTCACTTTTCTTCAAAATTCTACAGAAAATATTTTATTCAATACATATTGTTTGTTGATGCCTCATTCCGTTCTGTATAGGACCACTTATTCTTAGGCCAACAGATGGCACAATCTGTTTTAAGGGTCTTAATGGTCTACATGGCTCATGTTTCCGGCAGGATGGCCATTTTGCAAAACTTAGTGGATTGAGTGCATTGATAATATAATATAATATAATATATTTAATAATTAACGCCATATTATATAATATTCTATGATATATTTAATATTTATATATAACATATTTATACCAATAAGTGCATATTAAATAAGACAGACATGGTAGAGGATGCACTGTAACCTATAAGATATTAAACAAAACCACATCCTTACTCAGAGTTAGGTTTAGAATGCTTTTAAGCCTTTCGCTTTATATACACAATAATGCTTATATTTAGTTTTCTTCCTCTAAGCTGAATGGGCCATGGGTTTTCACTTTTGTAGAGACTGGAAAAACATCACTCGAATTTCCATGCTGTAGCTGAGCTTACTGTAATTATCAGCATCTCTCATCTGAGCAGCTGCAACACATGAAAATGACTATATAGCAGGCCCTGTGAAACCTGTGGTACTCTGTGTATCTATAACTCAACTTGTTTGACTAAAATGTGATGGTTCATCAAAATGTACAAGATTTTGTTACTAGTATGTGTATCAAACAAGAGTTAAACGTAGCTGCTCTTTTATGGGTTATTTTGCACTCAGCAGATGGTACAATCAAATGAATGGACATAAATGAAAGAACACATGCATTCAGGTGCCGAAGAGAGAGATAAAGTGTTCATTTGTACAGAAAATATAATTTAAGTAAATTAAATTATTTACAATTTTTTACATTATTGCCATGTAAAACTGATGTTAAACTCCAATTTAAGCTGTATTTAAAATAAATAATTCTACAAATCACAAAAACACAAAAACTTTGGAAGAATATGATTTTATTTGGATGATATATTTTTCATTGCTATTAAAAATATTTTCCTGGTGACTGGTAGTATCTATATGCCACCGTTATTATATTTACTATTGTTGTCAAACAATTATGTATATCAAGAATTAATACTTCTCCTAAAATATTCTAATCCTTATGAATTATTTGCTTTATTTTTAAATATAAGTTTTAATCTATATTATTTCAGCATTGTGGTAGGATCTTCATTCGATTCATGAATTTAAGAAACTGCTCTCTGATTTCTTTTGTTCTTACTCCATAAATAATTGGGTTAAAACAGCTTGGAAAGAGTAAATACATTGTACTCAGAAAGACACGAATGCCAGGAGAGAAATTGTTTCTTATTCTGTAAGACATGAAAGCAATCAAAGCAAATGTTAAGGCAACTGCCATGACAATTAGATGTGTAATACATGTGTTGATAGCCTTTAAGTGAGACTTTCCAGATTTCAGTACAGATGCGAGCATTATTATATAAGATAGAGTAAAGAAAACATCATCTGCCGTTGGTATCAGAAAAGCAGCCGTTAGTCCTACGATGTTGTTAACTGAAATATCTCCACATGCCAGCTGAACCAAAGTCATGTGTTCACAGAAACAGTGCTCAATCTCATTTTTCATACAAAATTTCAGTTTTCCAGCCAAAGAGACCATGGTGGTAATTAGGATTACATTTCTGAGTAGTGGCACAATAACGAACTTGAGAAAGTTGGGCATTTGCATATACTCATGATAAGAAAGAGGTCTGCATATAGCAAAGAACCGATCCAGAGCCATCCAAACCAGTAAAGTAGACTGAAATGTACCTACATAATGAATGCAAAACATCTGGATCAAACAGCCCGTAAGTGAAATCCCATTCCAGTCAAACAAAAAGCTGAGCAGCATTTGTGGCACAAAAAATATCGGCAACAAAAGGTCCACAACAGCCATCAGAGCGATTAGGATACACATTGGAGAGTGCAGAGCTCTCTGAGACACAATTAAATATATGAGAACAGAGTTGGACACTGTAGACAGCAAAAACATAACGGAATAGGGAATGGACAAAAAAGGCCTCCATTCCCCCAAATCATAAAAACCACTGAATCTGAAAGTTACAAAGGAAAAATTCTGTGCAGGAAGATTTTGCATGCTGCTGGATGGATGCTAAAAATGATATATGTCTCAAACAGTAATAAAATAGAAGCCTAAATGAATTATGGCTCAGAAAAACATATTGACTTGTACATATATTGAAATAAGGTTTGTAATTAATTGCTATAAATAACTACAAATATTACACATTAAACATTATGATTACAATTACTGTAATACACAGTGTAATCTGTTTACATGTTACAAGTTCTTTTTATCTTTTTGTAGAAATGTTTGGCTTTAGCTCAGAACAAATTCATTCCATATGTAAAGTGATCTATAAGTAATGTTACAGACAAACCTACAGGAAAAACAATCTTTCTGACTTCAGAGATGCATCCTGCTGTTCAGTGTATGTAAATATATTTGATAGTTATTAAATGAAGTTAATAGCTAATCAACTACCTTGATACCTACCAGTTAAAGCTATATAAGTATAAACAACCACACTTCATATCAAAAGTGCAAAAAAGCGCATGTGCTCCACATTGCCAAGACACTGATAAAGACATATATTGCTCTCTTTAGAGATTACATTAAGAAATCCTTCCTGTGGTAAAGTTGGTTCAGTTATGCATCATCTTCTCCTTCCAAACACTTTATTTAAGCACTGCATATGCCCCGGTCTCTATATGCAGCTTGTCCTCATGAGACTGTATGCTGTACTCCTACAGGAGACTGGGATGAAGGGAGAGTCGAGATACACAGGGCTTTCCATCTCCGTCTCCTGTTTATTTCATCACTATAACTAGATCATAAGCATGACCTTTTGTCATTTTGTTCTTTGTTTTCCAACTGAAGATTGGGCTGCTTAAGCTCAAACAAACTTGACTCACTGCTGCTCTTTAAAGTTATTAACAACCATCAGTAAAGAAACATTACTCACTATATATAAAGCTGTTTCCAAAAACATTAGGGCACTATAAATGTCGATAAAACAGAATGCAATGATATGCAAATCATTTAAATCTTGTAATTAATGGGAAATAGTACAAAAACAACATATCAAATGTTGAAACTGAGAATTTGTTTTGTTTGTTTTTTGAAAAATATATGATCATTTTGAATAGGATGCCAGCAACACATTTTAGGACAGGGCCAACAAAACACTAGTAAAGTTGTGCAATGCTAAAAATAAATGGTGGAGCATATGACAACTAATTAGGTTAATTGGTAGCAGGTCAGTGATATGATTGGGTACAATGAGCATATCAGAGAGGCGAATCTTTCAGAGGTAAAAATGTGGAGAATAACATTTCTCAGCGTAAAATAACAAATAATCTACATCATTAGAAAGATTCTGAGAATCCTGAGAAATATCTGCAAGCAAGGGAGAAAGCTAAAATATTGACTGGTCGTGACCTCGGGGAGGTAGGCCGCTCTGCATAAAAAACAGACAGGATTCTATAGTGGAATGCAGTGCCTGGGTTCAGGAATACTTCTGAAAATCATTGTCTGTGAATTGTCTGTGTCATTGTCAACCCTGCAGTTTTTAACAGGGTCCAGAAACACGCCTGAGCTCATTTACAATGCATGTTCCAAAAATGTTCCCTCCCACATGCAACAAAGTGAACAAAATATACATGTTCGAATCGATTATATTTAAAATGTGTCGGTTTTTACTTTTACACATCATTTGAGCGCATCGGCTGCCTTTTACATTGTGTATACATGTAGTTAATGTAACAGACAAACCTATGAGAAAAAGGAATCTTGGTGACTTTAGAGATGTATTTTTTAAATGCATGTGATTGATATTAAATAAACAGCTCATCATCTCTCTCATCTGTGAGAGTCTAAATGAATCCAGGATCAGCTACATGTGTGCAAGTGTTGTGTGAGTGTTTGGAGTTAGGGGAGTGTCCAAGTGGCTTGTCTCCAGAGGAGGGAGATGACGATAAGTTTGATCTTTTTGGTCTGTTTTTGTAATGGCACCTTTTGGCTATATTTGGATGGTTCTTGCCCCAACATTAAGAGTATCACAAAGGTTGATTGCTGATTGGCACTCTACTGCAGCAGTGCTACTGAGAAAGGGAAGCCATCAGTCAAGTGAGCTATGATGCTGCAAAGACACAATTAGACTCTAAAGAATGGTGTTAGAGCTTACCTGGCTACAGATAAGCATGAATTTGTTACAGCCCCTTGAAACCCCACCAGCTCCAATGCATCAGCAACATTGCCTACGTGTGCAAAATTAAGGAATTGTTTATCAGTTCAGAGATCATTGCTGCATGCAAATCCACTGACCCCACCAAGACCACAGGGTGCAGTTATTCTGGTCAATGCCTATGCAGGTTACCAAACAGCTGGGGCCAGGCACTTTCAGGCTGTCAAAAGACTTGAGGTGGCATGTAAGCCACTTCTAGTAAGCAGTATCACTCATTGACATAGACTTGAAATGAACCCTGGGGACACGGATTTTCCAGTTGTGCCGTACACTGAGCCTGTAGAACACCAAGCTAAGCCTTATCCACAACTAACTCTAGACTGAAAACCTCTCAGAGATTCCTTCAGAAAGAAGGAAACTTGAGAGCAAAACAGCTTGGCAGTGCATGTAAGTGTGGTGCTTCCACAACATCACTGCCAAATAACACTATGAAGAACAGCAGCAGAACTCGCATATCAAAATAGTTTTGAGACAGGTGGTAAAAGTAACACTGTCAAATGTACATTAAATAGTCTGCAAACCATGCTGATAATTTCAGTCTAAAAGTAGAGGAGGAAATTATTCATAAGGATCTCAAATAGGCCATTTTCCAATAAGGTCTCACTGTTTAAATATATCGTTACATTAATATGGCTTACTGTGCCATAATATATTTCTTTTTTAAATAAAATTCATTAATGTTATTTCCAATGAACGGCCAATATTTGAACAACCAAAGAAATTACCTGGCGCACTCTCTTTACCTCAACAAAATAGGCAAACAGGTTTGCCTAAAATAAAGGCATGTTATTTGTTACAGTCATTTTACCTGGCAGTTTAGCAGAATTAAAAGAAGTTAACGGAAGGTAGTCTATCTCTTACATTTAATTCATGCATTATTACAAGTTCAAAGAAATTTGTAATGCTGTGATTTGTGTTAACAGCATTTGTGATGGTGTGCACAGTAGTGTTTTTCAGGAGGGGGGAGGGAGTGTGTTAGGGATGGGGCTGAAGGTGCACTAAACCCTGCAGAAATCTGAATTAGCTGGATTGGGTGAGGTATTGTTTGTAGCTTCTAGTGGTGATATAAGTTTACTGAAACTGCTTCAGCAATTGCCATGTTGTAATTGAGATTACTGTGATTGTTTGCAGCATCTCTTATCTGAGCAGTTTGGGGCCATTATGCATGAACATGACCTTGTCAGACCAGACCAGTGTGACAACCACAGTTATTCTGCATAGCTAAGTCATTTCAACTTGTTTAATTGAAATGGTATTTCAAATACTGTGGTATACTGAGTCATCAAATATCTGCAGTGCCTAAAGTCTGCATGCACATGCATTCCACCTTGTCCTAGAGCCACTGAGTACAATACTGGAATCTCAAGTTTTCATTCAAAGTATCCAGCTGTTTCTCTTAGACTGAACTACGATCAATATTCAAGGGAAAACATTCTCATTTTACTTAGATCATTTTATTTTTACATGTAAATCAAAGTAGTATTAAAATCACCAAACTGCAATAAACACAACAACCTATTTAACATAGAATTTCTTTAACCTAGCATTTTACTGTGATGATATCTATACTGTTAACTTATTTTGATAACTGTAGGTCATTTTTCTATAGATTCTATCTGTTGTTAAATAGAGCAATACCCCTTATTATTACATCTATTACAGAGATGTAGTTAGTATATAAGTATTTCTAAGAGGATCCCACTGGTTGGGATCAATGGTTAAATCTTTGCTTACATAAATGCTTCAGTCATCTGTATTATTACAGCATTGTGGTCAAACCTTAATTTGATTCATGAATTTAAGAAACTGTTCCCTGATTTCTTTTGTTCTTACTCCATAAATAATTGGGTTAAAACAGCTTGGAAAGAGTAAATACATTGTACTCAAAAAGACACGAATGCTGGAAGAAAAATTATTTCTTATTCTGTAAGACATGAAAGCAGTCAAAGCGAACGTTATGGCAACTGCCATGACAATTAGATGTGTAATACAAGTATTAACAGCCTTTAAGTGAGACTTTCCAGATTTTAACACAGATCCAAGTATTATCAAATAAGATAAAGTAAAGAAAACAAC
The DNA here is from genome assembly GCA_034552555.1 of Semaprochilodus insignis. Classification (NCBI taxonomy): domain Eukaryota; kingdom Metazoa; phylum Chordata; class Actinopteri; order Characiformes; family Prochilodontidae; genus Semaprochilodus; species Semaprochilodus insignis. The sequence continues at coordinate 7,368,402 of CM067488.1, forward strand.
ATCTGCAGTTGGTATTAGAAAAGCAGCTGTAAGTCCTACTAAGTTGTTAACAGAGATATCTCCACATGCCAGCTGAACCAAAGCCATATGTTCACAAAAATTGTGATCGATCTCATTTTTCATACAAAACTGCAATTTTGCAGCCAAAGAGACCATGGTGGTAATTAGGATTACATTCCTGATTACTGGGCCGATTACAAACTTGAGAAAGTTGTTCATTTGCATGTATTCATGATAATAAAGAGGTCTGCATATAGCGAAAAAACGATCTAGAGCCATCCAGACCAGTATGGTAGACTGAAAAGCACCAACGTAATGAATACAGAACATCTGGATCAAACAGCCAGCAAGTGAAATCCCATTCCAATTAAATAAAAAGCTGAGCAGCATATTTGGAACAAAAAATACTGGCAGACACAGATCCACCACAGACATCAGACCGATTAGTATACACATCGGAGAGTGCAGAACTCTCTGAGATACAATTAAATATATGAGAAAGGAGTTTGAAGTGGTAGACAATAAAAACATAAGGAAATAGGGAACAAAAAGAAAAGGCTTCCATTCTCCCAACTCATTGAAACCATTGAGCTTAAAAGTTACAAATGAAAAATTTTGTACAGGAAGATCTTGCATGCTGCTCAATGCACTTAAATAAATAAAATAATACCTTTACATATACATTAAACAAAACTACTGAATTAGATCTGTAATGAATTGCTATCAGTAATGAACTATGTATGTAAAATTGGTATTATTAGCGTCACTTTATCAACTAACAGCAGTAATTGCAGGTTATCAGCAGTGTAGCCTGTTTACACAAGTTATTCTCTATTTATGTTTGAAAATATACAAATGTATTCTGTATGAAAGTAATATTTATATAGTGAATATTATAAACAAATCTAGGGGACAGAAAATCTTATATATGAAATAAAGTTGATAGGTATTTGTCAGTCTTGCAACGAACGTTGTATGACAGAAAAATGCCTCTAGCACTTTCAACATTACATTTCACATCAAAACTCCACACAAAAAGTACACATACTGTACATTGCAAAGAGTGAAATGAAAAATACGTATTCTGTATACTGTTGCCTTTACAACTGAAAAATTGGGAAATCCATCCTGTGGTACGGTTGCTTGTTATGCATCATCTTTGCCTACCTCACCCTTTATCAAAGAAACATTTGTCTCTCTCTCTATATGCTATCCTTTGTGCTCTCATGAGACTGTCATACTCCTACAGGACAATGACATGAAAAACCCTTATGCATCTCCACTCTACCCCATCTTCCATCTGTAAATCATCACCATAAAGCTGCTCTCTATCTATTATAGGGGCACTCCCAGGGATTTTGCGCCCTATGAAAAGATATCACATCACCCACCACTGTGAAGATCTTGAGTAATGTTAAGGGAGCAAAACTACCCTGTTTCTATATGGACTCAGCAAACAGGTTATTTTCCACCAGTCTCTCTGGAAATTTACTTTTTGCCAAAAACGGGAACAGAAATCAAAACTATTAGTGTTACAAGTACATTGTAAATAAAAGTATAAAACCTATTAATGATGATAGGTTAATATTTTAATAAATGTAATAAATTAATTACATTTTATAAATTAATCATGCCTTAAATTGAGACTGGGATGTATCAAGAATACAAACACTTGTGCTAGTCAGTATACTGGTATGTATTACATATAAAAGCATTTTAGATTTGTTTTTTTGTTTGCAATGTTTTTGCTCTTTTTTAATTATAATGCGTCATGATGATAAAGATCATAGCAGAAATAGTAATAGTAATAATAATTGTAATATTGTTTTGAAATAGTAATCTATTTTTAAAACCTATTTGCAGCCCTTGAATCTTATTAAACATATGTAAGAGATCTGGGTGTTGAGAAAAGAGATCTGGTGAAAGCAAAGACCAATGGAGACCAGCGAATCCAGCCACTGGCCCAAGCAGCTTTAGGAATTTCAAACTGGGCATTGAATCTTAGCCCTGATCCCAGTGATCATTACAGGGTTTCCAGGGATGTTGAGCGCATCATGGATGTCGCCCTACAGTCCCACAGAGTGTTTGCAGCTGCCTATATAGATCATGCCAATCAAAAACTTCTGAAGATTTAGTTGGAGCAGAAGTGGCAGAGTGTATTTAGATGTAGACTCTGTAGACTCCCAAAACCAATTTTCCCAATTAAATATACCAAGAATTACATTCACAAGCAACTTTTAATTGTTCTACCCCTCACATGGGTAGGATATACCAGGTCAATGAACCATGATCAGTGCACAACATGAAGAGTAAGACTATGCCTAAGGCCATTAAATTACACTCATCATCCAAAGAAAAAGTTGCATCCAGAAGGACTCAACCAAGAAGGGTTAGGGTTATCTTCCTTCCGAATAATATGGCAATCTGACACTTCCTTCTGGGTGCTATTATTGTTTTGATGATGAGTGTATATATATGCTGTAAAGGGATGGCATAAATAATAAATATGACATATATTTTAATTGTTACTGCTGAGGATGAGTGACCCTCCCAAACTCAGTGTCCCTCCTAAACCTAGATGGTCACAAGCTCTGGAATACCCTGCCTGAAAGCCAGCGACCAACTGGATAATGTTAGTGCTTTTAAAAAACATCTTAAAACATGCTATTTACAGCTGCTTTTATACAGAATCTGTGCATTTTGTCTTTTTATATAACTTGTACATTTTCTTCTTTAAAATGTTAAAATATTGTTTTCATATTTTTTTAATCTAGGTACAGTTGCCATTCATCCGGTGAAAGGTGGTAACTTTGTGATCTAACTATGTGAGTCATTTGTGGGGAGAGAGTGAAAACAACATCTTAACAGCAGAACGAATTACACTGGTGAAGGCTGCATTCCTGCTTAGATAAGCAATTGGACCTTGGTCTGTCATGTGTGAACTGGCGGGGTTTCTCCTTATCTGGTTGTGCTGCACTGTACAGATATTATTCAATTAAATTGTGTGACTCATATTGAATAAAAGTATGTTCCAGATTGGGTACCTTACCACTAATATTAGCTCACAGCACCAGTGCATTGGTTAGCCTATAGGTCAGTGGCTCACTTAGCAATGAGAGTTTGCAGGTTGCAATGGTTGCTGGACATATGGATCATTTATGCTAGGTGTCAAAGCGAGAGAACACTGATGGATGGCAAGAGCAACAAATGATACAAATTCAGAATTCTATCAAAAGATGTCCAAAAGATGTGCTGTGCTGTGCTACAGGATACTACATAACACAATGGACAGAATATTATATCCTGAAAAATGTTATGGCTACCTGATAATTTCTATACTTACAGGTTTTGCATTATGTAACATTTGTATTGTATTGATGATATTTTCAGATTTTCTAGACATTCTTGTTTACTGCTATTCTTGTTATTTCTGAATCAGACTACTTTGAGGATTATGGAATGTTTTATTACACATAAGACTGTACAAAATGGTGCTTTGGTTAAAATACATACAATTATGTAGCATTGTAAGGGATGTAAGTAATTGTGATGCACATTTTTATTTGAAAAAAGCTTGTACTCATTGAACATAATATGCCATGACCACATCTTATTGTTGAAATTCCACTTACAATTGTTGAATGTTTACTTTTACTTGGTTCATGAATTTCAGGAACTGTTCTCTGATTTCTTTTGTTCTTACTCCATAAATAATTGGGTTGAAACAGCTTGGAAAGAGTAAATACATTGTACTCAGAAAAACACGTATGCTGGGCGAGAAATTATTTCTTATTCTGTAAGACAAAAAAGCAATTAAAGCAAAAGTTAAAGTAAACGTCATGACAATTACATGAGTGATGCAAGTGTTAATAGCCTTTAAATGAGACTTTCCAGATTTTTGGACAGATACAAGTATTATTAAATAAGACAGAGTGATGAAAATAAAATCTGCAGTCGGGATTAGAAAAGTAGCTATAAGTCCTATGAGGTTGTTACTGGAAATGTCTCCACATGCCAGCTGGACCAAAGCCATATGCTCACAAAAACAGTGATCTATCTCATCTGTCGCACAGAAAGATAGTTTTCCAGCCGAGGAGACAATTGTGACAATTAAGATTATATTTCTGATTACTGGCACAATGATGAACTTTAGAAAGTTGGACATTTGCATATATTGGTGATAATAAAGAGGTCTGCAAATAGCAAAGAACCGGTCCAGAGCCATCCACACCAGTAAAGTAGATTGAAATGTGCCAACATAAAGAAGGCAAAACATCTGGATCAAACAGCCTGCACGTGAAATCCTATTCCAGTTAAATAAAAAGCTAAGCAGCATGTTTGGTACAAAAAATATTGGCAAGCACAGATCCACCACAGCCATCAGTCCGATTAGTACAAACATAGGAGAGTGTAGAGCTCTCTGAGTTGTAATTAAATATATGAGAAAGGAGTTTGAGATGGTAGACAATAAAAACATAAGGAAGTAGGGAAAGAACAGAAAAGGCCTCCATTCTCCCAACTCATGGAAACCACTGAATTTGAAAGTTATGAATGAAAAATTCTGTACAGGAAGATCTTGCATACTGATCAATGCCTTGATACGTTTAGCATTTCCATCAAAAATATGAACTTATAAGCTGAACCAAGTGTAAAGATGTACAATCTAATGGTATCGGAAAACAACCATCAGTAAGTACAATATTTGTGAATACTGTAAAGATCTATAATAGGACATAGTAACAGTTTACATGCAAAAGTCTATTATATATGATTTGTATATGCAATTTATCCTTCTAGATGGTTACATATTTCCTATGTAGACAGTGATCTATAGTCAATGTTGCAAGCGGCAATTAGGGAACAGTAGAATGATACCAGCTTTGCAATTGTATCATGTTCCTAGAATGAAAACGTTTTAGAGAGTGTTAATAGAAAGTAGTTCAGTTGATTTGAATAGCTGCATGAGAGGAAACCATCTCTAGTAATATTAAAGTCTTGTAATGATTATCAAACATGTCAACAAGCACACATGCTCTACACTGTGCCATAAAGACAGCACACATTATTCTCTTTAGAACACAGTCATGAAATGGCCACTCTGATACATCTGCTTACCATGTATCCCCTCTGCCTTTCCAACTCTTGACATATGTCCCTGTCTCTATATACAACTCATTATGCTCTCTTGAGACTATTCCCTCTTCCCACAGTCTTTGGGATACAGGAATAAGAAACCCCAGTTTATCTCCACGCTTCTTTTATCTCCTCTACACATGACAGCTGCACCCTTCATCATAAGGCTTGTAGTAGTAATTGTTTTAAAATCCATTTAGTACTTTCGATCTATTTCCACTGTAAAAGCAAACTATGCATCGTCCCTTGGTATGGAGGGTTTTTTGTGACAATCTTATATAATTAAATGAATAAAGAAATAATTAATTAAAATTTTCATTAAATTATTAAATTTTGAAATAAAAGCTTAAATAATTGTATGTGATTTATTTAATCATTATTTAAATGTGCATTTTACATAATTTATTAATTGTATTTTTAAATAATTTAATTATTTAACTACTTATATATGTATTTCATGTGCCTTGCCGCCTTGCACTATGAAATTATTAAATCTGTCAACATCATCCATCATCCGTCAGTGGGCGGGCCTAACTCAGATCCAGTCAGATTGATTGCTTTGGTCTGCTATTACTCTTTTCTCAAACATGGCAGCTCCATTCATGGACGTGCAAGAGATTTCTCGAGAGGAAATTGAATCAGGGGCTGCAAATCCAGACTGTCAGTTGTAAAATACAGGACTTCATTGAGGTGGTGGGCTTATGTCTGCGCTCTCTGACCGAGATGTAGACCACTGGGTAGGTGCAAACTTTGAGGAAGTGCTCCAGCACTTCTCTAATACTACTAGATCTCAGCAAACGTTACAAGGACCTGGTGAAATGGTCACACATCCCCAGTGAAATGCTTGAGCATCATGTTCTGTGTGAAGTACCAACTCAGGAAATCACGGAGCTGTATGGAGTGTCTGAGAGGACTATCAGGAGACAGATGGAACGTAACGGTATGCGGTAGGTACTTAATGATTTGTCAGTTGTAAACTTCCATTACGTAGCTTCATATATCTTTATAGCTAAACACTCTTAAGCGTACTAGCTACTTCGAAGTACATTTACATGTAAAAAATCTGAACGTACATCTAGCTATGGAGATTCTATTCCCCTGTCACTAATGATGAGTTGGACCGCATTGTAATTGATGTCCACAGAAGGCATCCGAACACCGGTTACAAACTAATGCATGGTCATTTGAAAACCAGAGGTGTACGTGTTCCACGTAAGAGAGAGACGTGAGAGTTGGATGGCCAGCAAAAATATGGATTGAACGTGGCCATACTATCCACTCATAAAATTAGTTGGCTGCTTAATATTCAGTTGTACTGTAGTAGCTACTGTATGTACGTATGTGTTCTCTAGCTTCACAGTGAAGCTGGACTATTATGACCACTCCTAGTTCAACCATATCGGACTGTAGTCTGTCTCTTTCTCTGTATACTTTATTAGCCCCATTTTACCCTGTTCTTCAGTGGTCACGACCCCCATAGGACCACCACAGAGCACATATTATTTGAGTGATAGATTACTGTCAGCACTGTAGTGACACTGACATGGTGATGGTGGTGTGTTAGTGTGTGTTCTGCTGTTATGATTGGGTCAGACACAGCAGTGCTGTTTTTAAACACTGTGTCCACTCACTGTCCACTCTAGTAGACACATTTACCTAGTCGGTCATCCTTGTAGATGTAAAGTCAGAGACAGTAACTGATCTGACCCTCTAGTCTATAATGGATATTCAAAATATGCCAGTGCGGTAGTCACGCAGCAGATACAACGAAACTGAGTGGGATGCATAACTGACTGCATCCAAGCTGAATACATTTCTTTGTGGAATTCACTGTGTGACTCTACAGAGCGTAGGACATTTAATTTAAGGTGACATTTATGTCCATAGCAAACAAACAGGTAACCTTGCCACTTAATTAGCTACAAAGCTTTGCGTGCAAGTCATGTCCTCAATTGGTTCTTCATTCAGAGAACCTGGACTGGGATTCTCAGAAGAACATAAAGGTAGACTTCAGGGGCAGAACTTACCTAGAGATCCAATAATGGCAGGCAAAGCTGTTTACAGTCAAAGGCTCTTTTAATGATTGCAGGACAAGGACTACTGACTCGCAGGGCATGGACAGAATTCAGAGATTGTAAAAGTGTTTCGGAGTTTGTAAAAGTGTTTTGGTACTGGTAAAAGTGTTTCACATCTTGTAAATTTGTTTTTACTTTTGTAATTTTGTTTCCTTGAATGTAATTGTTTTTCGTTTGTAAATTTGTTTTTATTTTTGTAATTTTGTTTTCTGAAATGTTCATTTGTTTTGCACTTCTCAGCTACCGTACATAATAGCCCAGCTTCACTGTGAAGCTAGAGAACGCATACGTACATACAGTAGCTACTACAGTATAACTGAATATTAAGCAGCCAACTAATTTTATGAGTGGATAGTATGACCATGTTCAATCCATATTTTTGCTGGCAACCCAACTCGCACGTCTCTCTCTGTATGGTCACACTTACGTGGAACACGTACACCTCTGGCTTTCAAAAGACCATGCATTAGTTTGTAACCGGTGTTCGGATAGCTTCTGTGGACATCAGTTACAATGCGGTCCAACTCATCATTAGTGACGGGAATAGAGGTCTGTCTTTCTGCAGCAAAGACGAGAAAAATTTTGAGTTATGTTGCATAGCGTTATGAATAAGAATCTCCATAGCTAGATGTACGTTCAGATTTTTTTTATTACAACTGCCAGAGTCTGGGTTTGCAACCCCTCTCGAGAAATCTCTTGCACATCCATGAATGGAGCTGCCATGTTTGAGAAAAGAGTAATAGCAGACCAAAGCAATCAATCTGACTGGATCTGAGTTAGGCCCGCCCACTGACGGATGATGGATGATGTTGACAGATTTAATTATTTCATAGTGCAAGGCTGCAAAGTGCATGAAATACATATATCAATAGTTAAATAGTTAATTAAATTATTTAAAAAATACTATTACTAAAATATTTAAACTGCACATTAAAATAATGATTAAATAAATCACAAATTCATTTAAGCTTATATTTCAAAATGTAATAATGGAATGAAACATTTAATTAATTAATTCTCCTTTTAATTAATTATTTCTTTATTCATTTAATTATATAAGATTGTCACAAAAAAACATCCATAGCATCCAAAAAAATTGCTACATTATGTGAAATGTTAATGCTAAAAAAACAGAACGTGGCATCAATGGGCCTTACCCCCATGAGTCATCTTGTTAGTGCCAGCACCATTGGATGACAGCTGTGCACCACAGGACTACATACACATAGACCGTTATGACGACTGCCCTTAACACCACGTCAGCTTCACCAAAAACTGCAGTGGTGTCATGTCAGACTGTTATGGAGTGACTCTGAATGGCAGCGGGTCATCTTCAGTGACGAGTCCCACTTGTGGAGGCACCGCGGTCAGATAACCGGTTTGTTGTCATGCATCACACATTCGGAACGCCTGGTGTCACTCCATATCCACCCCTAACACAAAATCTGCAGGAACTGTGTGAGAATATTTAAGATGCATGGGATGGATTATCACAGAACATCAATAGGAACTACAACTCCATGCTGAGTTTTTTTTTTCATCTACATACAGTCGTTATTTTTGTAAATATATGCACATTCCACATTTTATGCTATCCACATGTTCCAGCTGGGACAGGAAAATGTTTACCTCTGTGTAACAAATCAGACACCAACTGATCCAGTTTTGAGGGTGTTTTGAAAGGTATTTTTCCGAAATTAGAATCACTATCATTGGCTCTCCTAAGCAAGACTCAGATTTCCAGGCCTGCAGCTGACCTCAAAAACAATGATTTGTTCAATCCTGGTGCAATCAGTGGACTCTCTGAGGAAGAACCAGAGAAGCTGCAGGCTATTTCTGCCTCAGACATTGTTCAGAAAATAGCGCCAAGCTAATATCTCCTTCATTTCCTTGCCGTATTGCCGCAGCATAGAAGCTGGTATATGGAGTGACCTGCCCTACACCCAGCTAAAAAGACAACAGGAATTTGGGAGATTTCTCATTCCCCTTGTCCCAAGAAACACTGTTTCTCGTTATTCCCAGACTTCATGACTGAGCTGACAGCATCATGGACTAAACTGCTATACTGACCAGCTACACTCGATCCAGAGGCTGTGGACACAGACCTGCAAAACTTCCCCCTCCTGTGGAACCTTCACTGGTGGTTTGCTTCATTCCACCTTACATTCAAGGGGTTGTAGGACAAAGACTTCCTTAACAGCACTCTCTTAATAGCTCCTTCTCTTTCTCTCAGCTGGTCTTTTACTATATAAAGGCAGGCAAGGCACAGTTCAAACACCTTCCTCCAGACATTACAGTCAATGTGAATGGCCTAAATTGAGCAGGGGAATGACATCAACTAGTTTGGCTGTCACCGTGAGACACCTATCGGGATGTCCAGTCTCCTTGGCAGGGCTGTTTGAACAGTTCTTTTTGGCAAAGTAAGGAGCCCCAACCCATCCGTGCTCATACAGGACTATGTCTTTCCGAGATGCTTCTTTATGTTGTAGCATGATTGCATTACCTGTTGAGGATTTTTTTTTATATAACATTCTTGGTTTTAAATTGCCCCTTCCAAGCAGGCATCAAAACAATCAGATGTACAGTATATGAAATATAATGAAGTTGACATGCTAAAACATTCCATATCTTGTCTTTGTACTGGTTTTGATTAAATACATCTCAAAATAGATTTATACTCTCACACTTTCTGTTTTATTATCTTTCTTGGATTTGCATTTTACCTACGGTCTCAATTTTTTAAGAAACTGGGTTTGTACAAACACTGGGTTTGTAGCAGCATAACACAGACTAACACCACCACCACAAGAGTCTCAATGCAATGCTGAGAATGTTCCAACACACAAATAATACCTGTTCTGTGGTGGTCCTGTGGGGGTCCTGGTCAACTAAACCAGTAATGAGCTAATAAAGCCTGTACAATCACAAAGTTAATGACAGTAACAAATTGCATTGTCTGCTATTTTAATATGACATTTCTTGTATGAGCAGTTATTTATTAATATATTTATTTACTATCCCTCTTTAAAAATATGAATGATCTTAATGATAATTGACAATATACCTGCACATAAAGCATTTTTCAGGGTTGTTAAATTGTGTCCAAACCTACACACGCCTCAGCCAGACACGTTTAATCATACATATCAAAGATGAAACTGTTGAATAACAAAACTGTATGTAAAATGTGAAGTCATTGCACAAGATTAAAAAAATTGCCCTTGTGTTTCAGAAGATGTTGAACAGGGCCTGACAGAGTAATGATTATGAATGGTGGTATGGTGGAGTACGGTAGGAGTAGAGGAAGTGTTGTATCAGAGCACATTTTTCCAATTCCCCATAGTACACAAAATCTGTGCATGGGCCAGCATTACATTATTGTGGCATAAGTTGTAGAAATACATTTTACATTTATGGTTGTTTGTTTCTTATTCTTATTTATTGTTAAATGATGTACAGATTGTTCAGGTCTTTTCAGGTAGTTTTTCTTTTTCTTTAATATATGAGCTTATAATTGCAAAAGTCGCTGTTTTTCTCTGAAATTGATATTTTCATATGTAACATATAACAGAAGAAAAAAACTCTTTGGCATCTTTTTTGTTTAATGAATGATTGCTTTATTCAGAACCCCATTTATGAAATATTACAGGGATCTGATTTAGCGCATGCCGGTTCATGTTTCTATCTGCTTCCTGAAAAATTTACAGCATTTCTGAAGACTTAATTCTGTAATTTGTTTTCAACTCTTCTTGGCCTGCATGCTAATTAAAGTGGTTATACTGACTGACCTTGATGCAGTCCAAAAATTACAAATAAGGTATTTACAATCAGCTGAAAGCTCTTTCCGTTTTAATTTCACTTACATGTTGGGTAACACTTTACATTGTGTTGACTAACTAACTGGTTACAATGAAAACTAATGTTGAGGAAACATTTAACAACACATTTACATGTTAAGTTAACCATTGTTCATGTATTACTTGGTGTTAACTAATGCATTACTTCATGTTACTTAGTCGGAGATGTAGAGTGTTACCAAATTTGGCATCCAAATTTACCACTCAAAGCAATTAAAAAATAGAATTTAAGATGGTGTCAGCCATGTGGTATTTGAATGATATACTTTGATACATGGTACATTAATGCATCATTTTGGAAAGATTTTGATTTGATTCATAAATTTCAGAAACTGTTCTCTTATTTCTTTTGTTCTTACCCCATAAATAATTGGATTGAAGCAGCTTGGAAAAAGTAAGTACATTGTACTCAGAAAGACTCGGCTGTTTGGAGAGAAATTATTTCTTATTCTGTATGACATGAAAGCAATTAAGGCAAAAGTTATAGTAACTGTCATGACGATGATATGCGTAATACAAGTGTTAATAGCCTTTAAATGGGACTTGCCTGATTTCAGGACTGAAGCAAGTATGATTAAATATGATATTGTGATGAAAAGAAAATCTGCAGTTATTATAAGAAAAGCAGCCAAAAGTCCCAACATGTTGTTAATTGAAATATCACCACATGCCAGCTGAACCAATGCCATATGTTCACAAAAACAGTGATCTATGTCATTAGTCTCACAGAAGGATAATTTCCCAGCTCTAGAAATCATTGTGATTATTAAGAGCCCATTTCTGATAACTGGGAAAACAATGAACTTTAGGAAATTGTGGATTTCCATGTATTTGTGATAATAAAGAGGTCTGCAAATAGCAAAGAATCGATCCAGAGCCATCCATACCAGTATAGTAGACTGAAAGGTACCAACACAATGAATGCAGAACATCTGTACTAAACAGCCCACCAATGAAATCCCATTCCAATTAAACAGAAAGCTAAACAACATATTTGGTACAAAAAATACTGGCAAGCACAGATCCACAACGGCCATTAGACCGATTAGTACACACATGGGAGAGTGCAGAACTCTCTGAGATATAATTAAATATATGAGAATGGAGTTTGAAGTGGTAGACAGTGAAAACATAAGGAAATAGGGAATGAACAGAAAAGGCCTCCATTCTCCCAAATCATGGAAACCCTTCAGATTGAAAGTTGTGAATGAAATATTTTGTGCAGGAACACCTTGCATGCTGCTCAGTGCATTTGTACAATCACCATTTTAACAACATCTTAACATTTAACATTAACAAGAGAAAATGCTTGCCTTGTACCAAATTTGAGCCTCTGAACAAAGGATTATTATTCCAACTGTAATCTCAGATGGACTGAGAATATATATGTACCTAAAATTATATTTTCAAACATCTAAGAAGAAAGAAACAAAAACTTAGTTTTAAATATAAATTAATAATACATAGCAATGCTTTAAAAGGTATTAATATTCTGCACATAAAGCTGTTTGAGAGGAAAGACACCCAACATTTTTACAACAGAAACTGTTCAAATGTAAACATTTAATGGCACATACTATAATCTACATTGTGCAAGGACAACACAAGAACATGCCAAATGTTCCTTTCCTGAGAAGACCCCCTGTTCTACAGTTGCTTACCATGGGTCCTATTATGTTTCCTGATGTATGACAGAAGCCTAACATGTGTCTCTGTCTCTATATACACTGTGTTGTTGTGTTCTCATGAGATTATCCTCTGTTTCTACAGGCCTTTGAAGACATGCTAAGCCTGAAACGAATGAAGTCTGTATATCTCAACTCCATCTCCCATCATCACAAATAGTGTGCTTTCATTTAAACTACAGGAATTCCCTTATAAAAGAGATGCTTAAAGTAAAAGGACTTACCTAACAGAAGGTTAAATATCACATATTAAATATTCACTTTATGAGGTTTGTTTGTTTGTTTGTTTCAAATTTAAAACTCTTGTTAACTTTTCTGCTATTATTCAGATACGTTACTTCAGGATTAGTAATAAAAAATGTTCCTATCCTTGTGAAGTATACCATTCATACATTAAATTTCTAGTCAATATTGCAATTAATTACAAATTATTCATGCTTCAGCATCAGCAAAAAAACAATGAACACAGAAAATGACACAGACACCTCAAAAATAAATAGAACACAAATTAATTTCAGTATTGAATGTGTCCTCCCTTTGCCTTTATTACAGCTGCCATTATTTGGGGAGAAAGGAATATGCAGGGATGTCTTTTTGTCTAATTTTTGTCTATTTCCCTTCTGATTTTCTGCTCTCTGTCTCAAAGATGAAAGCTTTAGGTACTGTTTATCTGATGTTGACAGTTTTGTTGGGCTACCAGATTTTGCGTGGTTGTTAAGAGTCAATTTTTCTGTGTCTTTGAATGATTTTTTAAGCCCTTTTTTTCAAAGAATTAATTTGACTTTGCCCTTCATTATGCATTGTGCATTATTATATAGCTCATTCAAATAATACCTAATAAAGATAAATAACTTACTCTGTAGTTTTGACTAAAAATTCAGCATATGAATGGTGGTCTTTTGCACATTCCTATAGTTTAATCTGAAAGCTCTATAAGGTACATATTGAGCTTTCAAAGATTTGTAAATCGATTACAGTAAATGTATACTATTAAAGTCCACAGAACATTAGTTAACAGCTGGAAGGAAATGCTTCATTCAGCTCTGCATGGATTTCAGTGGAAGTGAACCGGCCTTGTGACAGGAGGGTCGCTGGTTCAATTCCCTGAACTGACAGAACACGACTGAAGTACACTTGAGCAAGGCACCTAACCCCCAACTGGTCTCCGGGCACTGTGGATGGAGGGCTGCCCACCACTCTGGGCCAGTGTGCTCACTGCTCCCTAGTGTGTGTTCACTAATGTGTGTTTATGTGAGTGTTTCACTTCACAGATGGGTTAAATGTGGTAGACAAATTCTTCTCATTTGCAAATGTTTCTAAATTCTATATTCTACACTCCCCACATCTCCAAGTGCAAACACTATGGGTGTAAAGGTCATGGAGGTGTGGCCTTTCCAGTGGCTGGGACCACTGCTAAACCTCTGAACCTTCTTGCCACTGCCCTGGCTCCAGACCTTCAGCTGCCAAACCTCCAGAACCTCTGGCTCCCACTGAGCCTCTGGACCCTCCAGCCGCCACCCCTGATGAACCTCTGCACCCTTCTGCCACTGCCAAAACCCCAGAGGCCTTTAGATGGTTTTAGGCTCATGATAGCATAAGCTAAATTGACAGCTTCCACCATCCAATGAGACAAACATTGGGATGACTTGGGTAAGCCCAGGAAACGAAAAACTGAATAGATATGCTGAAGTTCCTAGTTCCTTCTATATACATGCGTAAAGCATGCATGGGGAAAACTCTGGGCAGCCTCTGGGTCTCATCAGAAGAGAAGGGAGGGGGTTAAAAGCCACCAGCTCTAGCGCTGAAAAGGCATAAAAAATATCACTAACCGTCATACAACAAAGTGACTGGTGCATAACAAGTGCATCATAGTGCATCATAGTGGATGCACGTAATTCAGTAACTCACTTGGCAGGAGCCAGTAAAAGCAGTAAAACTGTCTTAGAGGAGAGAATATTGAGTTCTAAGCTCTTAGCACATCTAAGATTATGCATAGGTCCTATGAAGGAAATAAAGGCTTGGATATGGGGCACAGTTTGCACAAACCTCTAATGAAACGACAAACTAATGGGTGTTCGCCCACAGTGGCATTGAAGAAACCCTTGTGACAGGCTAAGATGGCAAATACACCTCAATGGTGGAGAAGGCTCTGCCTTGAACAGATCCAGCAAAATGCAGAACATGTCCAACACTGGCATTAAAAGGACATAATGCCTTCACGCTTGCCCCGGGACCCAAACACACATCACTTAGAGTCACAGACAGAGCACGTGGATAAAGCTGTAGTGCACTAGATTGTTGTGATCACTTCAGGAGACAGATCCATAGCGCTCAGATTCATCCTCTCATGGGCCAAACCCACAGACCCAGTCGTTGGGGATGTGAGTGAAGGATTTCTACCTGCACTTGAGATAGCATGTAGCATTTCTCTGGGTAATGGGAGCAGCCAAGGCTCCTGTGACAGGAGCTGAATTATTGTTGATAACCATTTTTGCCCAGCAACCATGGGGCAGCCAGGAGGAGAGATGAGCCCTGTTCTCGTACTCCAGCTAGAGTGGTTGGTAGGAGGTGGAAATGCATAGAGTAGAGTTTTCAGGCATGGGTGAGCAAGTGAGTCTGCTCCCTGTCTCCCCATGGTGTGTCGCTGTCTGTCAGTGAGAAGAACAGAGGGCAATGGGCATCTGTGCGTGAGGCAAAACGTTCTACGGAGGCTGTACCTCTGCCAAATCTGTTTCACCACCTGTGGGTGTAAGTTAGTAAAGTTAGAGATCTGCCCCGATATTCATATGGCCTGGCACGTGAGACCTGTTCAGTGAGCTGAAAAGTTTACGTGCTAGCTTGTGCAGTCAGAAGGAGCATGTATCTCTTTGATGGTTTATATACGCCACCACTGTGGTACTGTCTGATTGAATGAGGCATTGGGGAAAGGAGGCGAAGTGCACAGCAGAGAATGTTCTTCTTGAGACAGCTGTGGAAATTCAGCCTGCTGCAGACTCCACCTCACAAGAACGTGCCAAATTCCAGCACATAATCAAGACAGCAGAGAAGCTCATTAAATGTAATCTGCCAATGCTTCAGGACATCTACAACAGTAGGGTGAGGAAGTTACATCTAAAAAATACAGCTGACCACTCTCATCCTGGAACATCACCTCTTCCAGACACTTCCCCCTGGTAAAAGACTCAGGACCATCAAAACAGCACAACCACACATGCCAACAGCTTTTTCCCCAGAGCTGTTACACTCGTTAACCACAGTGCACTTTAAACTATAAACTCAAACTCATACTTGAACTAAATCTCACTGTATTAATAGAAACTCCTCTGTGTCATAATGCCTATTTGCACAGCTGTATAGATTCTGTAAATAATCGTCTCTATATGTCTACTCAGACTCACTTATGTATGGAATATCCATATACATGTAGTACATGTAGTATTATTCTTATTCTTTATTATATTAATTGTATCTTATTGTACTTTATTATATTGTTTGTATCTTACTGTACTTTTCTTATTGCTAACACAAGGAAGTTATCACAGCTCCATAAATGATTGTCTGGTAACAGGAACAATGAGAAGAAATGGGTGTGCTGAAAGTACGGTAGCACCCCCAGCTTTCAGGGTTGGTTAACTGCAACTGTTAAAAATAAAAACAGATCTGAACTTTAAACTAATTAACATAAAATCAAATATGAAGATGAAAATAAAAAACATAATAAATGTTTACCAACCATTATATCTCCCATTGGGGGAGTGTGACACAACTGGTTATCTTTAAGTTCCACCAAAGACAATGCAGTGTCTAATGTATTTTTTTGTACAGAGAAAATCGGATTTTTAATTTATACTTTTAATGATATGACCCATAGTTTCATGTAATACATAACTACAGACGTTCAATGAAGTCAATACAGGCCAGCATTTTATTACTTTACTGCTAAACTACTTCACATTACATTACATTGAACTAAATGTTCATCTTAGGAAACATAGTTCTATAATCTATGTTACAAGGGCATGACCTTTATATGTTTTATTAATTCCAGGAAATGGTGTCTTATCTCTTTTGTTCTCAGTCCATAAATGATTGGGTTGCAGCAGCTTGGAAAAAGTAAGTACATTGTACTCAGGAAGACACGGCTGCTTGGAGAGAAATCGTTTCTTATTCTATAGGACATAAATGCAATTAAGGCAAAAGTTAGAGTAAATATCATGACTATTATATGAGTAACACAAGTTTTCATAGCCTTTAAATGGGTCTTGCCAGATTTTAGAACAGAAATTAGTATTATTACATACGACACAGTAATGAAAGCAAAATCTACAGTTGGTACTAGGAAAGCAGTCAAAAGTCCTACTAAGTTGTTAATAGAAATGTCTCCACATGCCAACTGAACCACTGCCATATGCTCACAAAAACAATGATCGATCACATTTGTTGTACAGTAAGATAGTCTTCCAGCTAGAAAGACAAATGTGGTAATTAAGATTCCATTTCTGATTAATGGCACTATAATGAACTTTAGGAAGTTTGAGATTTCCATATGCTTGTGATAAAACAGTGGTCTGCATATGGCAAAGTAACGATCCAGTGCCATACTCAGCAATAATGTAGACTGACATGATTCGTTATAGTGAATGCAAAGCATTTGTATCAAACAGCCCAGAAGAGAAATCCCATTCCAGCCAAACAAAAAGCTAAGCAGCATATGTGGTACAAAAAACACTGGTCCAGACAAGTCCACAACAGTCATGAGCCCAATCAGTATAAACATAGGAGAGTGCAGAGCCCTGTTGGATATTATTATATACAACAGCATACAGTTCGCTACAATGGACAACAAAAACATCAGAAAATAAGGAATGAATAGCAGAGGTCTCCATTCTCCCAAAGCATAAAAGCCATTCAGCTTAAACTCTGTGAAAGAAATGTTGTGCACAAAAACACCCTGCATGTTGCTTTTCTCTTCTCTATCTTTCCCTCTTTTGTACAAACATTATTCTACTCAAATACAGTACACAAAATAGTACTTAGTTCATGTTGCTTGATTTAGTTGCTTGATTTAAAACATCATAGCATATCATAGAAAGTCATAGATAACCCAGACCAGCTGAGCTGTATGTCCAAACAATGGAGTAAACACAGATGGTTAAAAGCAGAGATCATCATATGCAGTTCTTGGGTTTTTGATAAAGAGCTGATGGCAGTGAGACTGATCTTAAATGTGTAATCAAGGCTTATCAAGTGTCTTTGGCTCTAAAAATAATCTGTTCTGCTCCCATGAGGAGTCATTATACTTGTACAGTACAACAGAATTGTTTTCTTCATATATCCCAGCATAGAAAGCTGAGCGCTGGGATCAGTCTTGATCGAGTCATCCCTGATAAATGAAATAGACATGGGGTTTGAGTTAGTACCCAAACAATACCCACAGTTACTGAGTAAACTTATTCACTCTGCAATTCAGACATCACTATGATCATAGACATATGTTTGCTCCCAGAAATGTATGTTTGCTATAAGTGGCAGAAGCTAGCACAAATGATCTAGTTTTAGCCCAAATGCTATCCAGTGTCAGTAGCATGTATACGTTGCCAGCAAGGCAACAAAATATTATAGGATCCTGACATAGTGTCTTGTTCATGGGGCGGGTTACTGATCAAGTCTGTCTTTATGAACCACAACAGGCTGTTTCTTTACCGCGACCCAATACACATGGATGACACAGTGGATGCAGGCTCCCTCAAAGCAGAGATGGCTTTGGGTCCCACAGCATGACCTGCTAACCCACCGCCTGACCTGCCTGCTGACCCACCGGCCACGCCATTCGTCAGGACTTTCCACAATGCTCCTCAAACCAATTCTGGACAACTTGGGCCCAACTGCATGGTGTTGCATGACTTGTGGTATGTCAGTGTAAGTGGACTGCAGAACTCCAAAACCTACTAAAAACCTGCTTGACCAAGGCATCAATAACTCACTCTCCTGGTCTCCTGACAAGACACAGGGTTCTTGCCATTTGCCATTTCCATCGTGGTCAGCACAAATGGATTCCACAAGTGGGGCATGGAAACGGCCCTACTACATTGACTCCTACCTGCTGGACTTCCACTAAAGATATCTGTGTGCCATGCACAGGTTGCATTTACTGCAGAGGTCCTCCACACCCGGCCTCAGCTATTCCCAGCAGAAACTCTGAAGGTCATTAGCAACCACTGCAGGGAGGCATGATCGAAGTGTAGTGCAAAGACAAGGTCCACACAAGTAGTTCTTGAAGGGCCTGACAGTTGAGACAGCAGTCAATTGCTCCTGCCACATAACGCAATACTTCTGTTTAAATGCTGCACTAAGTAAGTCTGTACCGGCTGCCCCTCATCAACTACAAAACTAATCCTGAAAGTCTACTAAGATCTGCCATAATAATTCCCACTGTTGTTCATCCATCTCGCCAATTTGCCAAATTTCCTTCAGGTCCTCTTTCAGTACAATAAATTACAGACCCTTAGCACCACTAGCGCTACTAAGTTACATGTTTCAGTTTACACATCCCCCACAGACAACAAACTTCAGTGTGTTTTAATGCTCATTTCTCATATCTGCTGTAACGTCCTGCCATTGCTGCAGGCATGTTTTTTGGAATATGCTGAGGACCTATTATGGTTTTCCTTTCCTATTTTTTCCTTTCCTTTAATGTGTAATATAGCTTTTTGTGCAGGTAAAAGGTCTGTTAAGTTATAAAGCCCAAAGTACACACCAGAGGGAGAAACTCTACCCCATAGAAAACACTTTTCTCAGCTGCCTGAAATGGGATTTAAAGACACAGGAACTCTAACAGAGCGTTTCAGAGGGTGAATACAGCTATACAGTTTGTAAATCTATTCTAGTAGACCCCAAAAATAAAATTCAGTGAATAAAACGGTGAAAATAAAACAGTGAAAATGAGCACAATAGCTTATCTTTAAATTTAGAATGAGCGTGAATTAACTAAAAGGAAAAAGAAAAAGAAATACGTTAAAACATCAATTATCATTCTTGTGTACTTTTGAATGTAATGCAAAGAGAATGCAGGAATTACTGCGTGTTTGGATTTAATGAGCATTTTGACTGGAAATTAGATAAATAAACATTGTTAAGCTAACATGATGAACAATGATAGATAATGGAGATATATAAAATAACACCACTGCAGTAATACCATCACAATTATGCCACCCAACTCTATAACTGACACATGTGCTAAACTGTTCAAATTCAAAAGAGGGTTTGATTTCAAAAGAGTTTGGCATTTTTCACATAAGTTTTTATTATCTCTTTTGAAGCATGAAGAATATAAACACAATAAGTAATATTAGCAGTTTATAAATACATTGATATTAAGTCATAAATTAGCATTCATATATTTACGATTTAATTATTAGTGCTATACAAACATTTACCACACATTGACAAGATAGTAAACTTAATAAACATTATTAAAAATAAAATGTGCACAATTACTAAGTAGTATTTGAAATAACTATAAAATATATTAGGAAATGCTCTATTACGTATTTAGAGTTCTGACCTTCAAATAATTAAATAATAAAGAAACTATCCTGATTAGATTTATATTAAAATAGTTATTGATATCCCAAGAAAAGATTAATACTCAAAAGGAATCATTTTTTAATGCGTATATAACAATTATGTAAGTATTAACAACATGACAAACTATTAGATTAAGGTTCATAGGGGCCAGTTACCACATGTTTCATTGATTAACTGAAGAACATATTTCAGATAAACGTTTATTTTTATTATTTGTTCTATATTTCTTTTAAAACATTTGGTGCAAAAGCACAACACTACATAAGGGATCATTTCACCAGGCTATGCATGTATACTCTTTCATATTCTGAATAGTTTAGCAGTCAACCTAATGCAGAAGGGTTTTCTGTCGGGCATGGCTTCTGCTTCTTTGCAGGTAGAGTCAAGTTCATGTGATGTCACTGATACCATAACATACCCCTGTTCCGGAATTTAAATATGAAATTTTAAATAGAACATCTACAGGAATGTAGTGCACTGCTGTCATAATAACAAAAATAAAACTTTTACCATACGTTTAATTTGAATTGTTTTGCTTTTAGCAAATCTTCTTAATACATATTGCTACTACAAGTAATGTTCAAGTAGTATTACTACTTTCTGCCACCACTTATTATTATTATTATTATTATTATTATTATTATTATTATTATTATTATTATTATTATTATCTCACATGCTACACTATGTTTTATGACCATATTTTATGGTCACATTGTTTTTATTTAGCTATTACACAATTGTTTTTTTTTTTCCTNTTATTATTATTATTATTATTATTATTATTATTATTATTATCATCTCACATGCTACACTATGTTTTATGACCATATTTTATGGTCACATTGTTTTTATTTAGCTATTACACAATTGTTTTTTTTTTTCCTGAATGAACATTTCCAAATGTTCATATTAGCAAACATAGTGCCACATATCATCTGTTACAAGGGTAATATTTTTATATGTTGTATTAATTTCAGAAAATGGTGTCTTATTTCCTTTGTTCTCAGTCCATAAATGATTGGGTTGCAGCAGCTTGGAAAAAGTAAGTACATTGTACTCAGAAAGACACGGCTGCTTGGAGAAAAGTCATTTCTTATTCTGTAGGACAAAAACGCAATCAAGGCAAAAGTTATAGTAAACGTTATGACAATTATATGAGTAATACAAGTGTTTATAGCCTTCAAATGAGTCTTGCCAGATTTCAGAACAGAGATGAATATTACTACATAAGACACAGCAATAAACACAAAATCTACAGTCAATATGAGGAAAGCAGTTAAAAGTCCTACCAAGCTGTTAATAGAAATGTCTCCACATGCCAAGTGAACCAATGCCATATGCTCACAAAAACAATGATCTATTACGTTTGTTGTGCAGTAAGATAGTCTTCCAGCCAGAGAGACTATAGTAGTAATTAAGATTCCATTTCTGATTAATGGCACTATAATAAACTTTAGGAAGTTAGAGATTTCCATATGCTTGTGATAAAACAGTGGTCTGCATATGGCAAAGTAACGATCCAGTGCCATACTCAGCAATAATGTAGACTGACATGATTCGTTATAATGAATAAAAAACATTTGTATTAAGCAGCCCAGAAGAGAAATCCCATTCCAGCCAAACAAAAAGCTAAGCAGCATATGTGGTACAAAAAACACTGGTCCAGACAAGTCCACAACAGTCATGAGACCGATCAGTATAAACATAGGAGAGTGCAGAGCCCTGTTGGATATAATTACATACAACAGCATAGAGTTCGCTACAATAGACAACAAAAACATCAGAAAATAAGGAATGAAAAGCAGAGGTCTCCATTCTCCCAAAGCATAAAAGCCATTCAGCTTAAACTCAGTGAAAGAAATGTTGTGCACAAAAATGTCCAACATGTTTCTTATCTTCTTGGTGCAGACATAATTCTACATAAATTTATATTGTAATTTTTAAAAATAGTATTAGGTTGATTTTTGCTTGATTTGTCATTGATTTAAAACCATTTGTAAAAAGATGGACAAACACAGAAGGATAAAAATCAGAGATTATGTGCAATATAATAATATAATTATTAAAGTCTTTGATGAACAATAGCTGCTGGTGGCAGTGGAATGGCGAGAAGCTTGTTCCTAACCTTAAATGACTAATGAAGGCTTATCAAGGCTAAATAATGCCTGTTGCATTCCCATGAGGTGCAAATATTTACCATCCACCAGTGATCACTTCCTATGCACCAAAAATAACTACCAACACCAATAATAATTAAAAAAAAACGAAGAACTGACTGAAGAACGCATTTCTAACAAACTGTTTGTTTTATTTCATCATACTTTTCAAAGCATTTGGTACAAAAGCACAACACTTTGAAAGGATTAATTTCACATAGTAATACACTTGTACTTGTCTGTATACAGAAAATATAGGCAATTAAGTTGTTATAGAAGAGTCGAATGTTCATAGTCACCCAAATAGCTCCTGCTTCTTTTCTTGCTGGGTCAAATCCACCTGATTTCCTGCAAGTTTCCTAAAACTGATTCTGCTCTCCTTAATTAGTAGGAAGTGGCTTTTATGGATCTCTGCTCTTGGTTGATACTCAGTCCCTTTATATAGAGGTGAAAATACTTTACTACTACTGTAAGTACAACAGCCATTTTTCCATACGCATCTCATGTAATGCTGTTCTATGTAATAATAATGCGAATACACAGTCATATGGTGGTACCCACGTAGAAGAAGACATGCTATACAAGTGCTCTTCATTGAAGGACTAGCCAAAAAAAGGGACATACTTTGCAGGGGAAAACAACCGGAAAGGTCACCTTCTGCTGATGGTAAGCAAAACAACAACAGTCATAAATTACAAATTCAGAGCACAATTTAACACAATCAACTTGTCTCTTTGTTTGGGTATGGAGCACATGGCACAGCTTTGCACACTACACCCCAAATCATCTTCTGAAAGGTACAACCACAGCCCCCGGTTAAGGGTCAGCTGTCACAGTAACCCCATATTCTCAGCTGCCTTCCAGTTCCTCCATCATCCACCAGATCACTGATGTCACCAAAGGTGCTGCTTGTGCGCACTGGAGGTCCACATCACAGCATCAACTTTGCTCCTATCACTTGTCCTGTCTCAAAGCCTAGCGTTTTACTGCTGGAGCATTGGCTAGACATTGGCTGCCTCTCAGCCAACTGATGTGCCTTTCTCAGTCTGTGGAAGCATGCCTGGTCATAGCAGGGATAGTATCAAGCCCAGTATCAATAAGCATTTGGGCCATCTGCTATTTATGGTGCACTCTACCCGAATTCTGTGCTAGCCACTGATCCTCTCGGCTGACTTCTGTTACCCTGCCGGCTCAGTTTTGAGGCATTGTATAGCCCCTCTTTCTGCATCACCAGAACACCGATTGTCCTGTCTCCAAGCCCAGTGTTTTCTTCCTGAGGTCCAGCAGGGCCCCAGCGGGCGGTAGAAAATCCTAGCCAAGTATGCACCACTGACCTCTGCTGGACACTGGTTGCCTCCCAGCTCCTCTCTCAGCGTCTGGGAGCACACGTGGTCGCAGCAGGGAGTTTGACAAGCCAGTGTCAATGTGCACAGGGTGACCTCAATAACATGTGGCCGTGGTGCTTCACCAGCAGGGTCACGAGCACCTTCCAGGTGAATCACAATGATGGCCTCCATCCAGCCAGTACAGCTCCTATTGTAGCATGCTGATCTCCTTCTCATGGACGTCCCACCTCCCATTGCTTGATTCTTCATGCTTCTTCTGGCCTCTGCCTGTAGCTCCCCCATTCAACAGACTTGGACTTCTCCTCTGTGCTTTGGCCTTCATTGCTCAATGCACAATTGATGAATCCCCCTCTCATTGAAATGCCCAAACCTGAAGTGTTCAGGGGTCTTCACTTTCTACGGTTTGCACTCTCATTTTTACGCCTACTTGGACATTGTTTGACCAGCCTTCCTTTGCCAGTCCTTACCTTCAGTAATAGAATGTTTCCACCAGCTTCTGCTGTGGATACTTCAACCTGGAGCTGCAAAATGACATTTTTATACATCACTTCCTGTGAACTCATTCTCACCCTGCATCTTTTGTGCCTTTGTCACTCCTCCTTTCTTAATGCACCAACTTATCCCATAATGATTGTAACTTGCAGCACTTCAGCAGGCAGCGGAGCCGTATACTTTGCTTCCTGTCATCATTGTCCTTCTGAACACTATTTTCAAATCTCTTTGCCACAGGCTAAGCACCACCTCTCATTATCTAATCTGACCAGCTACACTCATGTGCTAAGCTCCCAAGTCCTTTAGCCACACCATTTGTATATCACCATAAAAACTTCCTATAATCTTGCACATTCATGTCACGCTCCCTGGTCTTCCCGGCTCCTCCGCTCTCCCAGACTCCACTTCCCAGAGGGCTTCGTTCAATGACGTCACTTCCACGTGTTCCCAGCCCGCCAGTCAGATCCGCTCTAGGTCACCTGAGTTCTAGTATCACAGCTGCCCACATATATAAACCCCTCGCTGACGCTGGCTTATTGCAAGGTTTTGCCGTGTTTATCTGCAATTCTGAGCAATTCGAGACCCTTTTGTCCCCGACTACCCCCTTTCGGCTTTTTCCCGTTTTGGCTTGTCTCCTTGTATCTCTCTGGCTTTGAACTTCGCTTCCGTTTTTCTAACCTTCCTCTCGCCTAGCCCTTCTAACCTGTCTGCCCCGTTGACTGCTTTTCCGGTTCTTGACCTCTGCCTGCCCCTGACTCTGCCTTTCACCTGTCCCTTCTTCATGTATTGTGGTGCTTTGCTGTTTGGCTCAACTGCTCCGTTGTTAAATAAACCAGCCTGTCATTTAGCCCTGCTCACGTCGTCCCGAGTTCTTTTGTCCCTGACAATTCAGCAACTCCTTCAACCCAGATGATGCATTCTTATATGGGCCCAGCCACTTTTTGTACATTTGATTTGGCTCCCCTTCAGTAGACTGGAAATAAAGTATCTCATGAAGATTCTGCCTCTGCCCCAGATCACTGTAGTTTCCTATGCATGCTGCTCTATAATTATTCGGATTGCTCTTCACCTCTCCCAGACTGCATCCCGCCCACATGTGACCAGAGCACCTTCCTCCATACATTTGGGGAGTCTCCCACATGCCTTTTGGCAAACTCAAAACAAGCCTTCCTACTTTTGTCTGTAAGTAAAGGCTTTTTTCTGGCCAGCTCTATGGAGTGTATGGCTTATTGTTGTCGTATGGACAGATACTCCAGTCTCTGCTTGAGAGCTCTGCAGCTCCTTCAGGGTTACCTTTGGTCTCTGTGCTGCCTCTCTGATTAATGCCCTCCTTGCCCGGTCTGACAGTTTTGGTGGGTGGCCTTCTCTTGGCAGGTTTGTTGTGGTACCATGTTCTTTCCATTTGATGATAATAGATTTGATGGTGCTCTGGGGGATCATCAGAGATTGGAATTTTTTTATAATCCAACCCTGACTTGTACTTCTCAACAACTTTGTACCTGACTTGTTTGGAGATCTCCTTGGTTTTCATGGTGTTGTTTGGTTAGTGGTGCCCCTTGCTTAATGGTGTTGCAGACTCTGGGGCCTTTCAGAAAAGGTGTGTATATACTGACAGATCATGCAACACTTAAATTGCACACAGGTGGACTTAATTTCACTAAGCATCTGACTTCTGAAGGTAATTGGTTGCACCAGAACTTTTTAGGGGCTTCATAGCAAAGGGGGTGAATATATATGCACATGCCAATTTTCTGTTTTTTATTTCCAAATTTTTTTTATATACATATTATTCTCATTTCACTTCACCAACTATTTTAACCAGACTATTTTGTGCAGATGCATCACATACAATTTATATTAAAAAACATTTAAATACAGGTTGTAATGTAATAAAATAGTGCAAGGCACTGTATATACACACACAGTACATACCACAGTATGTATAAATCGTGACAGTGTTTTTTTATGATCTTAAATTTTATATCGTCGCTGTCCAAAGAAAAACATGTATCTCCATTTTTGTTGATTTTTACTTTTATGCATCATTTGATCACATGAGCTGACATTTACATTGTGTGAAAATTTCATGATGAATGGACTAACAGAAACGGCCCAAAATCACTTGGGAAAAAAGTCTGGTTCCATTGACTTACATTAGAATTAAATTAGGTTTTTGCCTTCTCCTGTAAAGCTGCCATTTTGGAGATACATGTTTTTCTTTGCACAGCGACGATATTCTACAAATAATAAACATATTTGAGCCCAAACTGAAGGGATTCTGATAAATTGGGCAGCATGTATTCAGTCATCTCTTACATAGGAGAGCACACAAGTACACAAACACCTTAACCACCATATGTATGTGAAGGAAATGTGAAATGTTTTTATTACGCAGAATAGTTAACAGCAGCAGTGAGCAATACTGTATATAGATATACATACAGTATGTAAATGTAAGGCACAGCAGCGTTTTTGGCTCCTGTTTGTGACTCTGCAGGAGTGCAGTAAATGTTAGTCATAGTAATAGTTACAATTTCAGTGGTAGCAGTTTTCAGCATTCTTCTTGGTTGAAGCATCAGGCTTCATGTGACAGAAGCTTCCCCCAGCTGAGGCAAGTAAACACACGACCCCAGCTAGCAGGCTGCTATGCTGAAGGCTAAATCAAGCCTAAAGGCTATCATTACTCAAAGAGAACTGGCGGTTCCTTCCATATGGTCACAGGACCCTGAAGTTTCTCGATCAAATGCTAGATAGAAATACAAACCTTTGACTAAGAGGCTGAAACTGTGGGCTGACCTTTAACCACAGAAAACTTTTACTTCAACATCATTAGTCATGTCATAAGCCTGGCAGTTTACCATATCCGACTTAACCAAAGCTGGGGGAAGCAAAGTAACCCAGTTCAGTGAATATCAGAAGACAGCAGATTTACAGATGCTGCATTCACAGGTTTGCATGTTACCCAACTTTTGCGCAGCAGTGCAATAAACCAGATATTGATCCACCAAATATAAAACAGCACTGAGCCTCCTCCTACCTTTCTCCACCTTAAATAAACACTATACACTCTTCTCAGATAATCATCCATTTTCTCTCATAATGCTGTCACCATGCTGTTCGCATGGCTTCAGATAACAATATACTAGCACAGCTAATACTTTATGGACTATGTTTAGAATTCAAACCACCCCCGAAACAAGAAATTCAAGATCTTAATTAACTCATAGAAATTTATTTGTACAGAGCAAATCATAGTTTTAGTAAAATTGACTATTGTCCGATTTAATGCATACAGATTTTCCATTAAGACACAGCTCTTAATTATTATTTTATTGTATATTACATTGCTTTCATCTGGCTATTGTTCAGCTAATGTACAGCAGTGGTTTTTTTTTGTGAAACCAACATTTTCAAAACATTCATACTTCTAACCACCGTGCTACGATTCAATGTGCAATATTACAAGGGCAAAATTTTTATATGTTTTATTAATTTCAGAAAATGGTGTCTTATCTCTTTTGTTCTCAGTCCATAAATGATTGGGTTGCAGCAGCTTGGAAAAAGTAAGTACATTGTACTGAGGAAGACACGGCTGCTTGGAGAGAAGTCATTTCTTATTCTGTAGGACATAAATGCCACCAAGGCAAACGTTGTAGTAGATGTGATGACAATTATATGAGTAATACAGGTATTCATAGCCTTCAAGTGGGTCTTGCCAGATTTCAAAACAGAGGCAAAGATTATTATGTAAGACACAGTAATTAAAACAAAATCTACAGCCGGCACTAGGACAACAGTCAAAAGTCCTACCAGGTTGTTAACAGAAATGTCTCCACATGCCAACTGAACCACTGCCATATGTTCACAAAAACAATGATCTATCACATTTGTTGCACAATAAGATAGTCTTCCAGCCAGACAGACTACAGTGGTAATTAGGACCCCGTTTTTGATTAATGGCACTATAATGAGCTTTAGGAAGTTAGAGATTTCCATATGCTTGTGATAAAATAGTGGTTTGCATATAGCAAAGTAACGATCCAGTGCCATGCATAACAATATTGTACACTGACATGATCCAGAATAATGAATGCAGAGCATCTGTATCAAGCAACCCAGAAGAGAAATCCCATTCCAGCCAAACAAAAAGCTAAGCAGCATATGTGGTACAAAAAGCACTGGTCCACACAAGTCCACAACTGCCATAAGACCGATCAGTACAAACATAGGAGAGTGCAGAGCCCTGTTGGATATAATTACATACAACAGCATAGAGTTCGCTACAATAGACAACAAAAACATCAGAAAATAAGGAATGAAAAGCAGAGGTCTCCATTCTCCCAAAGCATAAAAGCCAATCAGTTTAAACTCAGTGAAAGAAATGTTGTGCACGGAAATGTCCTGCATGTTTACTGCTTTCTGTTCCGTACATGTATGTACTCAAATTCAAATGCAGTACTACTTAAACATAGTACTAGTTTGCATGACTTAATGTTTATTTAATATATAACACAAAAACTCCAACACATGACCAAGAAAAATCCAGACCATTTCAGCTGGATAGATGAAAGAAGATAAAACACAGTTGGATAAAAAGTTCCATCACATGTAATACAAAGTCCTCCATGAACAATAGAAGTGATGGCAGTAATGGCAGTAGGACAGAGGGAAGCTCATTCCTAAACTCCACAATGTCGAGTGATTGCTTTCCAAGCTTCTCTGGCTGAAAATATAATCTGTTGTGATCCCATGAGGCTCCATAAACATTTACCATCCACCAAGCGGCAGCCACTTTCTATGCTCCATGGTTTTATGGGCATCAAAAAGAAAGTAAGAAAAAAGTTTGATCGATGGATTAAACAACTCATTGTCTTTAAACCTGTTTCACATAACGGTTTCTTTCAAAACATGTGGTACACAAGGACAACACTATGAAAGGTTCCATTTCTCTAGTCAGTGATGCAGTTGTTTCCATACTATGGTAACTCAAATGTAGAAAAGGGCCATTTTGTCCTGTTCAACCAAAATTAAACCACCCTTGGGACCCACAACATTTTTTGTGCTTTTGATTGGTGTAACATTTTAATGTTTCAGTCTGTGCTAATGTTCTAATATAAAATAATATAATATTTATTCTGGATTATTTCATCTGTGGTAGCTATTTTGTTTTTCAGGGACTCTTGCAGCCTTCTTTCATGTTTTATGCTGAGTTCAGGGAGAGCAGAGTGAGTCTACGGCTGATGGCTAATCAAGCTGGCTGTAATTTAGCACTCTATTAGTCTATTTATTCCATGTGTGAGAGACAACCTTTAACAGAGCCTACAGTTTGTGCAGAAGCTGTGTGTCCACATTCAATAGCGCTAAATGCTACATTATAAACCAAAGACTTACTCCACTCTGCTTTAAGCTTTAGCTTAGTTATAGCTGCTTTTCTTGCATCTGAGCAAAAGCTGAACACATTCTTGTAAAATCTCTTTCAATTTTCATTTTGACACTTTTTGGTTTTCATCTTAAATCCTACTCTTCTTTGCTGTTCATTTGCTACTAGCCTTGCAAAAGAGTTGTCTGCATTGCTATGATCACTGATCTTCTGGGTTGAAGGTCAGTGAAATAGTAGTTATACACTCCTTGTCAAAAGAATAGTTGCCCAAATAGTTGCACCCAGAAGGAATCAAACTTGTGGGTAGGTTTGACATCATGAGACATGCAAATGATTCAAGTTTCACGCTCGGCCGCACATATGATGTAAACATGGACTACTGCTGTACCTGACTGACCCAACAGCCATGATTGAGGACATTCAGCGAGCAGTGATGTCCTCTATGATGCCTTCTATCCTGTTAGTGCTGGTACCGATGGCAGACGGTAAATAAAATAAAAATTAGAAAAGAAAAGTTAAACTTGACCAAATATTCAAGTATACAATGCTCGAGAGACACCAACACATTTAAAGACGACAGCTCACCGGTGCACTGTAGCTAAAAGCAGATTTGTATGCCTGGTTCAAACTGATTATTCTTGTCCCCTTGCCATGAGGACACTGGCCAGTGTCCAGCCTCACTCACAAGATAACACCTCACACCTTATACAGGTGTGAGCATTTCCAAGTTGTCCCCTGAGGTAACACCACTTCATAATCAATTTACATACTTCTATCACCAGACTTTTAGCATGTTAGTATATATTACTGCAGACTAACTGTAAAGTTTCCTCCATGGCTATTTTTCTGACATACATAACCAGACATTCATTGTGATAAAGGAATCCAAGTCTCAGCCTGCCCTTACTAGGGGGTGGTGAGAGGGTTGTGCAGCAGTATCCAGAGTGGAGGAGCTCAGGAGGATAGTTCTGTAAAGGTGGCCTGCAGAGGGGAGCAGCCTACAGCCGACACCAGCAGTGAGGCAGCCTCCAGCTTGAGAGGTGGAATGGTGGGTCCGCTAACCCGTGTGGTTCCAGGAAGTAGCCAGGGTAAAGTGAATGGCTGAAGAGCACACAGGGGTACACAGCACTGAACGCTATTTGTCCATCGAGTGTTCCACTTTTCCAGCATAGAGAACCTGTTACTCAGCAGGACTTTTCATGGTACCAGGTGGTGGGTGGAGCGCCTACCACCACTCATACCTTCACTGGCAGCAGACCACGGCTCAGCCAGGCATGGCATAGAGCAACATAGATGGCATAGAGCAGGATCCTTGGCCTGGTCTGTCACAGCAGCCACTCGGGAGATACTCCCAACCAGCCTGGTGGTAACTGCCTGTGGTGATGCCAGCAAAGAGTCAAGAAGACTCTTGCCTTCTTCAGTTTGATAAAGCAGAGATATTTTTTCTTCAAGTTCTAAAATCTTTTGGCTAAGCCATAACCAACCATCACACTCTTGTACGGGCCTGGTGGAAAAATCATGTACTTGAATTTCTCAGACAGTGTTTAGTTCTCAGTTGTAAGTTATTAGATTGTAGCTGCTGTGATTAGCACTTAGCCATTAGCACTGTTTTGTGTTGTAGCACTGTTAAGTGCTGAGCAGATAATGTTACTGTGTTGTATGTTATATGTGATCTGTTTTTCATTTTACATGTGTCATCATGTTGCTGGTGGACAGTAAGGAAGTAAATGTAATTGGTTACTGTACTTAAGTAGTTTTTTTTGAGTATCTTTAATGTAGTATTTCCATTTTGGGTGACTTTTTACTTTAACTCCACTACATTTCACACTCAAATATCTTACTTTTACTCCACTGCATTATGGCCAAATCTGTCCTTCCTTTTGGTATATGTGTGCATAAAAACACAACTTTCGTTCCACATGTTCACCTGAAAACTCTTATTACAGAAATGATAATAGGCATTAGAGCCATAATAAATCATGCTACTTTTACTTTCCATACTTAATTACATTGGAAGGTAAATACTTTAGTACTGATGCTGTAGACTTTATGCTGATTTGTAAATAAAAAAGTTCAGTCCTCTGCCACCCTCTGCCAGGAATTTCAGACTTACACATACCTCTAATAAAGTACTTTAGAAACATCCTGTAATATTATTTATAAGTATTATTAGTTTTAGCTAAGTAACCTTAGCTAAGTATGTGTTGTATACAGTCAGAAAAATAGGTACAGTACAAGTACACTTTTATTCACCAGTAGATAAACAGTATAAATATTACTTATAATAAACATTGCAAAGGTGCAATACTGGTTTTAAGGCTCAGTTGTGTACCTTTTAATAATTTTTAAAGATAGACTACATTGAAAAAAGACATATAGCAATGGAATATGGTATAATTAGATTTCATATCTTAAAGTACTGAAGATCCTACCAATGATGTATCTTTATTTTCTAAGAGTGTACATCTGGTGTGTTGTGCCATTGTATCATAAACATATACGTTGTATGTTTGTTGATTTTATTAGTTTAAATGCCTTCCATACGCTTCATGGCAATGTGCAGGAGTGTACAATGTTTGAGAACCACTGCATTAGAGTATAACAATAACTATAGTTGTTAAAAGTTTGAATGCGGCACTCCAAGTACAAATTTATGACCTCTAGCTAATCCTTGAGCCTTCACTGCAAATCACCATGTAGGCGAAGGATAAGGTTTGATGTTAACATAAACAAGGAAAACAAAATAAGACAAACATCCCTACAACAGGGGCCAGGGCTAATGATGTATGTTCCTAAAGGCTGGGTATTCTTTAGAGTGGTCAAACAAAGTGTAATTTAGAGACTGGCATAATTGGCCCCAAGGTACTGTCTGCTGTGGCCTTACGGCCACTGCAGTACCGCCCTGTGCCCTTGAGGGCTATTTAGCATGTTTGCTTGTGAAGTACTAAGAGTAAATTTGACCTGTTGATATAGCAACAAAAACTCAAAGGTCTCCTGAGACAAACCTCACCAAATAAGCAGAATCCAATAATAAGAATAAGTAATGACATCATTCATGTTTTTCCTTTAATCATTCTTGCTTTCCATTGCATTCATTAGTGGCATATACAAAACACAGTGTAGTTTAGATTATAAACAGAAATTCTCATCATCATCAGGTACACAACACTGTAACTGAACCTTCTACTTCAGGCAGGCCTACAAATTGAACAATATAGCTAGGTTGCAGTAATATATCTGCTGTTCCCGTACTGTCATATACACTCACACACACCCTCAGACATTTTAAAGTGGGAGCTTGGAAGTAGCAAGAAACAGAATATCTCAGTAAAGCGTGCATTCTGCACTCAAACTGATCACACACTTTCTGCTTCTTCAGTTACAGACTGTAGTCCATCTCTTTCTCTACATACTTTGTTATTCCCCTTTCAGCCTGTTCTGTAATAGTCAGGACTCCCCCAGCACCCTACAGAGCAGGGATTATTTGGGTGGTGGATCATTCTCAGCATGCAGTGACACTGACATGGCGGTGGTATGTTAGTGTGTGTTTTGCTAGTACGAGTGGATCAGACACAGCAGCACTGCTGGACACCTCAGTGTCACTGCTAGTCTGATGAAGGACTAGAGGATGACCAATACAAACTCTGCAGTAGCAGATGAGCTATTGATCCACCCACACCAGCATAACACACACTAACACACCACCACCACTTCCGTGTCACATACTACCTGCTTTGTGGTGGTCCTGTGGGGGTCTGGACCATTGAAGAACAGGGTAAAAGGGGAATAACAAAGTATGCAGTAAAACAGATGGACTACAGTCTGTAATGGTAGAATTACAAAGTGCTCCAATATGGTAAGTGGAGCTGATAAAATGGTCAGTGAGAGTAGATACAAGGAGGTGCACCTAACGAAATGGCCAGTGGGTGTATTCCATATCCAAGGCCCAAAAACACTGTAAACATAAACTACATAGGAACTTTTGTTTAACAACTAGCTCAAAAGATGCTAATCAGCTGATATTTAGAGATAGGCTTTAAGTGGCAGCGTTTACTGAATAATTAACTGTCAGCCTGCAGAATAAAAAAAGTAAAAAATACATATGCTGAGTGGGACATGCTGTTTCAGTAAAAATATCAGCAGTATCAATGGGCTTCATTGGTGTGATGGTTCAGATGAGTTGTAAAACTATTAAACTATACCACTTCATGCTTTACCACAAGCATCTGTAGTGGAATTCCAGAGCATCTCCGCTATAAGTAAAAACACCTTGTTTCCCTTTTTATGTAATATGTAATCCACATGGACTTCCAGGACTGTATGCTGTGTTTTTATGAGGTTGGTTAATTTGTATTTAGGGGTTTAAGGAGCAATTTGTAAAATGATGCAACCTGTCAAATGCATACTCCAAATTAAAGAGGGCAACAGTTCCCCAGCAAATGCAATTCAAACCTGCAGCACATTCCAAAGTTTGCTTGGTAAAGCATTTACCACTCTGTAATGTTGACATTCCTTTTCACATCACATAATGGATGTTTTGCCACCAAAGATACTGAGCAAAGTGTTTCAGGTGTTATTTTGTCTCATTTTTCCTGCAAACACGTCTAAAGGTGTACAACGGTATGGGGGTCATCTTTACATTTACATTTTACATTTCAAAATTCATGTTTCCACTGTGGGTTGGTCCATCCCAGATTTCACCAATGATGCTGTTTCTGGGCATGGTTCCAGTTTTTGCACAGTAAAGTTTTAAGTGGCATTTGTGAATGTAATTCTGTACTGCGTATTGTAGTGCTTGACAAAGGTTTGCCTAAGTAATCCTGTGCCCATATGGTAATATCAGCTATTGTTTAAAGATTGTTCTTGATGCAGTTTAATGATATTATGCACTGTAGAGTGAGAAACTTGGAAAATCCTTCCCATCTTTCATCTGGGTGCTCTGTTTTCCTCAAACAGTCCAATGACATGCAGTCAGGTGAATTGAAGATGCTAAATTGCCCCCTAGGTATGAGTGTGTTTCAGCTTGATTTTCATTTTGGCACTTAGTTCAGCAGGTAAGTGCTTTCACACAGGAAGTGTGAGGAAGTGGCTGAGCATCCCAGTACTGGAGTGGTATTTAAAGAATGTGTTTTTTCCACATGGCACAAAATAAACTGAGACAAGAAAATCAATCAAATTAAACAAAGGCTTAAAAATGAAAATTCTTTCATTTAATGTATGAATGTAGTTAAATGAAATTTAATATAACTAAACATTCCTTGCGGGACACAGATTTCCCAGTTGGTCTACCAGGCTTGAAACTTGGCCTAATCACAAGTCAGAGTGCTGTTGTGTACTGTTTGTGTAAAGGACAACTGCATAACTTTATTGTAGGTCTTTCCACAACACAAACACTGTGTGCATCAAAGGCCAGCACGCCAGTGTTGCATTGTTGCTCACGCTTCACAGAGGAAATATGCATGAATCAATGTAGCGCTTCCTCTGCTGTGCTATCAGATTTACTAGCATATAATAAAGTGGAACCCCAGCACAGACAATCATATTAGACCAGAGGGAGGATCTCTGTATTTGTGATCTATTTGAAATTTTATTTTCTCCTAAAACAACAATCAAACAAAATGTCAGAGTTGACAACGAAAAACAATTACCTTTTTCCCCTTACCATCCCACCAATCTAGCTGTGAACAATTCTAACATAACTATATCATGTAGCTGAAATAGCCAATGATGTATAGTAAGATTAGGTGGGGGAAGCCATCTCTGAGGATCTCTGGTTTTATTTGCATTTAGCAAAATAAATAAATAAATAAAGACTGGTAACCACTGCAGCTGAGGACAGGATTTTAGCTAAAAGCTCATTAAATAAACATTAGACCCTAGTCAAAATCTTAGGCTGTTAGACTGCTTTATGCATTCATAGGCTGTTAGGCCTTTTTTGCAGTTATGGGCTGGTGGGATTTTAGACTGCTTTTGTAGTTATATGCTGTGGGTATAAAACGGTTTAGTACAGTTTTAGCCTGTTTTACTGTGTTATGCAGTTATAGACTGTTGGGGCTGTTTTATACATTTGGAGGCTGTGAGGATGTTAGTCTGTTTTATGCTGTTATAGACTGTTGGGGCATCATGTCTGGCGGTGATATTACTTTGTTGTTGCCATCATTTTACATCTCATAGATCATGAGTGATGTTTTCTTTCTTACACCTTTTGAAATTAGAATTTGTTCCATCNTAGATCATGAGTGATGTTTTCTTTCTTACACCTTTTGAAATTAGAATTTGTTCCATCCTATCACAAGAGAAATTTAGTTTCACATCTGGTGTTGATTTGTTTCATTTACTGATTACCTTGGTCTAGATTCCTGAAGCTATGCTGGGATCAGCCTTGTCAGCACTTGGATGGTAGATCAACTTCTGGTAGATCATGTACTGTCTCATGTGCTGTGATCTTTCCAACTCTGACTTTTATTTTGGAAAATCAGGAACAAAAAAATGACAACTTATGGAGAAAAGAACTCTGCATCTATTACATAAAGTTTTGGAAACCTCCAACAGTCTGCCAGCTTCCTCCAGTGTCTGAAAAACTCCAAGCAGCTATGGTCTTGTCTGATTTTCAGAAGCTAAGCAGTCAGAGTGATAAAAAAATAGCCTGTTAAATTCTGAGAAGAGGTTGGAAAAAATAGTTGAAATCATAACAATGTCTAAAATCTAGATCAGAGTGTCACTACAAATACACATACAGTCTGTTTTACAGACTAGTCTGTTGTTACATACTCCCCCTGCTGGGCATGTGAGGTTGCCATGACCTGACCACAATGATTTGTTCCTTCCATGTTCCTTCACCATGCCTCTAATAGCTCCATCCATCACCTGATTCTTTTAGGAGCTCCACATGACCCAAAGGTCTAGGCGTGTCAATGCCATTACGTGGTATCCTTTATTGTATTGCAAAACCAGGGGACATAATGACACCTGGTGGCTAACAACATGAACAACACCTATAAATCTACTACATCTTTATCTCCTAATGATTTAAAAGTATGGCAACATGATTGGGGAAGGACATTTATGTTTGTTAGGTTTTGTTCTGCTGGGGATTCTTAATGTGAAGAGTGGCACTGGGAACCGCATGTTTGGGACTGTTTTTGTGCTTTAACACAGGGAGAATTGGTTATTGGGTTTGAGCACTCAAGCAGTGTCAGATATGACCCAGGCCTTTCCCCCTTTTGGGGGAGAACCTAGACCCAACATGACTGTTGGTGATTCAGCTAAAGGATGGACATTGCAACAGCAATGACCCACTGCTCAGTGATGACCCGCCACTTGGTGATCTCAAGCAGCCAGAATAGCTGGCAGGTCATTAACAGCCACACACTTCAACAGGACAATAAACACAAACATTGCACAACTACCCCACTAACTAGCCCCACAGCCCAGCAAAGAATGCCACCTGTACACATATTTAAGCTATTAGTCCAACTATTTACATGTTTAAGTCTCTCTTACCGCTGCTGAGGCGCTACCCATGGTGCTCCCCTTGCGGCTTTGCATTGCCATAAAACCTCCACGTGTCTAGGGCTGAACAAGCCAGTGGCAGGACTCTTCCAATACAATAGAAATATTTCTTTCTATTCCTACTGCGGTAACATTTTGAATTTGCTGTGTGCAACATACTCCTTCTGTGCTGTGGAAAGCTGGTTACACACTTTGCTGTGCTTGCTCCAGTGTTCGAAGTGGGCCAGGTAGCATATCATGACTTGTTCCTGCGTGCCATGACTTCTCACAAGCCTCTGATACTGTTTTTGATTGAATTTCCTTCTCAAAATTATGATGCCTTTTGCAAATCAAGGATGCATTTCCCAAAAATGTTGTTGAACAACTACCATAGTTAGATGATATCATTTTGAACACCCTCTCTCCAACTTTACCACAATGCTTACTCTACCACACATACTGTATATTCACACCAGACTGTTAATGCTACCAAGTAACTACAGAACTGCAACACAGGTAACAGGATAAACAAAGTCTGCTTAAAATTTGGCTTATTATAAAAATGTTCCTACATTAAATATGGCTACATAATGACATACAGTTTTCTGGTTGTATCGGACACCCCATGAAAGCTAACTGAAAACTAAATAATGGAATGAGTGGAGTATTATTATGCACATCTTGGTACTGTTTGAGAGTTTGTGTGTGTTTGTTTGTGTGTTTGTTTGTGTGTGTGTGTGTGTGTGTGTGTGTGTGTGTGTGTGTGCGTGCGTGTGTGTGTGTGTGTGTTCATGTTTGTGGGTTCGGGAGCGGAGGGAGTGATGGGACATTCAAAGAGGACATGACAAAGATCATCATTTTCATTTGACAATTGCAGAAATTATGTTTTTTACTCACATTGCTCAGAATAAATGAATAAATCGCTCAATAAATAAAATTGGACCTTATACCTTAATGTGCAGTGCATCTGTCCAATATGTAGTCAGTATTTACTTTGTGATATATGGTTGTGTGTGTAACAACATACTGAGTGGTGGTTGAAGGAAAGTTATGAGAGGTTCAGACATCAAATCAAACAGATCCAGTGGAGGAACTAAACCGCTCTCTTGAGTACAATTAGAAGAACATTGATGTAATATTAAATAGTGTTAAATAGTGTTAAAGGTGAATTTCCATAATCATTCCATAATCAAGTTCATTTAAAGATGATTATTTAGCACTGCTTTCCTTCATAGTGTAAAGATATATATACTTTTAACAACATTCACCATAAAATAGAACTTGTCCCTGGTCTTGCTGACTGTATGTCTCCCTCTAGTGGATCATTATGAGATTACTTTGTGTCTGATATCCCACATAAGCCGACAAAACTGTTACCAAACTCACACTATGTATTTATATTATATTATATTATATTATATTATATTATATTATATTATATTATATTATTGAATTTAATTATATTTTACTATCTTTAACTTCAGTAATAGAATAAGTTCATGATAAAATCTTTTTTTCAACCATTTTGATTAGTAAATAAACTGCAATGTCAAACAAACATTGTTTCATGATTTTAGGTATGTAAACACAGCATTAATTCTTTAGTCTTCAGACTTAGTGATTTTGGGGCTCTAGGTAAAAGACAGGAATGGGTCCCCCTGGAGGCACATTTTTGATAACGCAAACGTAAATTTAAATTTAAACGTAAAGTAAATTTGTCTTAAATCTACTCAAAATATTGAGTATTAATCATAATAACTAATAATAATTATGAGATATGCTGAAGGATATAAGGTTATTTCAGTAACTTCTAAGCATTTCTTACTTAAGCATCTTAAGCATCATTATTATGCTTGTGTTATGAAATAATGTTTGAAACAATATGGTGAGCCAATACAGTAAGACGCTGTTGCAAAAAGTAATGAGCAAACAGAGAAGTAATTAGAAACTTGTAATGGATTATGCTTTTATTAGTACTTACCACCGACACTGTAGCTATTGATTGGAACGTTGTGGGTATTATTATGCTGAGCTTGTGTGTTAGCTTTGAGAGTTTTGTATGAACAAACTTTTCACTTTCCACTCTATTTTTGTGTATCATGCCTTCGCATGGATAACTTTTTGATTTTCTCGCCAAACAAAAAAAAATCACACCAATGAAACTCCTCTCCACAATTTACTATAGATTATAGCTTACATTGTTCATACCAGTTTGTCTTTATGCAATTGTGTCATCTCATAGCAATATTTATAACCATGTCCAGGGTTATGAAATTACAGCTACAATGTATACACAAATGTATATACGGCTCTGGAAAAAAATAAGAGGCCACCTCAAAATGATCAGTTTTACAATTTATGGGTATGTGTTTGACCAAAATGAGCAGTGCTGTTTTATTCTATAAACTACTGGAAACTGGAATCTCCCAAATTTCAGATAAAAATATTGTATTTTAGAGCATCTTTTTATTTTGTGACTAACGGTCAAAATACCAAAAAGGCCACCAGAAGCCTGTTACAAACCGTCCTCGCTGTGCATTTCACCTCAGCTTAGCGGTTGTTAAGTGACATTTGAATGAGGTGGCGGTCATCGCGGTCAGTAGAGAGTGGTTTTCGCCCTCTGCCAGTAGCTTTGTTGTCCCATGTGTTTGCTGCTTGACCTTGTTCTTATGAACCGCTGTCTTGAAATGTTCAGGATGGAAGCAACTTGACGCTCACTGTATCTGCCAGTAAAGCTAGAACCGAACCCTTCTTTTCCTCCCTAAGAACCTTTCTCTTCAGCCCTATTGGCATGGTGTGAAGGAATTTTCTTCAAAACGGCTGCTGTATATGTGGAGATGCTGATTTAAGAAAAAAATTTAAGACATTACAAAAATAGCCATACCAGTGGTTAGATGTGCATTTTAATGAATTTCTCTCTTGCTTTGTAGTGGCATTTTAATTGTGGTATACATTTTAAAATGACCATCCTACATCACAGTGATCATACGTTTACCTTCTGCCACAACGTGATCCGTGTGGTATTTTTGGTGTATCTGTTACTGGCAATGATTGTAGAA
Source organism: Semaprochilodus insignis (assembly GCA_034552555.1). Taxonomy (NCBI): domain Eukaryota; kingdom Metazoa; phylum Chordata; class Actinopteri; order Characiformes; family Prochilodontidae; genus Semaprochilodus; species Semaprochilodus insignis. The sequence goes on from CM067488.1 coordinate 7,408,669, forward strand.
CAGCTCTCCTACTGGTGTGCTTGAGTGTTTCTGAAGGAACTCAGTCATCTCACTCAGTGTGTGTTTCTCCACTAAATTCTGTTCGGTGTTGAGGGCATACGCTCCACCACTCTGAATAGGAACGCCATTGGCATCGACACAGCAGTAGACGTTCCATATGTAGTCTGGGATATTGACTCTTTTGACGTTGTTCTTGATGATCCAGTTGTCAGCAGATGGAATGGGACCAACCAACACGTAAGCCTTGTCACACTGAGCTTTGAACAAACTAGTCAGACTGGCTTCATGATCAGCCCAGGCATACTGGTTCAGTCTGGGGTTCTGGGGCATCACGTTAGTGAGGGTGAATGTGGCATTACGACTCGGGACTAGAAGTGACAGAACACAATAATGAGACAGAGAATGAATGAACAATTCTTTGAACTGACTTCAGGTTTGTAAACAAAGAACAATGACTTGCTGTTTACATGTTTTCAAGATTTCTACATTAAATTGTTAAGAGGTAGCCAAAAGTATTTCAAGTGCTTTGATGTCAAAATCTCTATCTTAGAGAAATGACCCAAGTTAGAATTGTTATAGTGGTGGTGATAGAGTCTGAAGAGTTACATGCCTCTAAAAGCTCTCCTACACAAAGTGATTTTGTATGAATATGATGTATGAGGCATTGTTTGGGAATAATTGCCTAAAATGGCCTAAAATGTAGTTTTTTAATCTGTAATTATGGTGGAGGAGTACATCCAGGGTGTTCGACATACTGCAAGGGTTCTTCAAAAGTTCTTTATTACAGGCAATGGTTCTAGTTAGGTTCCACCAGTTCGTGCTTAAATGGTTCTGTGTATGGTGAAATTGTTCTTTAGATTGATGGAGAATGTCCAAATGTTTTTTGAAAATGGTTCTATTTAGCAACAAAATGGGTTCTGCTATTGTTATGCAGTTAAGCTTATGACAATAGAAGAACCCTCTTTAGTGCTAAATAGAACCATTGTCAGAATGTTTTTATATTATGACAATAATGTAGAATAGTAACTCAACTGAAGATTACACTCACTAACTTCCAAAAAAAATAACCAGTTATAAAATAATGATGCTTAGCTGGTTTGACACTTTTACTGGTTTGCTTCTAGTTTCAATGAACACTGAGACCTAAACGATTGACTGAACAGTAGGAAAAGAGGCAGCTGAATGGTGTAGCCAGTGAAATTAATATACAGTTGAATAACAGAATGATGTATTCTATGATTCTATGATGATTCTTCTGATAAGCACCTTGTGATCCCTATACAAGGTTACTAAAATTAATGGTCAAAGTTGGGGGATTTGAGGTCACACTGTTAAATCAATAGGGTGAATGCTCTTGTTTATGAATATGAATTCAGTCCAAAGTTTTAATTAAAGCATACTTTGACATTTTCACATTTTGAAGTTTTAAAATGTTCATACTAATATCCTCTTTGCCTCTTTATTGAAATCAACATTTAAAAGTGTTCCTGTGTATGTTTGTTCATTACTGCATTATTATTCAAAATTAGGATTTAGAGGATGTTGACTGTGCTCAGCGTATACCTGGATGGTGCCCATTGGGATTAAGGTGGCCGCGATCAAATCCTGAGTATGTGAAGTCCTCGTTCAGAGCCTGCCTGTCGCCCTGATAGACATCAGGGTATTGTTGCCCCAGCCAGTAGCCTTCCATCATATCACCTTGCCAGTTTTGATTCACCAGCTACAAAAAAACAAGTACACATAAGAGCTTACTGACATGCATTGTAAAGTGTCTTTGCCAAAAGCCAAAGCAACCAAACCTATAGCAGAGCCAGTATACGAAACATAAGCCGGTATACAAAACGTAACATAAGCTCTCAACCTCCAAAGCTCACCTGGGGCTCCACAAACCAGCGATTCTCCCTGCCTCCCCCATTGCTGGGCTCAAAGATGTAAGCAGAGTACACAGCAACGCGATTGTACGTGTCATACAGCGTGGCAAAGTGATACATGTTCAGAAAGCGCTGGCAGAGTCGGGCAACACCAGGTGTCGTTGAACCATATTGTGGCACACTGCCTTTGTAGAAAAACTTTAGGCACTCTGGGTCATCATGAAAGTCAGACACAACATCACCCTCAGCTAGAGTCAGGAACAAGCCTAAAATGACGCTCAGAGAAGCGCAGGTCTGCATTATTGTGATTGAAAAGAGTCTCCTGTGGTTCTTCTGACTCACACAAACGCTACAGGGCCAGATAGAACTGCAATAACAACCGGTCCTTCCTTATATGCACTTCCTTATCTCCTCCTCTTTTTAGCACTTGTGCATTTTTTCCCCAAAATTATCAGTCTTTTGACAAGGTAACATGGCAACTGCTTGGAAGAGGGTGTGTGCAAATAAATGAACAGTGTTAATGTCAGATACTGGCTAGATACTAGTTGTACAGTGCTACAAGCTTATACTTTGCAGAAAGTGCTGAATGTAGAACTATTGGACTATAATATTGGGGAAAATACATTCATTAGGATGTTACTGTTGAATTCTGTAACATACGTTTAAAGCATTCTTGAAGAACAGCATGTTCCACTACTGTGAATGAAGCTGACATACACTATGAAGCCAAAAGTATGTGGACACCTTTCCTAAGTATTGATTATCAAGATGTTTCAGCCTTACCCATTGCTAACAGGTGTATATAATAAAGTGCATAGCCATGTAATCTCAAACATAGTCAAACTCTGTTAGTAGAATGATCATGCTGAAGAGTTCTGTGACTTTGTACTGTCACACGTTGTACTGTTAATTCATTAAGCTTTCTGCTCTGCAAGATCTGTCCCAGTCACCAGTCAAGTAGCACATAAAAACCATGTATCCTTTGTTGAATCATTCGCTATAAGTTCCAAACCACCTCTGGAAGCAACATCAGCACAAAAACTGTGCAACAGGAGTTTCATGAAATGGGCAGCTGCAAACAAGCCTAACAGGTGTTCAGGTGTTAAGTTTTGAAGATTTGATATGTTTGGGGTGGAGAAACTCTGCACATAACCCTCACCTCAAGCCTACTGAACACCTTTAGGATTAACTGGAATGTTGATTGCAAACCAGGCTTCCTTATCCAATGTTAGTGCCCGACTTCACAAATGCTCTTTTGACTGAATGGGTACAAATTTTCACAGACACACTCCCAAATGTTGTGGAAGCACTTTCCATAAGGGCGGGGACTATAGCCACATAAAGGGGGCAAATTCCACATTAATGGCCATGGTTTTGGAATAAGATGTATTAAAAGCTCACATAAGTACAATGATTAGTTGTCTACATACTTTTAGCCATATAGTGTAAAGTTGATGGCTACAATGCAATAACCAAAACTCTCCACCAAACTGCAACTTGCTTAGAGAATAGATACACCTAATAATAGATTATCAGCTCCAGAGAGGTTGCGCAACTGTACATATCATATGCTGGTTTCCCATGAAACCAGCATCTGTATATGGAAACAGTCACACAGAACTGTCCTCATCTTACCTCCAAACACATATCAGCACTAGGTGTTGTGGAAAAATCAAAGACCCAAAATAGCACATCTCTCTATGCCAGATTGAAAACAGCTTATTGGAAAGAATAACACCTTTAGTGTCTCTAGTAGTCTTTTTTATCTGTTTCTCTTGGGAATGTTCTGGGCAGTTCCTCAGATAGTTTTTTGCTATTTGCTCACCTTTGCCAATTGTCCCACACTTTCAAAACTGTTCCACATATAATTCAGCAAAGTGAAGCCTTAGTATAATCTACACCAGTGTGCGAGCCAGAACAAGTACAAATGCAGCGTTGCAGGTCATTGGTTTGGTAATTAAACAATAAAGTGGGAAATACATGTAAATTCTGCAGTATTTGGAAAGCAAGATGCATAGAACTAATCCTAGTCACTATCACTATAGTTCTGAGCAACAAAGGTCAAAGAAGAGGAGCACATATATCACAGACAATCCAGAAAATACAGGCAAAAAAGAAAAAAAAATGTGTTTGCTGTTTGTTATTGAAGTGTGTGATGTCATCATGCTTAGATTGTGCAAGGTTGTACATGTATATGAGTTTAAGAATTGGTTAAGGAGATTTCCAAAATATTTGAGATCAATCATTCTGCATTTCTGAAGAACAAATGTTGAAGATTTAAAACAACTGCCAACTTCTCCAGGAAATATATGCCCAGAGAAGACGGTAAGATGCTAAAATGTTAAAACTACAGGTAGCTCTTGCCATTGTTCATGTAAAAGTGCACGTATCTACATCAGGAAGCCTTTGCTGTCATCAAGGACATCAAAGCAAGGTTGCACCATGAATATCCTGATAAGGATGAGGGGGATGGGAACAATGTACTACAGGTAGGTACAGGTTGAGTTGTTTGGCCACAGCACCAGAAGCCAGGTTGGTGAAAAATGCATTTGATCAAATAAATTTCATACAAACTGTAAAGCATGATGTTGGGTATGTTATGGTTACTTTATGGGATAATTGTGTGAGGCTGGTTTTCAGGCTTTAAGCTAGGCACATTTAGTTCTAGTTCAGGGTAACGTTAATGCCACAGCATACAGATATATTTTAGACAATTAAATGCTTCTACTTTGCAGCAGCAGTTTGGGGAAAACCTTTTTCCGTCCATGCAATGCGTGGGTTCTGACTAAATAGGCGCCAATATTTCCACAAACACACAAATTGAAATTGGACCTCTAACAAGCACATAAAGGTGTGATGGTCAGGTGTCCACACAGTTTTGGTCACATAGTGTACAAGCTACTTAATATAATTTAAAACACTTCAACTAAAACCATGTAGGCACTCACGCAAAGACGTATCCATGGCATTTTTAAAAAGATTAGCTGACAAGAAACTGAAAGAAACTGAATAAATGGAATGACTCGACTCAAGGAAGCAGTTTACAGTGGAGTGCTGCTCGGTGAGCGAGGCGACCCTCTGTACCAGTATGTGCTGACGCCTCAAGACATTGCAACATTGCAAGTAATGCTTTCTGCAGAGCATTGCAAATCATTTGGAATTGTTCAGCCTGGCTAGTGCACAGTTTTTCCTTTCTTCTTTCTTGTTGGAGGGTGTAAATAAAGAATGAATGTTTACTGAGATGAAATGTGTGTTTGCTACAGTTACCCTTTGGAGTCAGGAATAGTGAAAGCCTAAAATCTTCAGCTTCTCTGAACAGTACATCCTGACTGCCACAGTGAACCTTTCTTCTAGCTGAGTTTGAGTACCTCAGTGAGTGTTTCATTAAGCAATATAACTTTACATTAAAGCATGTCACGAAATATAATGTTTGAAGCTATATGGAGCCTGGTGTAGAATAACTAAGATATCTTAAAATATGCTTGATTTAGATAGATATAGATAGAGAGATCACTTTAGTAATGAAGGAGGGAAAGTCATATACTGCATTGCAGCACAAAAAACAGTAAAGAGGAAACACAGATAATACAGATGCATAAATGGATAATGCATAAAGATAAAAAAAAAAACAAGTGGAGGCGGTCAACTGTGAGGACAGAATGTCATATATGGCACCTCAATTTCCCTAACATAAAATTGAGAGGAGGTTCGTATCACTTTGGTGGCAGGGTTGGGACCATAGATAGACAGACAGACATACAGACAGACAGATACTTTATTGATCCCGAAGCAAATTTAGCAGTACCTAAAAACCACTAGGGCTGTGTTCAGACTGCAGGCAAATGGATTGGATGTCATACACTATATAGCTACGCTGGTGACACGGATTTCAAATGCAGATGCGAGAGAGATGGAGGTACATCATCTTGCCCTCCAAACAACAGCTCTGTCTGACATTGTCGTCTCGTTGCAAGTGACGTAAAAGACTCCTCCAATTCCAATTTTAGCAGTAGGAGTGTCCAGGAGCATCTATAAAACTGGAATTACGTTTGAAATCTTCTCTGTGGAATGTGGTTTGGCTCTGATTTACAATTTTAAAAAATGTTTTGGATTTTTAATTTATTTATTTGTTTAGTTTTTTATTAATTTCCATCCAAACGATCAAAAATCGACCAGGATAAATTTAATGTGGATTGGCAATCTGAACAAGGTCTTGTTTATGTCCAGTCTTTCTTACTGACCCTCTCTCACCGAGAGCAGAGTTTGTTTAGTAACAGATTGTTTTCTCCCCCAGCCTGGTCACACATATGTCACAGAACAGTACTAGAGCCCATTTGAGTGTGGTAGTGCACACCAGACCTTGTAGATTCATGTCAGATTAATCTCTGAAGCAAAACAGAATTGTGGAATCAGACAGATCTGCATTCAATGTTTTTTGTCTTTACATTTACATATATTGCTAATGCTTTTATTTGTGAAATAGACAACAGCTCTAGCTAGCAGGGAACGTTCTCAGGGCTTTGGCTAACATTACCTACAAGTTCTAATAAAGTTTTAAAGAAAGTGTTTTAGTCTAATTCTCAGCACAACATTCAGGAAATGTTTTATGGATGTTACTGAGACTTGAGATGACTGAATGTTTCAGAGAACGTTCTCTGAATCAAAAGAACACTTCCCACTGAAAACATATTGGAACATCGCATTGCATATTCTCAGATTGCTTTTAGAACAAATCTATTTCTAGCTGGGTTGATCCTTACATATTTAAAACAATCCAGAGAAATGTACACTGGTACAGTACAATATTAGAAGTCGCTCTCAATTTTACTGTTATGGTGATGATTTAGTTGTACAGGGCAAACATCGTAACCAATAGATTATGCAGCCATTCCTCTAAATCCGTCCACTTGCTCTTCATAACAACATTGTAAACCTGTGGATTAAGGAAGAAATGCATTTTTGTAATCTATAATGTGTAACAGCAGATTTCATGCAAGTTAACAATGCTAATGAATAACGTATGAAATATTACTTTGTCTTCTGAGTATGAATGCCACATTTAAATCCCAAATACTGTGATATTTTACCAATTTCATCTCCCACCCCTACAAAAAAGATGCTTTTCGGGAGAAATGTCAGAGAAAGTGTGCCAGTTGGATGGGTTCATCCTTTTGCCCAAGCTGGTTGAGTCTGTTTGATTTTACGCCAAGGTAAATCAGTTTCTAAATTTGGTACCTATCCAATGCCTTGCATTGTCCACGGTTTATGGTTGTATTTAATCTCTTTTTATCCATCTGCATTTTCATTATATTGATAGATACAGTGTAACTGGACCATCCACTGATTAGACTTTGCAGGTCTTATTAACCACCAACACGATAGGAGGCAGCAAAGGAAACACCCAGTTATGGCTTGATTTCCAAAGTGTGGGACCAATTTTAAGGGAAATATCACTCCAGCCTCTGGAAAGCCAGGTGTGAACTCTTTGACCTCATGAAAACATATTAACTACAGTGCCTTTGGAAGAGATGGAGCAGATGTTCTGATTACAATCAGCTTTACCAGTTTCATTTTAATGGACTCCAGATCTTCTTCCTCAAAGTTTTGGCTGTGTAATGCTAGTTGATTGATTACTTTATTGGTTGATTATTTTATTGATTTCCAGAGTATTTTTAATAAAACCTACAACAATTAAACTGTGTTTTTAATGGTTCAGCTATTGAAATTCCCCAGAGGCTGCTTCATTCCTGCTGTTATTTGGCATCCTTAGCATGAGGCAGGTTATAATAGACTCTTCTTCCAAAGGCTTATCCTTTGTATGTGTTCCACTCACACTAATAGGCCTTCAGGCCAGCTGAAGGTCGAAGCCCAAGTTCTAAAAACAGAGTGTAAGTGTAGTTTCTGACCTCTAGTGGTGTGTGTGTGTGTGTGTGTGTGTGTGTGTGTGTGTGTGTGTGAGAGAGAGAGAGAGAGAGAGAGAGAGAGAGAGAGAGAGACATCATTTCAAGCTTATGAGGTTACTGAGTCAAACAATAACACCAAGTCCTGGATGAAGTTTTTAGGTTTATTTCTTCACTCTAAAATTGGAGCGTTGTGCTCAAGGTCAGGGGGTTATTGGTTCAAATCCTGATTGTGGCTACACAGATGAGTGGTGTAAGAGGAAGCCTCCAGGAAGGCATCTGAGATGGGTAAAGGAATAGCCTGAACATTCCTCTTCTGGAGCAAAGATGTTATGGACTTACGAAAACCAGGGTTATTTCAAAATGACCATCAGCACTGTTGCAGCAATGAAGACCACTCCTTGTGCGTTCTGTTTCTTTCTCTTCTACTCTTTCTCTCTGTCTTTCCAGTAACACCAAACCACAACCAAGGTTTAGAAAACCACCTCAGCCACATTAGGCTTGCACTGAACCAGGTGTTTTAATCCTGCTCCTAAAGAGCCACTACTCTCCATTGTTATGCCCATTCCCCGTCAAAGTGTGAGTTGGTTCAAGCCTGTTAGGGCAGGGAATATTTGACACTGTGCAGGGTTGCGGGTCCCCTTAGGTACTTTTTAGGAGGCCTACACTGAAAACATATTTATGTACGATCTCAGGTATAGCACCTTTCTAAAGCATAAGATTGCTTTAAAGGAGCAATGTGTAAGATGATGCAACCTCCAAACAACAGGGGGCAAAATATCACCAGAAGGTATTTTCTCTTCCTTTCATTGGCTACCTGTTCTTAAATGTTCTAACTGGGAGTGGGACCTTTAACAAGATTCCAGACTGGACACTACAAAGACTCACTATTGACTCTTGAAGTACAAAGTGGTATTACAAGTGAGCACTGGCCAGGGCTAGCTGATTAGCATGCTAACTTAGATACCTCTGCAACATGATACATCAAAATGATCAAAATGGTTATTTCTTCAGACTGTGTTGGTAATTCTATTTAACGCTGGAATGCTTTACACTAAAAATCTTACAAATTGTTACTTTAAAGAGCATCAAAACCAAGGCAACAATGAAGCACTAGAAGGTGGAGAGTAGAAGACAAACAAGTACATGAACAGAAACTCAAGTGTTGTAACTGAATTTACTCAACAAAATGCATGAAATAAACATATTGAGGAAATAAGCACACTAATGCTATATAAACCACATAGACAAATATAGATTTAGTAGTGAAGGAATATCTTTGCAGCCTCATTTCTTTTATAGTCTGTTCAAGAAATGTCTGTCATGTTAATTTTGGGCTACATGTTCCACAGTTTTTATACCAGGTTTTTATGGCCAAGGACTTTTTTATTAGAGAGTATGACTAGGAGCATGCCAGGGTGTATGTGTGCGTGCAAGGAAACATGAGTAAACCAATAGGCTATATTTATAAATGAGGATCCAATTATATGTTGTCTGATTGTTGTCTAAATCACAATCATAGACAAACACAATCTAGCTAATGTTGAGTAAACATCCAGAGTGCAGGCTAGAAAAAGTAAGTGAACCCCTAAATGTAATAATCCTTAAATAAACTTTCGATCCCATCCCCCTTAGCAGAAATCACCTCCACCAACTGTTTCCTGTAGCTGCAGAAAAGATGTACACAACACCATTCCTCCTTGCAAATGTGTTTCAGTTCATCAATATTCCTGGAATGCCTTGCTTGCACAGCCCTTTTGAGGTCATACTGCAGCATCTGACTCGCCATTCCAAAACCCACATCTTCTTCTTTTTCAGCCATTATTTAGTTGATTACTTGTGTGCTCTCTGGGTCATCGTCTGGTTGCATCACTTAACATCTCTTCAGCCTGAGGTCATGGACTGCTGCCATTACATTTTCCCGTAAAATGTTTTGATACACCTTTGAATTCATTGTTGCCTCAATGAACATTTCACACCCAGTGGCCCTCCCTCCTACTGCCTTTTCACCTCATGCTCCATCTGAGCAGTAATGTAGGTTATGCTCAGTCCTCTCTCCCACAAGATTACATCACAGACAGTTCACTGCTTAATTGCACATTTTGCACAATACACTAGGGACTCAATGTATCACGTCGATAGAAGGGCCGGTATTATTATTATATACTGTATTATGTACACTATGCGTATGATACATGTATACTTATTAAGGATAAACTTGAATCCATGTTTGACTGATATTGCACAGTAATGTCATTTGCACTAATATTGCGTACTGTAGATAATGGAATAATCAATACTAGGTTGAAGGTACTGGAAAAACTGGAAAAACACATGGAATACAAAATGTTAAATTCAGCAAATAAAGTTTAAATGTGTACTACAGTGTGCATAATAATAATAATAATAATAATAATAATAATAATAATAATAATAATAATAATAATAATGATAATAAATATACTATAATCATATTATTGTTATTATTGTTATTATTATTATTATTGTTGTTGTTGTTGTTGTTGTTGTTGTTGTTGTAAAATTATTAATAATAAAGGTTTTTTTCATTAAATGAAATTAATGAATTAATGGGACTGACTTAATCATTCTTTTTGGTGGCACCTACACAGTGTTTACATCCATGTTATGGATTGATGTGTGGATGCCACCCAGAGATGCGTAGAATAGACTAGTGCTCAAGTTATAGTATTATTATTTCTGTAAAGCTGAAGTAGAAGAAGCCTAGAAAAAGAGAGTTCAATACAAAGGATAAGAATGTCTTGACTACTGCTTACACTGAGGCTCATGCCATCTGGTGAACACTAGATGGCAGAATAGTGGAAGGATTTCAGGGAAACAGTGTTAATTTGTTAAGCATTTCGCAGCAAGCTTACTGATCTAGGATCAGCTCCCCAGACCTAGTAACATGAAACTCATCTTAGATCAGCACTTTCATCCTGGCAAGTTAAGAACTTATTTTAAAGAATAATAAATTAATAATGAACTAGTCCTTCACCCAGTTTCTAAACATGCAACGGATGTTAACTATAAATCTAATATATAAACAAAATAAACGAGCCCTCCTATATATATATATATTCAGTATGAGGATCAGCAGTATGTGTGTTTCTGCCAGTAAAACGGCACATAACATTAGAACAAATGCAAACATAATACAGTAGAAATAAATACAGACATAAATAGTAGTTGAAACCTAATGAGCAGGTTAGAAGAACCCAAGTTTGGTTCCAAATTTCTGTTGAATACCTTTAGCAGTCACATGGGCTAAATCTCAAATAGATCCCTATGTGCTAAAAGTGAAGTATATATCTAAGAGAAAGCCATTCATGTTCATACAAAGCTGCACAACTCCCTATCTAACATACAGTGCACTACTTGGGTGTTAAAGCCCTAGTTTCATGACCTGTGTAGTGCACTATATAGCAAGTAGGGAGCCATTTGAGATTCAGCCAAGGATTTAAATTTCATCAGCAGCACACCTGATTTCACTTAATGAAGTATTGATCACACAAACTGGGTGATGGACTGAACTCTTATGAGTAGAGGGTTGGAAAGCATTAAACACACAGACATACATAAAACATTACTTGTTGCAATAATAATACACGGTGATGTTAATAATGCACATTTCTCACAGAAAGTAAATCCTTACTACCTGGATAAATACATTTGTTTGAAAGCAAAAAGCTAAAAATTTTGAAGAGTACTGTACAGTCATATGTAACACTCTGGGGATACGTGGTGTGTAGGACTGAAAGATGCTGAAAATTGTTTAAATATCAAAAGCACAATTTGAAAGAGTTCCATTTTAATTACAACCTCAACACTGTAATTATATATACATATATATATATATATATATATATATATATACAAGCAAAAGTGGCCTATCCACTCATGTAGCTTGTGTACGTATCATAATCAGGCATTATTTAGCTTTTATATGATAAGCATGATATATAAAGGGCTACAACACTGTTGTTTTAAAGGGTCTGTATCTTATATTTTGTCTTACATTCTATTTTTTTCCACTATGTCAACTACCAAAATCAGGCATTATCTTTTATATGATATAAATAAATACATTTATATAATAAATAGTATATAAATATACTAAACTAATATATAAATAGCCTCAACAGTGTTGATTTATATATATATATATATACATGCAAATGTGGCCAGGGTGGTTTTTATGAAGTATATTTTCCAACATTTTAATTGATGTAATGAATGTTAACTTAGTTCCACTTAGAAAACAATAAAATATGCAATTTCACCAATGGAGTGCATGCAACTGTATATGTACAATAACTTGGCTTCCTCACTAGAAGCAGGAATATTCAGTTGGGTTCAGATCTCTAACACATAAGTAATGTGTAGACATTCAACATGTTTTTGTAATATATATTGGTCAAGTATGGAACAGAAATATGAATGACAGTCTATAGGATCTATAGTCCTAACGTATTCACATTGAAATGCCCACTAAGGGTTACTAAGAGAGGTGCAGCCTTACATACAAGACAAAAGGTGTGCCAAAATACCACAGCTGAGGTTTTTAGGACCCACACCTAACACCTTACGACAGCGGGACGGGAACAGGGCATGCAAAAGCTAAATAAAAGCACAGCGGCCTGTGCTCCTCCTATAGCCCTTAAAGTCAATGCATTCCAGATTTATTCATACAGTATATTTATGCATGACTACCCCCACCCTCCCTTTACACACCCCATCCCATTACTGTAATCCATCACCCCGGCATCATCCGCCATGCAAGCAGCCCCCTGAGTTACCATGGCAACCACCTCGGGCCTAGCTCTACGCAGCGCCGCTCCTATTGGCTGCGAGGCTCTGGCAGTCTGAGCCTGTCTGGTAGATGTGGTAATTGGCTTGGAGTCTCCAATCACCCTTCGATACGCACGCAGACACACACGTATGTGCACGGACACACTCACACACATGCACACTCACACAATTACTTGGAAACAGACACAAATTAATTGCTACACGATAATTCCACAGAGCCAGAGACGTATATGGGTGCGAGGAACTAGACATTGAGCTCAGTGTAATGATTCTTTTTTGTTTCGTGGGGTAGTGGGGTGGGCTGGGGGGGTGCATGTGTTTGGGAAGAGGTTGGGTATGTTGGGGGTGGTAGGGCAGAAGCTCTGAGGATTTTTTTGGATATACTATGGTGTGTCCAGGAATGGAGGCATTCAGTGTGGTGCAATTTTCAAATCACAGAGAGCTTCAATTCCTACCATGGTCTATATGATCAACACACGGCCCTGTGTCCTCCAGTTTTTTATTTAATTTTATTTTATTCCGCTTGTGTGGGTGTATGTGCCAAAAACAGCCATAATTCATTTTGAAAAGTGCCATAGAACGCATTAATTTAGCATTGTCTGATGTCTACATAGAAGGTATGTGACCTGAAACACGACCAGATGCAGTTTTACATGCCCATTTACAGAGCTCTGATTTGGCTCCGGAAGGAAAAGAGCTGTTTTCCCTTTTTAGGTAAGCTCATGAATAATATAATAAGCTCTGCCTGATATGTTGGTTTACAGTGAGACACCACAATGATCACACAGAAACAGACAGAGGCGGGAAGATAAAATGACCCACTGTGTAAATAAGCTCGGCCCTCATACTATTTAGTTTGCTATGCTAATGTTCGTTATTGGAGCTTACTAGTGTCTGATGTTCCCTGTAGTAGCTACTCACTTTTGATCTCAACATCAACACAAAGTAATTTAAAAGTTGTTACTCGCTATCAAACTCTGTAATCTGCTTCAACCAGCAAACTGTGATACAATCACACAGCATGGCTGCCACTTACAGGCCGCTGTTTGGGTTGTGATTCTAATAAAGGTAGAACAGCTCCACTCTTCGGTTTCCTCAGTGTGAAACGCCAAATGTGAAACTGCTCGATGTTGTCCATGGATTTGAGAAACTGTCTGGAGTGAAACGTGCAGAGCACACTAACATCTTTCAATTAAAGTTGTCCAGGATCCTGGGAAAGATTGTGGGAGCTGAAGTTGTCTTCCTATTCCATTCCACCTTAAATAGTGCCGCAGTTATATTCTGATGCCTCTGTGCAAGCTGTAATACTTAAGGGGGAATGGAACATTCGATTAAGAAGCTGGTGAACAGGATGCTAATTTCAGCCTGATTTAAAGATGATCTATCATTTCTGCAGACAGTTTGGCTCATTGGAAAGAGTATAAAAAGTGCTGCCATACCCTCCACAGCCTGGAATGATGGATTTCTCCACCTAGTCCAACATTTTCATTGTAATTGCTCCATAACAGTTTAGGATTTTGGAATTTAGCTTGTTTTACCGTCTTTTTTGTACATGTGGGATGCGTATTTGAAGGAGACAACAATGTTTGAGGTTCATAGTATGTCAGTTCTATGTACTGAGCTCTCCTTATTCAGCTTTGATAATGTAAGTGCAGTTTTCATTTCTGTGGTACCTTTAGACGGACAGTCTTCTAACCTATTTCCTTAGAATAAAAAAAGTTCTGATTGGCTGCCTCTTTCAAACAGCAGCATGGGCTGAAACACTCCTTATAGCTTAGGTATGCATGGGCGGGACTACGGCTTTTGTGATGTTACAAAACGGGCTGATTCTGCAGTTTAGTTGTCATATATGGGCTGTTTGGGCTGAATATTAAATGGCTAACAGTGTAACAACATTTACTGGCCATATCAAACCCTTTTATTTCAGAAAGAGAGGAAAATGTTTATTTTTCCCTGAAATAGGTCCTGCAGGTAATATCACAGAGCTTCTGTACTGGCTGTAGGTGAGTTAGTCAAGTCAAGTCAAGTCAAGTCAAGTCAACATTTATTTATATAGCGCCTTTTACAACAGATGTTATACAAAGAATCTGCTGTCCGAGCCCCCAGTGAGCAAGCCAAGGGCAACAGAGGCAAGGAAAAATTCCCTCAGTTCAAAAGGAAGAAACCTTGAGAGGAACCAAGACTCAAAAGGGGAATCCTCCTCCTCAGGTCAACACCAGATAACAAGACAAGCAAAGGAAAGGAGCGTTCAGTGTTTTGTAAGGTAGAGGAATAAATATCTGATTAGTCTGTAATCAGTAAATCTGTAAGTCTGTAATTTGTAAATAACTGGGTTCATCTGATGGGTCAGCAGGACGCAGGCCAAGCTTCTACAGTGCAGGACAGCCAGGAGCTCTGTGGTGGTTAAAGGCAAGCAGTGGCACCCAGTCAAAGTAGATGTAGCAACAGCATCAGACCATGACATGGCACAGGATGGGCAGCAGGATGGGCAGCAGTTCAGCTCAGGCAAAGAGAACAGACATACTGTTAGCTCTGACAGAAGATTTGAATACACTATATGGTTTTAACAGAGTGCAGCAGTGACTCCAGCAGGCCTGGCTATTACAGCAGAACTGAAAAGGAGAGCCAGAAGGTAACAAAGACATGAGGGCTCCCTGAGAAGTCAGCGCCCCTCTGCTCGACCGTCAACAAACCTGTGTGAACATGAAGAGCAGCGGGACAACAGCACCAACATTCCCAGATTACCAAACACTCTCTCTGTCAGTGGACCTTAGATCTGCACCTTTTATCTAGCAGAAAAACTAATTACCAAAATTACCAAAATCTCAACTAACCAGGTAGGTTTTAAGCCTGGATTTAAAGATTAAGGCTGTGTCCGAACACTGACTGGTAGGTTATTCCAAAGCTGGGGGTATGAAAAGACTGCCCCCTGATGTAACTTTGTTAATTCTAGGCACTAATAGAGAGCCTGCACTTTGCGATCTAAGGTCACTTGACGGTTCATAATACGAGATAAGTTCAGTGAGGTACAGAGGAGCAAGGCCGTTTAGAGCTTTATACGTCAAAAGAAGAATTTTATAATGAATGCAGAATTTAACTGGCAACCAATGTAAGTTAGATAAGATTGGGCTGATATGGTCACACGTTGTAGTTCTTTTAAGGACTCTGGCTGCAGCGTCTTGGACTAACTGAAGTTTGTTAAGGCTTTTGCTGGAACAACCAGAAAGCAGGGCATTACAATAATCCAGCCTTGAGGTAATAAAGGAGTGAACTAGCTTTTCTGCATCCTCTAAGGACAGTGCATTTCTTAGTTTCACAACATTGTGTAGATTTAGAAAAGCTATTCTAGTAATATTAGTAATATGCTCATCAAAGGCCAGATCAGGGTCGATCGTGACACCAAGACTTTTTACAGATGTACCTGGTGTGACTAAGAAGCTATTAAGATTGAGTGATAGTGCAGACAGCTTGTTTCTAGCAGTTTTGGGACCAAGAAGAAGAACTTCTGTTTTGTCCGAGTTAAGTAGGAGGTCTTTTACACAGTCATCTATCTTATTAGGTTGAAGTGGATCATCTAGTCTAGCTGATTATGGTAACAAGTGGTAGCATATATAAGGTAAATAATATAGGTCCTAAGACAGAGCCCTGTGGAACACCAAACTTTACTTTTGTGTGAGTGGATGATTCACTGTTTATGTTTACAAATTGATAGCGGTCACTTAAGTAAGATCTGAACCACGAAAGAACTTTTCCTGTTACTCCTACAAAGTTTTCCAGTCTATCTAGTAGGATGGAGTGGTCTATTGTGTCAAATGCTGCACTAAGATCAAGCAGTATCAGTAAGGAGAAGTTTCCTCTGTCAGAGAATACTAAAAGATCATTTGCAATTTTCACTAGAGCTGTCTCAGTGCTATGATGAGGCCTAAATGCAGAATGGAATTTTTCATGTATGTTATTCCTGTGTAGATAGGAACTCAGCTGTTGTGCTACAGCTTTCTCTAAAATCTTCAATATAAATGGAAGATTTGAAATAGGTCTGGAGTTTGCTAGCTCATAAGGATCAAGATTAGGTTTCTTAATTAAAAGTTTAATTACTGCTAGTTTAAGAAATTTTGGGACATAACCAAGGCTAAGAGATGAGTTTATTATAGACAGAAGAGACACAGTAGTTATACTGTGCTCTAGATCAGTATTAGCTGTACGGGGCAGTACACTTGTAGCTGTTAATTGTGCATTTTGTATTTTTAGCCTAATCATTTCAATTTTATTATTGAAGAAATTCATAAAGACATTGCTACTGTATGCTAATGGTATCTGGGGTTCAGTAGCCGATTGACTCTTGGTTAATTTAGAGATTGTGCTAAATAATAATCTTATTTTTGTTATTATCAATCAGTGAAGATAGATAAACTGAACGTGCTGCAGTTAAAGCTTTTCTATAGTCTATAAGGCTGTCCTTCCAGGCAGACTGGAATACTTCCAGTTTAGTCAGGCGCCATTTATGCTCTAGTTGTCTGGCAGTCTGTTTTAGAGCTTGAGTGTGATCATTGTACCACGGAGCAAGTTTTATCTGCTTAATTCTTTTACGTTTAACCTTATTTAAAGTAGAGTGAAAAGTGTCCTCCAAGCATTTGGTCAGAATATCTAGATCAGTGGGTTCAGACAGACAGCTAAAAGAATTTGACAGATCTGGGAGGTTTTCGATAAAGCTACGAGGTGTAGAGGATGTTAAAACGCACTTAACACAATATTGTGTGAATAGAGCTATAATACGACTAAAGCTGATTTGGTATGAGATTAGGTAATGATCTGAGACTGCTGTGGTCTGAGGAAGAATAGTTTATCTATGTTTACTCCGAAGGTTAAAATTAAATCCAGAGTATGGCTGCAGTAATGAGTTGGTCCCATTATATTCTGAGTGATATTAAACGAGTCTAAGATGGATAAAAATGCCTTACTTAGTGGGTCCTGTGGTTTGTCTAGGTGGATATTAAAATCTCCAACAATTATTACTTTATTTGAAATTGTTACTAGGCTTGATAAAAAGTCATCAAATTCCTGAAAGAACTCAGAATAGGGCCCTGGTGGCCTGTAGATTGTAATTAGTGAAAACGAGTGTTTTTTTGTTCTTTGATCACTTATATTAAGAAACAGAATTTCAAAAGAAGAGAATGTGCAGCCTGCTTTCTGGTTTATTCCTAAGGAACTGGTGTAGATGGTTGCTACACCTCCACCCCGGCTGTTTAGACGAGGATGGTGTACGTAACTGTAGCCTGTCGGGGTGGCTTCATTTAGAGCTAAATACTCTTCAGGTCTAATCCACGTTTCTGTGAGACACAGAGCTTCAAAATTATGATCAGTAATGAGTTCGTTAACAATGACGGCCTTAGATGTGAGGGATCTTATATTTAGGAGACCTAGTTTCAGACTAAAAGTGCTATCATTGTGAACAAGTTGAACTGGTCTGATATTGATTAGGTTGGTAAGACTAACTTTTTGCCATTTTCTAAAATTTTGTTTGATTCGAGAAACAGACACAGTCTCGATTTTGTGNTTGCCATTTTCTAAAATTTTGTTTGATTCGAGAAACAGACACAGTCTCGATTTTGTGGATCCTATGTGGCGTCTCTAGGCAGCTAGCAGACGGTCGGGTTAGCCTGCTTGTCTGCTGCCTGGTCTTGGCCCTGGTTTGTCAGCAATTAACTCTCCTACTCTAGGACTTTGTGCTATATTACAGGAAATGAGAGCAGCACCTTCCCACGAGGGGTGGATACCGACCAGGCTTACCCTCAAAAGTAGACCAATTGTCTACAAAGCCCACATTGTTTTCTGAGCACCACCTGGACAACCAGCAGTTCAGCGACCATAACCTGCTGTAGATTTCGGCGCCACGTCGAATTGGGAGGGGGCCAGAGCATGTTACGGCATCGGACATCGTCTGGGCTAATTGACACACCTATTTAATATTAGCCGTAGTTATCTCCGACTGCCGCAGACGGACGTCATTAGTCCCTACTATCCTCGAATATCTTTGACTAGCTAGCATCTTCAGGTTACCCCTAATGCCCGGCGCCCTGGCTCCCGGTATACAGCTAACTACTACTGGCGCCCCTAAAGGAGAAGCTATTTTCACGTGTCGTAGAATAGAATCTCCTATAACCAGAGCTCTTTCAACAGGCCTCTCGGGGGGGGTTTCACCTAAGAGGGAAAACCTGTTTGAACACGTGAACCGGGAGGGGAGCGGTGCTCAAGTGGGCCAGCTTTAGCATTAGCTTTAGCCTTAGCTTCAGCGTTAGCTTTAGCTTTGCCTCTATGCCACCAAGACGCCACCCATTCGCCGCGCTGTGGGGGCTCTGCTGCCGGAGTCAAGGATGCGCTAACTCTCCCTGAGGCATCCGGAGACTCTAACTGAGAGTCTAAGCTCCGCTCACTAGTCCTGCTCTTCTCTAAGTTCTGGATGCACACCTCTAACTCTATAATCCTCTCCGTCAGACAAGAGACTAACTCACACTTCTCACAGATAACCGCTGCTGTCACTAGAGACGGAGAGAAACATAACTGAACATGCTGCACTCAGAGCAAAGGTCACGGTCTGCCATACTGATACTTATGGTTTCTCTGCTGATTTGAGTCATTTCCAGACGTGTCTCAGAGATGTGATAAGTGAAAGTAGCCTCCGAAAGCCTGTAGTTGTAGTTTATTCCAAGAGATATACAAAAGCTAACAAAAAATGTAAAAACAGAGACTTAGAAAAATTAGAGCAGAGAAACACTGCACACTCCCGCCAAATGATTTCAAAAATTGCTCATGCGAACCATGAGTTAGACCGATCAAAAGCAACCAAGCTCCAGCTTGCACAACTAACGGACAATAAATGGCAGCATTCAAGCTTTAAGACTTGCTGCCACCACACTGCTGACATGCTACTGGGTAGGACTCCCTTAATGGGTAGGACAAATTAACAGAACAGGTACCAAGGAGGCGATGACAGTGGTGCTCACAGAGCTACCATTTGTACACCGTTAGTTAATAAAGAATCCTGACATTTAAAATATTGCCACGGTGGGGGGAAAAAGGCTAATGAGCTAAGCTGGCAAAAAAGAAATCTTTGCATAGTAAGAATGAAATAGAAAAACGTATTATTAAAATGATCTTTATTTTATAAAGCTTTAAATCAGATGCCCAACAACAAGGCACCAGGACCCTGCCGAGTTCTACAAACACTTTTGGTCAACCTTAGCCCCACTATTTAATAGCCTGATATTAGATGCAGATTAGATGCAGTTATTACCCTAGATGCAGAGTTAATTGGACATTTCTATTTACTACATTAAATAGATTTGGATTTGGAGAATCCTTCATTAAATGGATTCAAATTTTATTTACTGCACCTAAGGCCACAGTTAATACTAACGGGTAAATATCGCAACCTTTCACATTACACCGAGGCACTAGACAAGCATGTCCACTCTCCCCCTGTCTCTTTACTATCTTCATTGAACCACTAGCAACAGCAATACGTTAAAATATAAATATAAAAGCAATACAGACATGTAATATGGAACATAAAATTAGTCTATACGCAGATGATATTCTTCTTTTCTTAAAAGAACCATTTAATTCAATAACAGAAACCATTACAACTATCAAAAATTACTCAAAAATTCCCATTCACATTAGTATTAACCACATCACATATTTGGGTATTAAGATCTCCTCCCAGTTGTCAAAATTATTCAAACTTAACTATAGTCCACTTATTAAAACAATAAGTGATGACCTCCATCGCTGGGCAAACCTGCCCCTCCCTCTCCTGGGAAGAACAGCCGCAATTAAAATGACAGTATTACCAAAAATAAACTATTTGTTTCCTATGATTCACATACAACGCAAAATCATGCAAAAACATGCAAATCAACTTCAGTATATACTAAAATGGATAAAACCCAGCACATCAGATAGATCATGGATAGACATTGGACAAACATTATGCAAAGATATTCAAATGGCAGACTTACCATTTATTAGTCAATCAATTAAAAAAACATCCATGCTTTAACAATATAACTATATCTACAACTCTGATGGCTTGGAGGAACTTTAATAAGATAACTAATTTGACACTTACACCAACCACCCATTCTCCCATTTAGAACAACCCAGACTTTACTATCAACAAGAAAATATTAAACTTTTCATCTTGGATTGAAAAAGGCATCACACATCTCAAACACATTTATCACAACCAACTTCTTACAGTACAACCAGATACGATCTCTTATGTCTTCAAAAATCAATTCAAACATCTTACAATTATCTTAATCAATATCAGAATTCATTAATATTTCTGCTTCTAAAAAATACTATCCAAAATACATAAAATCAAACCGCAAAATCACCCTACCAACCATACAATGGGAGGAAAACTTTTCTTTGGCTCCTGATGCTGATTTTTGGATCAAGGTGTGTAATAATAATATCCACATGACCAGTAGCACTAATCTTCAACTCATTCAGTATAAAATCATCCACAGAGTACATTACACCACACACAAGATGGGATTTAAAATGGGATTTACAAGATCTGCAACCTGTACACACTGTACTCAAAATACTACTGACAACTATGTTCACGTAATGTGGCACTGCACTCCCATTAACCAGTTCTGGTGAGAAGTAATCATATTCTTATCTCAAACACTAGCCAACCCTATCCAGCTCTCACCATCTCTGTCTCCTAGGAGACACATCATCAACCAATTCAACACCATAAAACAGTAGGATCTTGTTTGTGGCACTAATCATTGCCAAGAAAGCCATACTCAAGAACTGGAAAACAAAAAATAACATTAGCATTACTCACAGGAAAAATCTCTTAATAGATTATATATTATGGGAGAAATCATCTGAATCAATCAATCACAAAAAACACCAACATAAATTGGACACCTCTAATAAAAGCCTTACGGTAACTTCTGAACGTCTATCCTATTTTAGATATAATTCCCCCCACAGCCAATCCACCACCTAGAAACACTCCACTACATCACATTTATATATACATTCACACACACATACACACAGGCACACACACATACACAAGCGGCTACTACTACTACTACTACTACTAATAATAATAATAATAATAATAATAGCCTTTAATAAAGACATAAGACATTTTCATTTTATTTTGGTTTTCAATTACTTTAGTATCAATCAGTTTTAAGAGTGTAATTTTTACTTGTTTTAGTTTAGGATTTTAGTATTATTGTGAATATTGCATCAGAAACTTGGGCGTATTCTGTACTTTCCTTATTAATGTGCTCACCAAAAGCATCACCTTCTTTTGGATGTGTAAAGGGGCCGTATTTAATGTTATTATTCGTTTTCCCTCAACATTTGCATAATTTTTTTTTTCCAAACTCTCTTCAAATCACAGGCTATTTGTGTTAGTATGACTTTAACAGTGATGTCACATCCTGTCTAGTCTTGCCCCTGTTTATATCTTTATTTTCTGTTTCTGTCTTTCTCTTGTCATTTCCATGTGCCTTTGTGTTGGCCTGTTCCATGTGCTTCTGTTTGTTTTGGTTATTGCTCCTCCTGTCTCCACCCCCTTGTCAGGCCCCTCACCTGTCCCTAGTTTGTAGCTCCACCCCTTCCCAGGTGTTCCTCGTTAATTCTTGTTCATTTATACCCCCTGTTGTTCCCTTTGTTCTTGCTTGGTGTTTTGTCTCTATGTCAGTTGTTTTTTTTGTAACCCTGTTCCTTGGTAGTGTTTTGATTCTTATTTTTTCTCGTGTCTAGTGTTTTTTCTTATTAGTTTTCCATTAAAGACTTGTACTTGCATCCTGTCTCCTCGTCTGTCCTTGTTACAACTGATATGTTACTGGTACAGTAACTTGTAGCCAGGGAGGTGGTGTAGTTTAGTTCCGACCTGCTTTTAACATACTGCTACAAAGCCACAGACTCCTCAGAGTGCCTGTACACCATCAAAAGCCCGAACGTAGGACATGGTCCAAGGCTTCTATCTCTTAATATCATATCATGTGGACAGCTGCGCACATCTGCACCATTTACCTGGGCACTCATGTGGACTTCACTTTGACATGTGACACCTACCTAAACATCATTAAGGACCAGGTACACCCCTGCATGGAAATGGTATTGCCCTGCAGTGACCTCTTTCAGAAGGATCCAGTGCCTTGCAACACCACACACATTGTTCAGGAATGGTTTGAACATAATGAAGAGTTCAAAGTGTTGTCCTGGCCTCCAAATTCCCTTGATCTCAATCATGACTGAGCTTCTGTGGGATGTGCTGGCTCAACAAATACAATCTGTGGTGGCTCCACCTTGCAATTTCAGGACTTAAAAGATCTGCTGCTAATGTCTTGCTGCCAGATAGGACAGGGCACCTTCAGAGGTCTTGTACACTCCATGCCTCAACAGGTTTGAGTTGTTTTGGCAGTGTGCGGAACTTCAACAGCATATTAAGGTTATAATGTTTTGGCTTATCAGTGTATAAAACCATTGCCTTTACTAAGGAACCTTTCAAGAGCCACCTTCTTAAGGGTGTAGTTCCCATTAATGATGATAACCCCGTTACAGACTGCATTGCCTTTCTCTCCTAACCCATGAATGCATTGCTTTCTGGATCCTAGCCATACACCAAGACAGTCGCTCCACAGCAACAAACATGCGCAGAATGAATACTGCGTGTATTATCTAATACCTAATTGAAACCATTCTTCTGTAGTATAGCTGAACTTCTGAATTACGACCTTCTTTCTTAGCTTTATGTGCCCTCAAAAGGAGAACACTGAATACTGAGCCTTGTTTTTATCTACACTCCCCTCCCCAGCCTCTTCATTAGAGATGGCCGACTTGCTGTTGTACAGTTAGAAACAGTAGCTTTACTGTTGCCATGCACAATGTCTGGCCACAGAGCTGCTCCTGGCTGGATATTTTTGGGTGGCAGACTACGCTCAACCTTGCAGTGGCGCTGACATGTGTAAAAAAAACCCAGCAACACCTCTGCTCCTCATACGCTCATACCAGCACCACACACACATCATTATACCTGCTGTGATGAGGATGAGGTCTGCAACTGTACTATACAGTGGTCTTTTAAAGTCAGCCCGAAAGCAAAACTGTCTTATCCTTTCTTATCTTCTTGTTATTTCATGTTGTATTAAGCATGATTCATCATATTCAACCAGGCCTTTAAGTAGGACATAATGATTTCTGCAAACTGAACAATGCATGTCAGTATGGTTTAGTTCATTGTCATTTAATAGAATCATCATATTTGTTGTGGTTAAACTCTGTAAGAAGAGTATAATAATAACGGTCAAAGGAAAATTGGCCAGTCAAGACCGTTCCCTCATGTAATGTAGGTAGACACAACTGAGCAAGCTCTTCCATGGGATAGAAGCTGGACAGAAGGCATTATGTGTTTGATTAGTAAGTAAATGGTAAGAAAGTGACAGGAAACAACCACATCACAATCACATCACAATCACTCTCGGCCTTCTGGAAGTCCTAGACATCTACAGTCATGTGAAAAAACAAGGACACCCTGTGAAAACTTTTAATTAATTTATTTTTTTTTTTACATATGTGGACATTTTATGGTCATTTTAAATTCATTTAAAAACTGGAAAAGTGCATTTCCTGAAGGAAATGCGGAATGTTGCACAGCTTATATGTTTCCTTCTTCCTGTGGAGGGAATAAGGGATGAATAAATGACACAAAGAGGAGTGCAGGTCAGAATGACTGTGGATTAGAGTTTGGGGATTAGAGTGAGCACATGCTGTAGGCTAAAGGATACCACTGGTATTGACTGGGTCCTACAGGAATGGGAATCTATCGGGGGGAAAGAGGGATGGGGGAAAAAAGGACAAACAGATGAGTTGGGACTGAACCAACATTGAATTCAGGCTTGGGGTCTGTCCTGAGATGGTGCATCAGAAATGGTGTCTCCAGGTCAAGCAGAAGTACAGCCAATAGGCGTGCAGTATATCACCCCAAGAAGAATATACTGTGGCATTGCTGTCCAATACCATAATAAGCTGCATAATGCAATTCAAATAAATGCAATTGAAATTCTTAAGAAAAAGGTTAGGACAACCCAAAACCAGGTACTACTATAAAACCCTAGACTCAGGTGCACCACATCCGCTGCAAATGGTTAGAGCACAGCTCAGAGAGGGTTGGGAAGGAGCCTGTCTTATTTAAACCTCAGCCATTTAGTTTGGTTTGCTCTTAATTATTGAAGTGAGTGCTATCACCATGGCAAGATCCAAAGAGCTCTCTGAGGCCTTCAGAAAGAAGGCTGTAGATGAAGGTGAATCTGAGAAGGGGTTAAAAAAGACAACAAGACAAATAGAAATCAGTCGTACCCCTTTCCGGAAAATCATTCACAGGTGAAGTATATTTAAAGCAGCTGCCAACATGGCTGGGTCAGGCTGTCCTAGCAAGTTCAGCTCAAGAATAGACTGCAGGATGTGTAAAGAAGTCGCCAACAATCCTAAAATGTCATCACGGGACGTGCAGGTAGCTCTTGCCACAACTGATGTCAAAGTATGAGAGGGAACATCTAAGAGAACATCTAATAAGAGAACACCTAGACAAGGAACAGGACTTTGGACAGATGAATCCAAAGTTAAATTCTTTGGGCATGAAGACATGTTTGGAGCGAATCAATTTTGAGCAGCATTTGAGCACAATAACTTCATACTACCTGTGAAGCATGGAGGTGGAAACCCTATTATCAGGGCCTGGTAAGCTCTTCATTATAGAATGCAGTAGGAATTCTTTATTCCATGTCATATCATCAGCCGATCATCAGTTTTCACCATATGAATAATGTTTTGATTAATGTACTAGGTAAATGATTTCCAAAGCATTAGGATTTCACATTAACTTTAAGGTCGGTGGATCTTGAATGAATCAAGAATTAGAGATGAAGTAACTGATGAAGGACTGAGAGTGAATATCTGACTCTTATTAAAGTACCTTTTCCACACAGAACCAACGCTGATTAATTACTGCATATAATTTAAGTGCATAAATCAGAATACAGTGCATCTGTCACTGCTGTCACACCCACTGTGAATCAGCTCAATTTCTTGCTTTGTTTTAAGAAATATCTGAGGTGTTGTCATATTTAGAAGCCTGGCCTGGAATATCACTGCAGACTGAAGTCAGGAATGATGGCGACACATTTTTTATTCCTATTCTCCTCAAAACGGTGGGGAATAAAAAAGGGACAGCATTATTCGAAAGGGAGAAGTCAAGGCCATCATCGCTTGCAAGTCGCCTGCAGCTGCGTAACATCACTTGTTTCATTTCCAGCACATTTCAAACAAATAAACAGATACGAGTCAGCCGGAGCTCGAGCACATTTCTTTTCTCCATAGTTTTGTTTTTATTTCTTTCTTTCTTTCTTTTTTTTCTTTTTTGTTCATGGACATTTACATGAAAGGAATCTGCTCACACTCTCTGGCGCGGCAACATCTCCGCGTGGCAAAAGAAAAGGGGGAGGGGGGGAGAAATGCAAGAGCAAAGATCACAGCACAACAAGGAACAGGAAGAACAGAGCCTGTCTCTGGCTTGGATTGGCCACAGCTGGTCTCTATACCCATAGATTGAAAAGGCAGAAAGATAGAGAGAGTGAGTGAGAGAGTGAGAGTATGCTAGGGAGTAAAAGCTCTCTCTTAAACAAGCTGCTTTTAATGGAAATACTGCAATTCACCTTTAAAAATGACTTCTTTGCTCCTTTTTATGAGGGAGAAATTTTTTTCTAGCCAATCACACATGACATCCACTTTGGAGTGTTTCTATTTTGTCATCTGGATCATTTTAGATTTGTCTCTTTGGACACAACTACGATCAAAGGGCAAGGTACGGCCAACGTACACACTTCTACTGTACACTTACTCACCCCGTAAACACACGTTACATCGTTCAAGTTAAGAATACAATCAGATCACATACTCAACCCCCCCCCCCCCGCAATAAAGGCCAACAAACTAACAAACGCCATTCACACCAAGCACAGGTCCCCTCTGGGAAAGGCATCAGCCATACAGCAACAGTGGCTTGACAGCAATTCCACCAACATAGGCAATTAAGAACAAGTATTCCCTTTTATGTAATACCTTTAGGGATGTCCTGGTCCAGATTTCTTGCTCCCCTATTCAGTCTTTAATACTGATGCAGTTGCACATTGCACACTTCAAGCACATTAAAGCTAGTAAAATGTGGTAATGTAGGTATTAAAGATATTGTAGACTAATAAACATTGATTGTTTTTTGTTTGTTTGTTTGTTTTACAAGCCCTTACCGCTAAAGTTGATTTTATACCAGTGTTGCAGCATATCCAGAGAAGCAGATTGTCCTTCCCAGATAGCAAGTTGGTCTGGCCCAAATCTGGCCCACATTCTCCATTTTCATCTGGCCCACTTGCCACACGGTTTGATGGCAATTTGGCGGATCGCTCCCGGTTACAAGATATGGGCCACCTACACACCAGATTAGGACAGCGTGTCAGCCAAAAGTATGCAACTCTGCTGTATCTCTGCCAGAAGTGGACCAGATCTGTTTTGGGACACGTGGGCCAAAATGCTTGTTTTAAATATGAGGGACACCTTTGGTTCACTGCAGTTTGCCAGTGATGGGCCAGCAGTGCCATATCTTCGCCTGATGTGGCACACATCTGCATGCTATCTGGGTTGTGTTGTTTACATCGGATGCGAGAATGCACTTTAGTGGCTTACAGCTCTTGGCAAAGTGGCAAAAATACACTTGACGTATATACTTAAGTTTTACGCTGTTGTTCCCCCAATTTAGTCAAATCACATTTCAATGGCTAGCTATATCTCTTCCTATAACATGAAGCCACCAAGCTGGGGGGTGGAAATGTTGTAGATGTAAAGGCAACCACTCCATCTTTTTAAACTACTGCCTACTATAGCTCAACACACTTGGAGGAGAATACTAACTGCTAATTCTTTTAGACACTCGTGATGGAGGGAGGGTGGAGTCATCCTACCCACCCAGGGAGAGAGAGGCATATTATGCTTTGTTAGACTCCCGGCTAGGGACAGCATTAAACCTCTGGGGTTTTGCGTGTTAACAAAAGGTCGCTAACTTAACCGCGGTGACAACACTGGCACTGCAGATATCATGACTTTCATTTTAAAGAAGCTCCACACTGCAGACATTAAAACCACTTATTAACTCCTGAAAATGCACCTTACTGTCAAAAAATGTGGATAATGGCAATGACTGTGAATCGGCTGACCGGGCTTAATATAGCCAATACCGCATCAGCTCTGATACAGATCCTTTAAATCTGATCAGGACATCCCTAAACTTTAAGCCGAGAACATCGTTCAGGTCCTTTTTTTGCTCCGCTTACTAACCACTTAAGTGCGATTTTAGCAAAAAGGAATCACTACATTGTGTTTGCAACTCTGTAGCCTGAGACATCACGACATGCAAAACTTCTGGCTGTATGTTCATTGCTTCTGTAATCGAAAATGGTTCTCGTAGTGCCTTCGTTCCAATAGTCACACTCAAGACTGTGCAAAATAGTCACCAAAGTACTAAAAAGATCATAAAAGTACTAAAAAGGGGATTGTAAAAGTAATAACTTCACTGACTGAAGAAAAGTTAATGACAATGTGAAACCAAAGCCTATTTCTGCTAATTATGACACAATCAACCCAGTTTATGTGGTATTATAGTAAGTGAACTCCATAATTTTGGAGATTATACAAAAATAGAAACGACCCAATGGTCTTATACTCCAGGGCCGTTTGCAGAAATCGTTTGGTTTTCACATTTTAATGCATACATGGCATGTATGTCCCAATTATGAAATGACAGAGCAATAATCTATGTACAGCAAGTGTCTTCCAACTTAAAGCTTATGGGCTGGAAAAAAAAGAGAAAAAATTCGGACAGTCCTTTCAGGTAGGCCACAGACGGACTTTGGGTTCAAAATAGTCGCCTCAGCACAAGGTCATATATGCATGCTGGCACCCCAGGAATACTCTTCTGGTCTTTTAGCTTGACTTTTTTGTTTGCTTTTTTTTTTTTTTCTTCTTTTTTTGCTTGAAGCACATTGCAAATTACAAAGTCCCATAACACAAAGCAGTCTTGCAGATAGGAAAGAGCTTGTTCTACAAAAGAAGAGGTGCGCTATTTTGTCTCGTCACAAACGACATCTCAGAACTGGCTTTCAGTCTTTAATGAGGAAAAGGAAAGAAAAAGAAAAGGGGGGGAAAAAGAAGACGCGGTGGCGATCAGGAAGAAGCCAAATCACCCAAGCCCTGCCCCCTTTCCAGTTCGCTGCCCAACAGTTTCACAGTTCCACAGGAAGTGTCGCACGTACATACACACAGACGCAACTCCCCCCGAGAGGGTCACGAACACATTATTGCAAATTAAGTGTGCTTTTGTCAATTTCTGTCTTTCTTTTTTTTAGTTGTTGTTGTTCCTCTCATTCTTAAAAGGTTTATTTCAAAACAGTTTTACAACATGCATCCAAAGGAATCATGTAAAAAAAGAAACAATCAAACATGAATGCCCTGTTTTTAAAACAAGGCCAGACATTATTCATTTATGTACACCCTGGCAAACACCTGGACGGAGAATCTTATGTTGGCTTCTTAAGAAGAAAACTGGGGGGAAGTTAGAATGTACAGAGGGAAGTTGGTAGAAAGTTTTCTGTTTCTTTTTTTTTTTCCGATGCAGAGAAAGCACCACCCAAGCTTGAACGGCATGCACCTCAGACCTCCTCGAGTTTAAAGGGGTATCCGTCCATAGAAACAACTTGTGGCACCAAGGTTTCTATGTTACAGAGAAGTTCGAACCTTAATGATGGATTCCTAGCTCCCAGCGAAGCAATCCCGATCAGTGCTGGAGGGTCTCATAGGCCTGCAGGTCATGAATTTGGCTCTGCTGAGGATGATGTGTTTAAACTCTGCAGAACAAAGTTGCACCTTAAAAAAGGAGCTGAGTTACAGATGGACTCGTTGGTCTCTCTGAGCTTTAATGAGCTGTCCTCTAATTATAGCCGGAATATGACCAGTTCTGGTGGCTAAATATGGTCAAGTTGCTTGCTGGTGTCTAGCTCCTCACAGTGAGCTGCAGAGAGTGGGTGGCGTGACAGCTGTAAAAATCATGTTGGCGGCCGAGAGCCACTATGGGATCTGATAGATCTTATGGCGTTTTCCTCATCAGCAGGCGATGCATCTTCCAAAGGGACACTCAAGGTCTCTTTCCATTCAAGTGCCCTCTCGAGCCAAACGTTAACTGCCTCTTCAGTGGCGAGTCACTCGCTGCAGCTTGGGTAAGCACAGCTGAATAAACTAGCGCATCAAATGAGGATGCTCCTTAGTCCACAAGACGCCCAGAGTGGCGGGAGGTCGAGGAGATGTGGAAAAGCCCATTCATGGCCTGCAGTCAGACCTGACCATGAGAGAGAAAGAGGGGAACCAGTACAGGGATGAGAGTCTACCATGCTTTAGAGTCACTGGGTAGACATGCAAAATGAGGGGCATTCTGTTCTTGTTGTGAACCGGATGGTTGCAAGGTGGACTAGTAGGCGTGTTAATGTTGGGGTTGGATGGAAGGGGTTTCTTTGGATCTGCCATGGTGGTGTTGGTGGGCTCATGGAGGCAGAGGCTGGGTGGCTGTAACAGGAGAGGGCCTAGAGATTAAGTTAGCGTGATGTAGGCAGACGCTTTCTCCTTCAGCTGCCGCAGACACAGGTGACAACTCCAGCTCCCTGCAAAAGAGAGGCCACCATTGTTGACACTTTATAGCATATAATAGAAAAGCTAGACGTCAGCATTTGCTGAGGTAAATTCATTGAGCAGTAGCCTCATTTCCCCAGTCCTTCCCTTTTTAAAATGTTCTTTTCAATCAACTGGAAGCAATTCATCGTTGCAGCCATGCGAAGACTTTGTATCTCAATTTTATGTGTTTTTTTTTGTTGCATATTTAAAACAAAAACTCCAGTTATGCTATGCACTGTGTTAACATTGCATTATGAACAGAGCAACTGAAATGTTCCAAATGTGTAAAGCTATCACTGTGGAGTTACAAGGTTTTGTTATAACAAATATGTAGGATAGAATCTTTTACAATTAGACATCATAACATACCACAGAGCTATATATTAAAAGGGCTGCCAACTTGACTGCAATATTAAAGACTCAATTATTCTAATGATATGTGACTTGACTAAAATCATCATTTGACCTAGCTCATAATTCAAAGCAGGATAGACACTACTTCTTTGCCTGACAAGGACTGTGCAGGCACTTCAGCCTCGGCAGTGATTGACAGTGCTGCAGCCACAGACAAGTAAACAATCCCATGGCAAGCTTTTCACTCTAAGATTTCATTTTCTAGCAGAAATATCACACTCAGTTTACGGAGATAAAGTTACATTCCATCAGCAGCAAGGTAACTGTGGCAGTGAGTGTAAATTAGCCAATTATCCAAACACTCTTGCATGTGCTACAGTATAGTGCTGTGGTTATGCGGCTAAGATAGACAGTGAATTATTAAAATAAGACATGTAAGTTGTACTACCCAGCAATCTTTGTGGACAAGCTGCTCTGCAAAGCCCAGTTTCACTTGATTGAAATTGTGGAACAGACCTTTAGTATAGTGGCTACTGGAGAGATGTTTTTTATTTATTATTATCATTACATATAATATTAACATTGTTTTTTATTAAGCTGTGCATTCGCCCACGGTTAAGGGGCGTTTTTAAGATGCTAGCAGAAACTTCTGACTGGACCACCTGACATCAACATCTTTCAATAAAAAACAGTCATTCCTCCTCACTCAGATTCTGAGAACACCCTGCAAAAATCTCTCAATCAAAATGAGCAACTTTGCTCTTTCACTGTTAACAGTTTATCAATATGAATAATATATTTTGGTAAACTGAAAAGTTGAGTAGTACTGCTACTAATTCTAATTCCCTTCTTTTTCTTATATATATATATATGACCTCTCTCTGTTCTCTTTCATATAAATAGAGATGCATACCTTCTGGAGGTTCTGCCATAGGTGGGCTTAGACAGTACATATGGTACCCTCGGTCGCAATCATCGCAGAATAAAAGCTGGTCCTGTAGAAATTGTGTACACACACACACACACACACACACACACACACACACACACACACTCAATTTGTCACTCAGACTTGCATAAGACTACAAGCAGTAAATAAAGAAACCCCAGGACTCCTCAGTTCTGCTCTTAGTGGCTTTGGACGGCTGGGGCTCCAGCACAGTTTGGTGATTTCTCTGCTGTAACTTGCCTCATTCAAACGATCAGCTGATTATCATGTTTAGTAAGTGTTTTTGAGAACATATCTCGCCAAACTGTGTTGAACATAAACCGTCTCTGACCAGAACTGATGACTCCTCTTGTGGGCTGTTAAAAAATCCAGTGTGGTGAACAGTACTAACGTCATTCTCTGAGGTACCACAGAGGCTGCAGGACTTGCACTCGATGCATTGCCAGCGATAGGTTCTCACTGCCGCTGTCATGTTGACTGTGAACTGCAGGCAGGATGGATGGCCTAAAACAAACAAAGCACTCATTTCTTTAAACAGACCAACAAGTACATTACCATCAGGATTATCATATTAATAATTGTTATTAAACAATAATCTACACAGTGTAGATTAAAATGTTATAAATGTAACACAATATTTTGTTCACAATTTAAGCAGGGGTCTCACACTACCAGCCAGCTTCATATGGCCCAACACATATTGGCAATTTATCTTATCTATACCTACAAGTTATTATTTTTCATTTTTCTGCAGCATCTGAAAAGCAGATTTGTTTCACTCAGCATAAGCAATGTACAATCAGCTTAGGAAGATGCTTATAATGTTAAAAGCAGAAGTGCTGCATGCAGGAGGAAATGAATGCATCACACTGAAGGACCCTGGTTGTAATATAGCCACAACTAACTTGGCTATTATTCTAACTTAGCTATTATTATAATAATCTACCTTCATGTATTTTTTCCAACACATAGTGATAGATACAGCATGTCACAATTTAAAAATAGACAAAATGACTAAACAAAACTATTTAAACGATTTGCCTATAGGCCCTTTTCACACTTCAGGATGTGTTCTGCTGCAGGGTTAGGCTGCTTCTGCTAAAACAATAACAACGATGGATGAGCAGAACCTGTCCAGCTTACCTAAGTGCTTCAACTCAAAGCAAAAACAACCATACTTCAGTTCTGATGTGTTCTCAGCTGACGATGTGCAGAGGAAAAAACGCTTTGTGCAATTAGGAGAGCCTAGAAATATGTGGAAGTATGTTTGTGTGAGCCTTTAACTGCTGCTGACTACCTTAAGACTAAAGGTAGCTCAAGCTTTAAAGTTGGTGCTGTTGCCAATCACTTTCAGTAGAACGGTTGCTGAAAACTGTGGGCATTTGAGAGGGCAAGTGCTCTGTGGGAATTAGATGGTTGTGGAAAACATCTTCAGTGGCACAACAGACCATGACTACATGGCACACCCTCCCGCTGGTACATGTGCGTGCTTTGGTTTTTGCCGTCTAATTTACTGTTAGCAAGCTAACACCTACAGCTAACATGGCTAATCAACCTTTTTTGGTTATAGTAACTTTCACATATCTCTCGCTGTAGATGTTAGCTGACATTATTGTACACTGATAGCTGCAAAGGAATTGTTCCACAAAGAATTCCTATGCTTTGTTTATCTTGGCTTAACACATTGTTGTGTGATTGGTGTCTCCAGCTATTCTGGACACATCCTCGAATTTCAATCTTGGGAAGTACGACAAAGAAGAAGTGACATAACTGTCCATGGTGAGAATGGAATAGTTTGTATGGCAACAGCAAATTTTGTTTCACTCGATGTTTACGTACTTCCATTTCTAGTGAAAAGGACCTATTGATGGTATTTGCAAAACCCAGACAAAGCAGCCAGCGGCCGTAGTGTTAATATTGAATCAGTACAATGTGTATGAGCAGTAGGGCTGAACGATATGGGCAAAATATCGATTTGCGATTTTGACCAATGTTACAACTGCGATGTGAATTGTGATAGTTTCTATAAATTGAGAGCCGGCCCTTTTTCAGTCTAGAAAGATTAATGTGTCCACCATTTTTTTGGCTTAAGGCTTTTACACAGCCAGTTAACCCGCCAGACAGACTGCCTGTTAATTAGTTAATTATGTTAATGTACACAGCACATGGGTTATTGTGATGGTTTTAAATCTAAAAGTTGGTTTACAAGCTCCATGCTATTACTCTCCACCTTTAAGAAGGGGAGATAATGGATAATATAGGCTATAATAATAATTGCAACTCCTGCGATTGGACTCTGTGAAATTGCGATTCCTAATGAACAGTCAGTTTTGGTGTTGGTTTCCTAATCAACATACCAAGAAAACGTCAGTTTGATCCGAGATGTAAATCTCTACAAAATCGATATGTTATCTTTGAGTCCTGATTATGCATTACTGCAGACAATAACAAATCCAGACATCTATAATTACCTTAAAAACACTACGTCAGCTTTAAAGGTCCTATAACCACACAAATTATTAGAATCATAATTAGATGGTCTGTGGAAGGGTCAGCAGTATTCTGTCTTTACCATCAACTACACAATCAAACATCATGATGGCAAAACTAAGCACTATCTATATATCTATATTTGATGGAGTTCAGCATTAATTTGATATTAGCTTAAGCTTGAGCCCTGCTAACATTCTGCCATTAAAGCAGTTTATTGTCTAGCTAAAGCAGAAGAGATCCAAGTTAGACAGACTGCATAAGTCCGTCATCAATTAATATTAGCTGTCAACGTTTTTCAACACAAAGGCAAAACTACGGAATCCATCCTTCCTCTGTCACAGTGTGATAAATGGATGACAGCAGGAGAGACGGCTGAAAAGTTTTCCATTTTATCACTATTGAAAGATCTCTCCTTAGCTGGCTCAGCTTTTCAGCCTCTTCTCTCATCACTACATCCGACACCCTGGATGCTGAAAAAGCTTCTGTTTTGTTTTTTGTTGATGTTGTCACTACAACCACAGCCCAAGTAAAAGTACTGATACTAAAATACTGACACAAGTAGAAGTGCCTTCGTATAAAACTACTTCAGTAAAAGCACAAAAGTATCAGGTTAAAAAAAACTACTTGAGTTCTGAGAGACTTGCAGAACAGCAGTGGAACCTCTTGGTAAATGTAGCATCTATTAGCACAGGAACTGAAGTTGGTACGGCTCTATTCTTCTATTTTTTATTATTTAAAATCAGAAATGTGACCAATCACACAGCAGTACAGATGGTATCAACAGCAAAGCAGGATTAAATTAAACGCAAAACGGAATACATGACTATGCACGAGTAAAAGTGTGACTGAGTAAAAAGAAGATTCATTTACTCATAAACATACATAAGCAGAAGTAAAAGTATTACAATCAGCCAGAAAATACTCTGAATCAGCCAGAATCTGTACAAATCCATCATTATTTTACTTAAATATATGTACTTGAATAAATGAAACTAGTTACTTCCCACCTCTGTGGTGTATTAATGGTGGCTGTATGAGCGCCACTGACTTCACCACTTTGACCGGTGGTATGATATGAGGTAGTTGATAATTGAAAACTAAAATATAAATACTATGTATGTAAATACTATGTAAATACTTCTACTACTACTACTACTACCAACAACAACAACAACAACATTATTATTATTATTATTATTAGTAGTAGTAGTAGTAGTAGTAGTAGTTGTTGTTGTTGTTGTTGTTGTTGTTGTTGTTGTAGTGGGGGTTGTTGTAGTTGTGGTTCATGGCAACAGAAAAAGTGCTGATAAATAAAAAATAAAAAAGTGCTGAATAATAATAAACTGACTAAGATGTGCTTAACTGAGTATATGTGCTATGTAGTTATGATTCATGTTACAAAAAAATAAAAATCTCTATATATATAACACCAGCTGCCTAGTGACCCCCAGGTAATTTGAGTATGAGACCCCAGAATTAAAACATTTTGGTAACAATTACAATTTGGGACCTTAAAATACAACAACAATTAGGTATTAACTAATCAACTGTAATTATCTATTTATAGTATTTTCTTGTTATGATAATTAGCCATTTGACTGGCAAATTTTGGTCACCACTTTTCCAACAGGAGGCACTCTGGAAATTCACTTTATTGTAAGTTCACATTGGATGCTATACAGCTTTCTTAGTTTTAATGGGATCATCTTCAGCTTATCCATCATCAAAAACATGCTCCTCCAGAGCTTCCTCCAGAACGGTTTCATATTACTGAGCACAGCCATTCAACACTTTCACAGGTAATGTGCGACTCTGAACTTGTGCTGCACCTGATCGGCCGCAGTCTGCGCAGGAGATGAGGTCCTCTGGGCAGCCGGTCTTCTTGGAGCCTCCCAGGCAGAAGTCACAGTAACCGTTGGGAATGACTGAACCGTCTGCTGCTTTTTTGGCTGCAATGCAAGACAGAAAGCGAGGAGAACGTGAATCCACAAGAGATTATCCTCAAAATCAAGCTTTGACTATTCCCAATATGACAGAAAGGAAAAGAGAAGTAGATGTAAAGAAAAGGAAAGGCAGGGAAGGAAATGTATGAAAATGGAAAGAATGGGAAGGAACACTGACTTCCCGTCAGTCTGGGGTTAGTATTGTCCCAGCTGGTTTGAGTGCTGGGTTTTCTCTCCATATGTTAGTTTTCACTTCAGCAAGCCTGGGCCTTTCCGACTCAGCCACTGTAACAGCATGGAGGTGGGGGGAGGGGAGGGGAAAGGAGGGGCTCTTTTCCAGCGGGAGGCCCCAGGCTCTGTTAAATATTGTCACAGGAACAGAGGGAGTGCTGGGCGCAGAGAGACAGGTACGCCGCAGGAGGCCACAGGGTTATATCATTAACAAGGGAGAGGAGGCAGTCTGCATGCTTCTACACCTCAGCCACTTGCACGCCGTCTTCAGCAGACACGTGTTCACGGCTGATCGCCTCTACCTCTCTGTTGGGGGAATTAAAGAGTGACGCAGGAGTGGATTAAGGAAGGTAAATATGAGTCCAAAAACATTGTTATGGTGAACTAATAGATTATACGTGGATGGATGTTTGTACTCCAGAGGACAGCAAATGTTCATATACCAGAGCAACGGCAGCCCCTGTGCTACTGGATGATTTGAAGAGAACTCTGGTCCTCGCCAGTGAGGTCATTAATCCACTCCCCTCTCCAGAGATTCTATCAGTTGGGGGAAGGGTATGTGTGCGTGTGTGTGTTTGTTTGGGGGGGGGGGTCTGTTGTGGCTTTTCCTTTTTTGTGGATTCCATGGGGCTGCTCTCTAATCCCCAGAGAGAGTGAGAGAAAGCCTCTGATCAGGATGAGAGGAAGAGAGGACTAGTCCGTGCAGTATTAAAAAGCTGAGATCCATACAGGCTGCACTAAACTCACACTGGAAACGCTGCAGTTCAAAAGCTGCGGTGTGTGCATTATCACAAAACAGGTTACAGCGCAGAAGCATACAACGGGAGCTACAGCACTGTCCGTGGTGCTGAAACAACACAGAGTTTCAAACTATGTACTCAGGGCTAGACAGATATAGAAATCAGCACTGGCCACTCCAGCCACCACACCAAAATTAAGAATACAGAAACATGCTTTACAATATACAGACAATTTCAAACTGTCGTCCTTCAACAAACATAAATAAATAAGCATTCAGACTGCAGATATTATGTTACAATGTATTTACCTATTGTCATCACAGCAACACACAGTCTTAGTCCATATGTGGAGCCTTATTTTAGCTGTAGAATTATAATGTTTATTTATAGAGTACCTTTCATATTGCTGGCAGCTCAAAATGCTTTACAGACACTGCAAAATGCTTTACTCTCCACTGAAACACATACTACAACTGAGTATAATTTGTGTATTTTAATGAAAAGTCTTGATGATTTAAGTTTGGTGGTGTTATGGTTGTTTTGGTAGTGACAAAATACAATATTTAACGATTTATTCATTCATTCATTCATTTATTCGTTTAGCTTTTAAGCCACTTATTTATCTGGGTCACGGGAGGGGTACTGGAGACTTTCCAAGCGCCCACTGGGCAGAAGGAAGGAAACACACTGGACAGGCCGCCAGTCCATCACAGGGCAGACACACAAATATACACATTCACTAACACACATTCACACCTGAGGGGCAATTTACCATCTCCAATTCACCTGACTGCAAGTCTCTGGACTGAAACCGGAGCACCTGGAGGAAACCCACGCAGACACTGGGAGAGCATGCAAGCAGCTGAGCCTTTAGTGGTGCAAAGGCGTGCAACGTGTTTGGTGGTAGGTTGACTTTGTTTAGATATTTATTTACTTGATTTCTGGCTTTAGTTATCACGTGTGGTGGCGGAGAGACGGAGCCACCATGACCATTCTCCCCCACACACACGTGCTGGCTGCGGTTCCCTTGATTTAGCACAGCTGCAGCAGATCAGGGAGGGAAACAGGCACACATTAAAAAACTGTCTGTCTCTCCAGCAGAGAGAGAAGAGCACACTGGCCACATGGACGCAGAGAGAGGAACAGGAGAGAGGAAGAGGATGAAGGACTCTTGATAGTAGGCTGAGTAAGCTATAGTTATGTTTTGGTCTATTTCACGTTGATATGTGTAAATAAAGCACTCTGGCTGACTTGAGCTGGGTTGTCTGGGTGCTTCTCTGTACTCTTTGTCAGGCTTTGCAGTCAGTGCGTTTGGCCCCTCCCCCGGTCGAGCCACACATGGTGGTTACAGTTGGTGAATTCTGACAGACTCTGATGCATTTAGTTTCGTGCATGAAAGGTTCTGGGACCTGCATAGAAAGGTGAAAATAAGTTGTTGTTGTTTTTTTTTTGTATTAACTGTAGGTATTTGACAATGTGTGGAAATTCATCTGGCCGGCAGGTGGGTTATTACGGGGGAAATAAAACATTTCCAAGGTAACTGGACACTGCATATGTAATGAGCAATGTCAACCCCTGTGTATGCTATTAGTTAACATGCAAAATGTCCACTAGGGGTAAAAATCTTCACCTGTCACTAATAAAGCCACGCAGCCCCTAACTATCGCCAAGTCAATGAGGGTTAAAATCACAAAAGAGAAGGTAACTCCTTTTAGCATGACAGGTAATGAGATATTGCCACAGAGAAGCTTATTTAAACTGGCAAAAATAAAAAAAAAGGGTTTTGTTTCTGGTAAGAAGCTTTTAAACTAACATTGTTAACTGTGTAGTTTGGTAGCTCTGGATAAAGTCTGGTAACGCTTTCTTTAGGTTTAATAAATCCTGCATTAACAGCGTATAAACATAAAACACACAGCCTTTAAACAATAAAAAACAGCTTATTATTATTATTATTATTAAGCTGGGCTATATTAAATGTACTGTTTTCATGTTGAGCGGGGAAAAACATTCCATACACTGATGACGACAGCGTGGCTTAAAGGGCTAGGGCTCTATGCTATATGAATATAGGACATGGACAAAGAAAACACAATTTATGAGACAAATGTGATTTACTTTGCATATTAAAGCCATCATCCAATCTGATCACCATCCTGACAGATGCAGTCTACTGGCTCAAGCCTACTCAGGAGTTTTTCCTGCTGCAGTAACCTTTGGCTTGCTCATTATGGGTCTGGACCTAGTTTTCTGCAAAGCTGCTTAGTGACCATGTTTGTTCCAAAAACTGCTATGCAAACAGGAATGATATGAATGGAACTGCAAAACACAATGGTTAGTACATAAAACATCATCAGTAGAGATCATGTGAGCTGGTTATGACACTATTAGGTTAGGCAAACATGGCCAACTGTGTTATCAATCTATAGCAGTATCTCAAATGCCCTATATTAAGAGCAAAAGGGGATATTCCACTGCACCCTTAGGAACACAGAGTGCTACTGTCCATGGTCCTGAAAGCAGTCTTTTGGCTATGGAATACTATACTGGAATATGTCTCTCCTGAGGCAGGCAACAAAGTGGAATAAAACAACATCATATATAAAAGCCAGTACTTGTCTGGTGTTATGCCATCATGTAGTTTTTGGCATAATAACCAAAACCAGAGACCCATAAACAGCCACAACCCCAATAAAAAAACTCTTCTAAACTCATTTAAAAAAAATAATATAGATTTGCATGGGTACTGAAATACTCAGTTAACCACTCCAAGTATCTGATTACTTTACAATTTAGCCAGTATCAAATGACAGTAAGTGGAAAAACATGTTTTAAAGTTGAAAAATGTATATTAAAAGATACAGAGAACCATGCAATACCTGGCAGACCACCCAAACTATCAAACAGTGCTTTCATTCCTGGGAGAGTGGACAAAACCAAGCCCAACTCTTGCCTCAGATCTAAAAAAAAGAGGTGATTCTGTCCATCCTTCCACTGTGAGAAGACAACTCAATACTATGAGTATGAAAGCATGTGTAGCTCTTACAAAGCCATTACCAAGTCTTAGAAGTAATGCTTGCATTTTCTGCCTTTTAAGATCCAGGTAATCCCAACTCAGTGATGCTGAGGTCTGGAAACAAAGGCAAAAGAACATCTGCAAATCCAACAAAGCTGCTGCAGGTGCTCTCAGAACAATGGCCTGACCACCCCAGAGTCCAGACCTCCACGTCACTGAATTGGGATTACTTGGATCTTAAAAAGCAACCAACTTCTAAAACTGAAATTTGAAAGTGTGGATGAATATCTCTGCAGACTTTGTTGAAAAAGTGAAAACAAGTCTCCTGAAAAGAAGTGGACACATATTTAAAATATTGACAAAGCAGAAGTAACAACTTCTATATACTGGCTGTTTGACTGGTGATTAACTAAATAAAGGATGGTCCCTGACTACTAAGTAGTGTACACACCTGTGAGGTGCAGTGAATGAGTTTACCATGTTTTATCCTTATTAACACTGTGATATTATATTGGTATTGTTCAGTTACTGGAAAGTTTAACACTGTTCACTCCTAATATTAAAATAATCTCTCTTAACAAACAGATGGAGGCTAAAATCTGCATTTGAAGTAACATGATTCACATAGAGGAAGGCAGAGGTGTAGTGGGATAAGGTAAGTGTGCAGGCAGCAGTGGAGGGCGCAGGGCTGCGGCACACTGTAAATAAAGAAAGGAGCAGCTCTCCACGGTATTCACACAGAGAGCACAGCTTCTAATCTCTATAATTAGTGCACAAGCGACAGAGGCACGCTCATAGGTTCAGAGCCTGATCTACTGTACACCTATATACTGTACTCGTTAACTTTACTCTAAAAGTGGCATCTCTTGTCCTCCTTGCACTCTCTCTCTTTTTCGCTCCATCTCTCATCTAGTGGTATAAACTGAAATAATTGGAACAACACCTCCAGCACTGTATAGTGTGTGATCCACAATAAACTGCCATAGCAACAACATTAAAAGAGACAAATTGGCACAATGAAAGTTAAACAAAGGAGCGTGTGCTACATGGAGCGACGAGAGTCTTGAGTAAACATTATTGGGAGGCGAAGAAATGAGGGAATGTGATAAGGCACACGAGTGGAATTCTCTGGATTATTGAGCGAATGTGCTCAGATGCTTCAAAGGCCACCGAAAAACATGCTTCTTTATGCCTAATCCTGACTGCCTTTTCATGGAGGAGGGAAAAAGGCACGCTAGCGAAAATCTGTTCTTTTGTCCTTCTGTCTTTTATTTCATCTCTCGACTGCAGACAGCGCTCAAGAATCCCCACGGAGAGGCTGCAAACGTGCTCGCGCACGCCATGTGCACACAGAGACACGTACACACATCTACCGCTTAGACACAAAACGGTGCATTTCCGTCAATCTCGTCGTGCATATGCAGGCTAAACACATGCATACCAGAAAACATACAGCCTCAGACAATGATTCAGCAGGTCCTGCCGCGTAAAGCAGGATCAGAGCCACAGCTGGGCTGCCCTCTGGCCTGCCTGACTGAAAAACAGGAGACAAACAGACAGCAACAGTTACATGCCTGTAGCTGTGTGTAAAGTCTGAAAGCCACCGGCACTGTAAGATCTGTTCTGAAAGTAGGGAGGTGGAGGAGGGAGAGCAAGACATAAGGAGAAACAAAGAAAAAGTGAAAGAGAGGAGAGATAAAGAAGGAGAAAGCAAGAGATACAGAGAGTGAAAGAGGAAGAGGGGAAAAACAGAGGGAAAGAAAGAAAGGAAGAAGAGAGAAAGAGAAAAAGACAAAGTGACAAAGAATAAAGTGAGAGGGTGCAAAAGAGAAAACGAGAGCTATAGAGAGGGAAAGAAATAGAGTAGCATACAAAGAAAAAGTGAAAGAGAGAAGAGAGATGCAGAGAAAGAGAAAGTAGCAAAGACAGACAAAAGAGAAGAGGAAAAGCAGCTGGCAGAAGACGAAGAAAAACAAAGTGACAGAAGAAAATAAGAAAGAAGTGATGGA
>CM067488.1:7456962-7500027 GCA_034552555.1 Semaprochilodus insignis
CAATTACGTGGTACCAGACTGTCATGGAGTGACTCAGAATGACAGCAAGTCATCTTCAGTAACCAGTCCCGCTTTTGTCTTTCCTGGAAACAGAAGAATAACTAAGCCGTGTGTGGAGGTACCGTGGTCAGCACCAAGGTAAACGGTTTCTTGTCATGCGTCACATGTCCAGAAGGCCTGTTGTCACTCCCCCTCCACCCCTACCACAAAATCTGCAGGAACTGTGTGAGAATATTAAAGCTGCATGGGATGGATTATCACAGGACACCATTAGGAACCTCTACAACTCTATGCTGAGACATCTGGTATGTTGTGTTAGCAAACATGGCGGCCCGGCACCATACTGAGAGACACTACTTCTGTATGTGTAGCTCAATAAATATTGCCCATATCAGTCTAAATTCATCATCATTTATTGTTCCTGGTAACCTTTATCTTCCTTCTAAAGAGCACTGCAATCTGACACTTCCTTCTGGGCACAACTATTCTTTAGATGATGACAGTGTTTACAACTCCAAACCACCAGTGAAGCTACACGTCTTCTGCATTTTTATATGTAACGATAATAATGATAAAATAGAGGTAAATCAGAAAAGAATAAGTCTTCTTTGGGGAATATTTTGTCTTCCTTTGTTTTCTCTGGAAAGGCACATTTAAACATCAAATCACACTGAATGACTCATGTTTACATCCTAGCAAAGCAATAACACAACTTTTAGAAAAATCAGTGGAATTTGAAATTCCTCTAGCATAGTGTATCGGCTGAAATTCAAGTTGCTACATTCTACATACTTTAATTTCTCAGTTAATTAATAAATGATACAAGACGCTAAACTAACTCCAGTGTAAAACTTAAAGAAACAAATTCTAGACATCAAGAATGTCTAATAAACATGCCTGGCAAACATGTCTGTGTTCTGGCTGAAGTGCTGCTTAAAACTACGGGTTTGTCGTTCAGTTATTAATCTTAAGACTTATTATTCAGTGAGTACTATAAATTATGCAAGTTGCGAGGGTGAGAAATGGAAGCGTGGACCCACATAGGGGCAGTTTAATGGGTCCTATACTCAAGTACACAGATTAGAATAAAGAGACGTGTTTTCTTCTATGGTGTTAAAAGAGCAGGTAGATCGTGCCTCGACCAAAGCTGAGATCACATATGGCCAAACACTTAAAAGATCACATCCAAAAAAACTGGCGCAACACTCTCCTTTGGCAGCACAAACGCATCACACTTCATTTACATTGAAAACATGCTGCCAGTTGGGGTGTGATCTGCTGCAGCAGGCCACAGAACGACTTTCAGACGTTACAGTTCGTTTATATGGTGTGCATTGCCTTTGAGGATTATATATTAAGGACAGTTTGAAACAGGAGCTAGTGTGCTACTTTACACCACTCGTTTCCGTCATTCTCTCGATGCAGCTCCAGTCAGGTGTGCCGCTATGTCATTACCATCCGAGCTACGAATCAGACCTCCAATCACACCCCTGTTTTTTACATTCTGTACTTTGCATGAGGGAGTTTATTTGAGGAGGGGAACCGGTCGGAGCTTTCTTTCAGAGCCGTTTGTTTACCAGCAGGTTTAATCACTGCAATCACGGGGCAGGAAAAAAAAGAAAAGAGAGTATGATGTTGTGGTGTTCGGTAAGGGTGTGTTCTGCAGAGAGAGAAAGAATGAAGAAGAGAGTGAAAGAGATGGATTGGGAGAAAGGGAGAGAACTGCTCCAACAGTAATGACATGACAGGAATAAACAAAGAATGGAACCTAAGAAATGTGACCTTGGCCACAGCCGTCATCACTCTCCACCTGCAACCTTTCTCTGATTTACTCTCTTTTTCTGAATCTTTTTTTNCTCTCTCTCTCTCTCTCTCTCTCTCTCTCTCTCTCTCTCTCTCTCTCTCTCTCTCTGAATCCCTCTCTGAATTGCTTTCTCTCTTCAGTTCAGCTCAAGCCAGTTTTACTGGCATGTTCATGTTAAGTTACAAAGCATTTAAATCTGTTTGTTAGCCTATTCATCAGTCAGTGAATACTAGTGACCTCAGGTAAACATTCTGTTTGACCCTGCATATCGTCACGGTCGCAGCAAAACCATTTCAACATTTTTTAAATTTCTTATTTTACAGCACAGCAAGCATCCATCATGTTGTCTGGAAGAAGGATTTTAACAAGGACTCAAGGACTTGATTAACCATTCGAGGAGCCAGTATTCTGAAATCACTATGTGGGTACTAGTTGTAGTTTTTCACAAAAAGACAGAGAGAATATCATCACTGTCCAAAGAAAAACAAAGTGTCTGCAAAGAGGCAGCTTTACAGGAGAGGCCAAAAACCTCATTTAATTCTAATGTACGTCAATGGAGCCAGACTTTTTTCACAAGCAATTTTGGGCCATTTCTGTTGGTCCATTCATCATGAAATGTTCAGACAGTGTAAACAGCAGCTGCTGTGTTCAAATGCATAAAAGTAAAACTGACAAAATTGGAGATGCATGTTTTTCTTTGGATGCTGATTATATACAGGCCAACAGTTTAGAAGACTGCAAATTTTAGGCTTTAAGAGGACTGTAAAATCTTCCCGGCTTGGTCGTATTGGTGAGTAAGTATGTAAATGACTCTGTGCCAGTCTGAAACCTATGTGCCCAAATGCAAGCATG
The DNA here is from genome assembly GCA_034552555.1 of Semaprochilodus insignis. Classification (NCBI taxonomy): domain Eukaryota; kingdom Metazoa; phylum Chordata; class Actinopteri; order Characiformes; family Prochilodontidae; genus Semaprochilodus; species Semaprochilodus insignis. The sequence continues at coordinate 7,459,619 of CM067488.1, forward strand.
CTGCTGAGAACGTTATTGAGAAGGTAGCTGCAGCATGGCTGTTAGCTACATCCAGAAATAGTGGAAATATATTTCTCTGACAACACGACGTGGTTAATTGAGGACATAATATCTCATGTAAGACAACAAGTTCTCATCAGGACGATCGAAACATCAAAAGTAACTGGAATGTGAATCCTTAGTGTGAAGATTTTTTGAACAGTGAACTGTAACAATGCATTGTGCTACCGTAATGCAAAACTGTGACATGTCTCTTATGGATAACAGATATTCTATTAATAATTCCATCGAATGCAACAACAGTGTTTAAAAAAACAACATTTGCAGATAGTCAGTACTACTAAACAACTCACTCCATAACCCAGCCTACCTTCTAGCTCTAGTGTGAATAGTAAGCTGTGCAATAACATTCTTATTAAGCTTCATTTCTCTTCATTCCAGTTTTGCTGAAAACATCATGAGGATTCAGACTCATGGACCCAATGCCATGACATGAATCAAACTGTGGCTAAATTCTGGTACACCCTAGAATTTAAGCATGTATTTTTTAACCTGCAAGCAGATAGAAACCTTTCTCTCACTGTCCCTCCCACTGCCTGCTTCTCTGACTGTCGCCATACCCCACAGCCTGAGTCTCAATCTACACCTCTACCTCTGTGTGTGTGTGTGTGTGTGTGTGTCTGTGTGTGTGTGTGTGTGTGTGCCAGGGTGCATTTGGGGGAGGGGTTGGGTTTCTTAACTCGAACTACCAGAGTCACAAAATCCAATTTTCAGGTGCATATCTAGAGGGGGCGACCTCCAAAAGCAAACACCAACCTCACCTCACTCCCCCACCATTCCCTGACACCTTCACATCAATGGCCAGTCAACCCCCCCACCTCACCCCACCCCACCCCACCCACACACACATACACACCCCAACACCATCACTGCACTCCCTCCACACCCGCCCCAAACCACCAACCCCCCACCTACCTAAAGCCTCTATGCCTCATATGAAAAAGAATATGAGCAGACATGAATTTTAATGCGGCTTCTCATCTCAGCCCCAACCAGTTTCGCTTCAGCTATGGAAATAAATAAAAAGTAGAGGGTGGGAAGGAAAAAAAATCCAGATAACCGATAGATGAATCTTAAATCAAAAGCAAAGGGAGATGAGGGAACGGGAGAGGCATGGAGGAGAGAGAGCGAGAGGCAGATAAGCATAGAAAAAAGAGGAGAGAGGAGGGAAATGGAGAGAGATATTTAAGAGGAGTGGCAGAAAAGACAAAGGGGTGAGACCGAAAAGGGGGCAGAAGTGAATAGGAAAGAATGAGACAGTGAGAGAAGAGACAGTGGGGGAAAAGAGAGGAGAAGAGGAAAAAAGGAGGAAGGGAGAAATAGATGAGAGAGGAGAGGGAGGGAACAAGAAAATGGAAAAAGCCAGAATCCCATCTCTTGGCAGAATAATCTGTCATTTATCAAACTGATTGAAAAAGGAGAGAAGTAGAGGGGGAGGGGCATGGGCACCAGTGAGAAAAGAAATCGAGAGAGCACAAGAGAGAGAAAGAGAATGCGAATCTGGATTTGGTCTGGCTCCAATACTTCATCGTACGGCTTGGGTCTGGCAGCCGAGCGCCTGCGTCTAGACGTTTCTTTTTTTGGACTCGGAATATTGCATGAATAATGTATGGCCGTGGTTTCATTAAAAAGCCCCCCTTATTAATAATATTGCTCGTGGTGTACTACGGAAGAGGAGAGTGTGCATAACCTGACAGATTGGGAGGGCAGTGGAATATGTATTCTCGCATATACATGCGCAGGTGCATGATTACGCACGTGCATCTACAAACACACACTGCCAGATAACATAAGAAAAGAGCTGCGCTGCTAGCACTGTGAAGACAGCAGCCGGTTGCTGTACGAGGTGGGAAAGCAGACAGGCCCCTTCACCCTGGTGCTCGGCCAATTAACTCTAGGAGGTAAATGGGCACGCTTTCGCAAGGACACTGCAACGAGGTCAAATACAGCAGAGGCTTCATCATACAAAGGGATACGGTGCTTGTATGAGCGGGCTGAGGAAGTGCCAGTCAAACAAGAACAAGTACTGAGTGGTGGCATATTAAAGGACTAGTTTACTAGCAAATTCCAGTTTTCCTTATTTTGCCCGTCCTTTAAATGTAGTAAGTCAGTCAAAGTTTGCTTCGGTAATGCTTCACATGAGTTACAAGGCTAATGGAGCCAACAAGTAAAGAAAGATTACATTTCAGTTAGCATAATGAAAACCGTATGCCTAAAACATCACATCACACTCACTTACCTCATACTGTATTGGCAAAGAGGAATTCCACAGTCATCATTTCTACATAAGTCAGTCATTGTGATTTAAACAAAGTCATTCAGAGTGTTCTGATATGACATATTTCATTATAGAGAAACACATCAGTGTCGCTGCAGGGCTGAGAATGATTCACCACTCAGATAACACTCTTGCTCTGTGGTGGTCCTGTGGGAGTCCTGGCCATTGTAAAAACAGGGTAAAAGGCACCTAACAAACTATACAGAGAACCAGATGGATTACAGTCTGTAATTGCGCAACTATATGGTAGGTGCAGGTGATAACATGAACAATGAGTGCAGATACAAGGAGGTGTAGTGACTAAAATGTGTGTATGTATGCATATATAAATTTTAGGTTTTGAAGAGAAAATAATTTCTCTAATAAAGGTTTTAATCATATAGCGTTAATATTTAAGTAGGTGAACCAACATATATCATGAAAAATATAGTTTTTAAGTGTATAATGGTCTATAGTGGTCTATAATGCATAAAAAAAAAATATATTTAAAACTATTGTAAAACAATGCCTGCAACAATCTTTCTGTCATGTAGCTTTAACAGGCATTAAGACAGCTGTCCAGACGTCTGGTTCATAGCACTGTGAGCAGTTGTGAGCAATTCTGTAAGTTTCTCTAGAATGTAGTATTTTACATTAAACCACTCTGGATGACTTAATGTTTTCATTACGCAAAATCCAGTTATATATGCTGTTTTATTTTATAACTAGCACCAGGGCTGGTTAAATATTGTTAATATTCAACATTATATACTCCCCATCAAGGTATTTACATGTTTTTATAGGGGAATTCATCATGCTTCTCTAAATCTCGAAAAACCTATAAGCCAAAACCTTATAGCAAAACTACACTCTTAGTTACTCTGTTAACATCACAACGACTAAATCATGAAGACATTTAAAAAAAAAATCAGTGGGAATTTAACAAGACTTGACTTTGAGACTTGGATTTGCATAAACTCCTGGATATCATAAGCAAACTATAAAATATCAATAATAAATGGTTAAAACCAAACAGTTTGGCAACAAAGCTATTCTGGTAAAAAAAAAACAGCAAAAAATGAAAAGCAATATCACAGTACATCAATATCGTGGGGTGATGGAAGTGTTAGATGAGTCAGGCATGAAATGTTAATGGTGGGATATGTGCTTCTGTTACTCGTTATCAACATTAGCCTCGAAGGTCAAGTAAGGTAAAACTAAAGAAGCAAACACAACATAAAGGACAGGGAGAAAGCCTGGTAGATCAGATTTTCTGTCAACATCTTTAACTTTAAGTTATTGAAATTAAAGTGTCCAACCTACGTTTGTGGTTGTTCTTGCGCTGGAATGGAAGGGTGTGGCGCTCTGAGTCTTCCTCGCCCTCTTCATCCGCCAGGTGCGTATGGGTGTAGTGGTAACTCAGGCCCGGGCGGTTCTTGTAACGCTTGCCGCAGACTAAAATGTGGGGGAAAACAAAGGGCGAGACAATGAGTACAATGCAGAACAATGAATGAAACAATTCTTATTCCCACATCATTCATAGTGATTGTTTGCTGTCTGATCTTGTTTACTTCAACTACCAACATTTGTGATGTGATAAAGGTTAGCCGAACATTAAACTGATGTTTCAGTGACAAATGTACACAATTTTTCTCTGACCCCAAAAGTAGTGAATCAGCCAGGACATGTTTGGTGTCTGAAGTTTGCATCTTCAGTTTTGCTAATGGCTAATGTGATTCCTGACACTCATCACTGACTGGACGAAACCATGCATCTCCAGAAAAGAGAAAAGAAGGGAAAAAACCCTAGTTTCAAAATAAGATTTTATTCCAAGTCATTTTGGACTGTTTTGATTGGTCGGTTATCATGAAATTCTGACACAATGTAGGTGGCAGCTAGTGTTTTCACTATATATATATATATATAAAAATAAACAAACAAACAAAAAAAAACCACAAGGAGTTGTTGTGACAGCAATGATACACTGTCATTGGTGCTGAAATGATGCCACTTATTTGATACTAATATTAAAACCTTATTTGGGAAAAGCTACTCAAAAACTCCCCCACAGGAGGAAATACACAGACCTCACACAATGTGCGTGTGCTGTTTCAGGATATTGCATTTTCTGTTGATATTCACCCCATACTGATACCTGCTATCAGATTAGTACTGTCTCTAACTGTGATCTACAGACAAAACTAAGGCTTCACAATGGCTGCCACTGTTGTTTTCAGCTATGTGATGTGTCCGACATGCCTTGGCTGATAGACTACCTACAGAGCAAGAGAAAACAATCAAGGGAAATCGACGCATACATACATTCATTAATAAACCACGGAAATATGAATGGAATGACTGTTTTCGTATTTACAGTTATGTCTTCTTTTGTTTGAGGCTGTGTATTTCTGCCAAACATGAGGGTTAAAACCGATCACATAATATCACGTTCAGCTCTGAGTCACAGTCCTTGATTGTGGGAGATGCATTATCCGTAGAGAAACAATACTCACTGTCGCACACGTATGGCTTGTCTCTGTCCTCTAAGGAGGCCGGCTCCTGTCTCTTCCTCATTCCACCGACGCCACAGGCCTGGGCGGGGTGGAGCAGCACGTTCATCATCACACACAGAACAACACAGACCCACTACTCAGTACAAACATTTGGAAGATGCTATGGATCTCTCATCTGCGTTCCTTCTTCTTCCTCTGTCACACTCACACAGAATCACAGATACACACAGGCTACACACTCTTCCTCCTGCTACGGACTTTATATTACTATAGCTACAGTAGAATGTCATGGTACTGTGGAAATGTCAAAGACCAGAACCCTGTATGTGTTTCCGAAATGGCCATTAAGTAAAAGTTCCGCATTTTCAGGAGATATTTCTGAGGACGCTAGATATAGGAGTCTTTCAGAGGTCTTTCTGAAAGAAGTTTCCAAAAGTAGAAAATCATTAAACGATGGGATTCCTAAGCACCATGCAAGACCTGGTAATGCATGAAAACCATCCCCATCAGATAAACAGTACTGAAAGCTTCCGTCTTTGAGAGAGAGGAGACAATCAATCTCCACTCTTACTTCAGATCTGAAAAAGACATAATCCACAGGTGCTTCTGTTCTTCCTTCCACTGTGAGAAGACACCTCATTACTATGAGTCTGAAAGCTTAAGAAAAGGAAACAAATTTAAAAAAAGAGAGCATTTCCAAATCAAGCAAAGAAGCTGCTGGGAGTATCAGAACAATGGCCTGGCAACCCCAAATTCCAGACCTCAACATTACTGAATGTGTTGTATGAAGCAGAAAATGCAACCAAGGTCTAAGACTGAACTGTGTGGAAACATACCTGCAGATTTCTTTGAGGAATTGAATGCAAGTCTAAAAAGCAATGGCATCTGCAATAAAGGCAAAACTAGACAGACTAAATACACTGAGAAGAAAAGACCTTTTAATTAGTTGTTCAGTCTTCTGCATAATCCTCTGTCAAATATGTATTTTCTGATGCTAAAAATTGTACTTTAGGCCATTCTGAAATTAAAAATGAAGGATGGTCTCTGACACTTACATAGTACAGTATGCCTAACGTTTTAGCTCTGCTACAGGTGTGTTTTGTTCCTCATAGAGACCTGCAACGTGTTCATACACTCCAGCAGTAAATCTCTTGCCTGCACACCAACTTGATTCAACAATGATTTCTGGAAAAAGACGATTCAATGCATCACTCCAATTTCAACACAATCCATTAAAACGATAAAACACAAATGTAAGGATCTACTTCCACAGTACTGGGAAATAAACAGTAACAAATAATACACCAAGCTTTTTGTACGTTTTAAAATAGCCAGAGAATTTTATTTTGGCCAAAAGAAATGAGCTCAACCTTTATTGAGTATTAGTATAATCGATTATAATAAATTTTAACATGCCAAAATTGATGCAATTGAATCGCAACAGGTGCATTTTAATGCATTTCTTTGCTCATAGGAAAATTTTGCCACCATTAAGATAAGCCAGAGTGCGCGCACACACACATCGTGAACCGAGCTTACGACACATTTATCACAGCATCTCTTTCTGTCTTCTCCCCTCCGCGGGGTCTGTGACACCTGAGAGCAAGTTAACAGCACCAAGGGTGTGAGATTCTCACAGAAAGTGCTGATGCGTAAAGTTTCGCTTTCAGTCCCAGTTACAGAATGCAAGTGTCTCTTTGTTCTCTCGGCGTGCCTATCTGGATCACATAGAGTCCTTTCTGACCTGCAGTATGAACTTTACATAAGTGTATTCATAAGTACATTTTTAAGTGTGTGCTTGAGTACATACATTGCGGCAAGTTATGACCCCACTCATGCTGGAACTGCACTAATTAACAATAAGACATAAGCAGAGTAGCAGGAGAACTGCTCAGGTAGTGATCAGGTTAAGAGAACAACACTGACAAGACTAGAAGGGGAAAGTTCACGAACAAGCTTTAAGTTGGCTTGACAAGGCCGTTGCTATGAAATCCCAGGTGGAGGTGGTTACAAATGTGTTGCTAGGCCATTTCTATGGCATCCCATGTGATTAAAAAGGTTCTGCTTGTCCACTGCTATCATAGGTAGCTGAAAAGGTGTTGACAGACTGCAGCAATGGTATCAAAGTGATTGCCAATATAGACTCATCGTCAAAAAAGCAGATGCACAAATAGTTGCACCCAGAAGGAATCAACCTACAGGAATGAAACTTGGTGGGTAGGTCTGACATTGTGAGACATGCGAATGATTCGAGTTTCACGCTCGGACGGGCCTTATCACTGTACCTGACTGACCCAACAGCCACGATTGTGGACATTCAGCAAGCAGTGATGCCAGTAGTCATCCTGTTAGTGCCAGCACCACTGGCAGACTACATGCATGCAGACCATTACACGACTGCCCTTAACACCACATCTACTTTGCCAAAGACTGCAATGGTGTCGTGCCAGACTGTCTTGGAGTGACTTAGAAAGGCAGCACAATGGAATGGAATAGGAATGGAAGACCCACATTTGTCTTGGTGGAGATGCCATACTGAGAGACACTACTTGTATGTGTAGCTCAATAAATACTGGTCTAAATTTATCATCATTTTTCATTCCTGGTAACCTTTATCTTCCTTCCAAATAGCATTGCAATCTGACACTTCCTTCTGGGTGCAATTATTTTTTGATGCTGAGTGTATGTGTGTGTCTACAGTACAAGTCAAAGGTTTAGACACGGCCACTCATAGAAGGTTTCCCTATGTTTAGCTTAATGCTTTGATTTAGATCAAAAGTCAAGACATCAAACTATAAGATAGCACTCACTGAATTATGCAGTCCAACCTAAAAACTCCAAAATGGAACTTCACAGGAGGATGAAACAGTTTTCTTAACTTTCTTAACAGAGGCTGATGTAACAAGTTTTTTTTCTAAGCAATTTTTTTTTTGGTCTGTCCATCTTGAATAGGCACATAATTGAAAGGGTGACTAGAGCTTTTAAGTTGTGCAAAAAAAGAGGCAAAAGTTTTTTGGCAACAATTAATATATTAGATGTGGTGATACAGGAAAAATATAATACTGTGATACATCAAGAGTATATGTGGTATATCAGGATATTTAGTTTTTTCATCTCCTCAGTTGGAGCTGGTAATCGTAAGTCTGTAGAGTGTTTAAGGTAACCAAAAACATCCATTTAGTTGGCTGTGTCTACAAATGTGACTGGTGCTGTATGTGCAATGACTATGGGAGCAGCGTAAGAAATATTTGCTACATAATTTGTGGCAGTTTGATATTAATTTGAATGGTAAATAACAAAAAGCCTATCAGAAGTGCACAATTCTCTTTCTACAGCCCCACAAAGTTTCATCGTTTTAGCCTCAAAAACTGTGACCGTGAAAACGGTACAAAAAGAACAGAAGAATAAAATAAAGAACAACGAGTTGGCTTTGTCAAGCCAATTTAATGAATGGCTCTTGAACAGACTGTGTTACATTCAGTGACTTGCCCTGAGAATTGAGGTCTTCCAATTAAATAAGTGGGTTCTGACCTTAATTCAGGAGTGTCCAATTCCAGGCCTGAAGAGAGGCGGACCAGCACACTTTGGTGAAGAGTTCGGAGTTAATTACTCATTAACTAAAAAGGTTAGCCAACAATGTTAAAATGCTTTATAATGTTCATACGATGCATGGCAGCCTTCTGCTACGCTCTACTATAACACTTGAGTGGAATATGTTTTATTTTAAAGGAAGAAATATCTTGTCACATACATATAACAGTGAATGATGACGGTGCCATAACTGGACGAAATAACATGAAAATTAGTAGTCACAGTTATGATGGTACCAACAACCTTCGACTTAGGTTGCGACTAGAGTTTTCAGATGCATGGAAATATCTGCACACATCTGGCAGCAACAAAGCAATATGTCTACCACGCCACACCAGTTTAGAGAGTTTTCTTTACTCAGCCACTCTATTTTAGCTTAAAGTGACAATGCATCATTGGGGTGAGATCATTGGCAAAAGTCATTCCAAAGCAATGCTATCAAAAATAGAGGTCTGTGCATTTTTGATAATGATTGCCACTTCTACACTGAATCACTACTTCAGAGAAACAATCTGATATACAAGGACATGGAAGGACCTATCAGCTTAGATTAGGTATATTTCATAGATTTCAGCAGTCTAGAATTTTGCCTGCTGCTGCTACATCTACACCAAAACATCATAGCATAATTATGCATGAGTCATTGTGCTAAATAGCCAGTTAGTTCTTACCTTCCATGTAGCACTTTTCTGATTTACATTACTTAAATAGGCAAAAGATTTACTGAAATTTCCACAATTTAAAAATGCCAGTTTGGCCCATTCACACGTATAATAATGTTGCTTGTATTGCAAATAGAAAAGCACTAAAAATGTGCCAGTGTGTTTTATGTATTAATTTACCCCATGCAGTGTAAGCTGTCAGATTAAAAAATCAGCCAAAATATCGTCCACCAGCCAATATGGCTGTAATGAAATCTAAATGGGTCATAAAAATTAATGATCGGTACCTCCCTAATTGTGAAGAAACATGCTGACTCAGATTTCTACACAGTAGCAGCGGTGAATGGAACCAGGAGTTGCAATGTCTGCAATGTCTATGGTTATATACCTGGTTTATTTACTATCTGAAATGATTAGTGAACATGTGCCATCTGAGTTTTATATGTAATGACAAACATGGTAAACTACTTTTAAATCTGAAAAAATAAATTTCCTGTATGTACCAATTTCTCTTACTATGCCATGTAGGTACCTCTACACCACAAGCAGGTTTTACAAAACACTTTAAATCCAGTATCTTATTTCAGACATACATATGATATTAATTTATTTATTAATTTATCAGAAAACTATGTCTCAGGCTTCAGGCAGTGTATTAGTAACCATTATTATAATATCCTTCTGTGAGGTACAGGCATTATACAGGCCTGCCACCACCACCAGTTCTGAATTGGCCAGTTTCTCTACATGGCTTTAGCCAGTTGCTCTACAAGGCTTTAGCCATTTGCTCTACATGGTTTTAGCCAGTTGCTCTACATGACTTTACCCAGTTTCTCTACATGACTTTACCCAGTTTCTCTACATGGCTTTAGCCAGTTTCTCCACATGACTTTATCCAGTTTCTCCACATGGCTTTAGCCTGTTTCTCCAAATGGCTTTAGCCAGTTTCTCTACATGGCTTTAGCCAGTTTCTCTACATGACTTCATCCAGTTTCTCCACATGGCTTTAGCCAGTTTCTCTACATGGCTTTAGCCAGTTTCTCTACATGGCTTTAGTCAGTTTCTCTACATGACTTTATCCTGTTTCTCCACATGGCTTTAGCCAGTTTCTCTACATGACTTTATCCTGTTTCTCTACATGGCTTTAGCCAGTTTCTCCACATGGCTTTAGCCAGTTTCTCTACATGGCTTTATCCAGTTTCTCCACATGGCTTTATCCAGTTTCTCTACATGGCTTTGGCCAGTTTCTCCACATGGCTTTAGCCAGTTTCTCCACATGGCTTTGGCCAGTTTCTCTACATGGCTTTCTCTGGTTTCTCTACATGGCTTTATCCAGTTTCTCTACATGGCTTTAGCCAGTTTCTCCACATGACTTTAGCCAGTTTCTCCACATGGCTTTGGCCAGTTTCTCTACATGTCTTTGGCCAGTTTCTCTACATGTCTTTGGTCAGTTTCTCTACATGGCTTTATCTAGTTTCTCTACATGGCTTTAGCCAGTTTCTCTACATGGCTTTAGCCAGTTTCTCCACATGGCTTTACCCAGTTTCTCCACATGGCTTTATCTAGTTTCTCCACATGGCTTTGTTTACATCTCAAAGATTTCATTATGCATAACTTCTAAAAATTGGTGGAAAAGCTACACTAAGCTCATGACCCAGCTTTTGACCAGGCTTTGGTGCACCCGGCCTCTGCTGAGTAACAGCACAGTTAGCCAGTTTCTCTACATGGCTTTAACCACTTTCTCCACATGGTTTAGCCAGTTTCTCTAGATGGCTTTATCCAGTTTCTTTACATGGCTTTAACCACTTTCTCCACATGGTTTAGCCAGTTTCTCTACATGGCTTTATCCAGTTTCTCTACATGGCTTTAGCCAGTTTCTCTACATGGCTTTGGCCAGTTTCTCTACATGGCTTTATCTGGTTTCTCTACATGGCTTTAGCTAGTTTTTCTACAAGGCTTTGGCCAGTTTCTCTACATGGCTTCGGCCAGTTTCTCTACATGGCTTTGGCCAGTTTCTCTACATAGCTTTGGCCAGTTTCTCTACATGACTTTAGCCAAATACTCTACATGGCTTTGGCCAGTTTCTCTGCATGACTTTAGCCAGTTTCTCTGCATGACTTTAGCCAAATACTCTACGTGGCTTTGGCCAGTTTCTCTGCATGACTTTGGCCAGTTTCTCTGCATGACTTTAGCCAGTTTCTCTGCATGACTTTAGCCAAATACGCTACATGGCTTCGGCCAGTTTCTCTACATGACTTCAGCCAGTTTCTCTACATGACTTCAGCCAGTTTCTTTACATGACTTCGGCCAAATTCTCTACATGAATTTAGCCAGTTTCTCTACATGGCTTTGGCCAGTTTCTCTGCATGACTTTAGCCAAATACTCTAAATGGCTTTGGTCAGTTTCTCTGCATGATGTTAGCCAGTTTCTCTGCACAACTTTAGCCAGTTTCTCTGCATGAATTTAGCCAGTTTCTCTACATGACTAGCCAGTTTCTCTGCATGACTTTAGCCAAATTCTCTACATGGCTCTGGCCAGTTTCTCTGCATTACTTTAGCCAGTTTCTCTACATCATTCAGACAGTTTCTCTACATGACTTTGTTTACATCTCAAAGATTTCATTATGCATAACTTCTAAAAATTGGTGGAAAAGCTACACTCAGCTCATGACCTAGCTATTGACCAGGCTTTGGTGCACCCGGCCTCTGCTGAGTAACAGCACAGCTTATTTCAGGTAGGATTGATCAGGGAACTCAGTAAACTGTGCTGGACCTCAGCCCTCCAGGCCTGCAACTGGACACCCTTGGTTCTAGCCAGTCTACAGGCCCTGATACATCTTAGCAATACACTTCTCAGCTTTGGGGATACGCCACAGACGGCTCTTTGGTCAACCCTGTGAGCTAAACACACAGTTGACACACAGATAAATAAACACTCTTCTGTTGTAGCATCTTGCTAGACTGTGAATTACAGGCCGAGAGAACGCTCCTCAGCCAGAGTGTGTGTTCGTAACTCATATTTGGCAGGAAGAGCCTGGCGCTGAGGGTTGTTTTCGCCTCGTGTTTTGTACCGTACCCGTCCTTTGGTGCGGTTCTTGCGCTTGGGAACGTCCTCCTCCATCTCCTCTACTTCCAGCTCGTGAGGGAAGTCTCCCACCAGTAGCTTCTGCAGACACAACATAGCACAGCAGTGAGACATACACAGTAAAAGGAAAAACTACGTTGGGATAGCTCCCTTTAAATTGGAATATAAATTCAGGTCTGTGCATACAAACCACTAGCACAGCACACTGATATCTGTCAGCCTCCTGCTCTCTGTATAACTATATACTCTGAAAACAAGCATGAGAGAGGGAAAAAATATTTAATCACTCCATTTAAATACACCCCAGCTGTTTCTCCTTTAACAGCCAAACTAACAAGCCAGGTTGAACTGTTGAACAGACATATAAGAAGAAAGCTTGCAGAGACAAACAAAGAAGCTTCCAGCATATCAACACTCTATGAGGCACATAAGGTGCAGCTGACACCAGCACATAAAAGACACCAGTTTGTCACCATAAAGGAGTAAATTGCAGCGTTGTGGCCATTAACAGAGCCATTGTCATCAGACACTGACACAGCGAAGGGTCACTATGGCTAGGATATCATCGTCAATCACTCAGAATCCATCCGTATAGTACATAGAACGTTCCATTGCATTGCATTACCTACTTAGAAGTACATGTTTGAAAACTTACTGTTGTTCTTATTTAAGATTTAAGACAGTTATTCAATCCATCACATGTGCACAGCTCCTAAACATGACATTGCTTTCCAATATAATGGGAACAGAGTATAAACAAGGGGCTGCACAATATGGCAAAAATCTCTAACACATCTGTGATTGGTCAGGTTCAATTCTGAGTTAGCTCAGCTTTAAAATTAGCTATTATAAACATATATATAAACATTTAAGCAAATACCCAAGCACTCTGCATATAGGCTAATACTGATAGCCATTGATGCTTACATGCCATCTATTTTCATATTGTAGTCTTTTGTGATACTGGTATTGCAAAAAAGTCAATTCAAAGTCAAGTCAAATATTATACGACCAGGCCGACATGGGAATATTGTCAATTTGACGATTATTGTCCATTTTCAAGTGTAAGGAGCTAAAAACTGCATAACAATGAATATATCGGCCAATATAATTTATACTCAAAAATGAAATAAAGTCAAATAGCTTTAGATAAACGGTGCTTTACCCACTGATATGATTGTGAGATGTCACCAGCGAATTGTCAAATATGTCAGTTCTCAATTGTTAACATAGTTTAAAGGGTCCATATTCTACATTCCTCTTATGAACTGTGCAATTTTATATACCTAATCGATTGTAATTTCTTTTAACGTAACCATTTTTTGTTACTATGCCTTTAAGATCAATATATGCAAAAGGGCTCTACTCTGATTAGCTGCCCTGCATTGTGTTTCACTCAAAGAGCAGTCTAGGCTGAAACACTCTTAACATCTTCAGTGTGAATGGGCAGGGCTAAACTGTTGGGTTGTAGGGTGTATAGGCCAGTATATGTAAATGTGTTCAAAACGGCAGAGTTCCATATACGGACTGGGCAGTGAAAGTGAACACCTCTCCTAATAATGGAAGAGAATGTGTACACCCCTTCTAATAACTGAATTAAGAAGGCACCACCTATTGCTAATAGGTGTTTAAAATCAAGCATATAACCAATCAGACAAACACTGGCAGTACTGTAAAAATACTGAACAGTCTAATGACTTTAAAAGGAGCAATATGCAATATGACGCAATCTGTCTATTTTTTACTCCACAAAGGCCCTCCTCCTCTTTCTTCACATTTTCCCCCATCTACTTAACAGTCTGAGGAATCATTGTGAGTTCAAAATCAAACTTTATGTTGGCGTCTTTGATTATACCATCAAAACTGTTTTTTCATCACATTTTGTCTTACACATTCTTACATATTGCTCCTTTAAATGTCGCATTGTCATAGGATGGCACCTTTGTAAAGGGAATAGTCTAAGAGCAACAACAGCTTTGCTACATAGCGGTAAACCAAACACAGAGCAGGACAACAGCAGCACATAACGGTGCGTGGGGAGCTTCATGAAATAGATTTCCATGGCCGAGAAGCTCAGAATCTTAGAATCACTAGGTGTAAGAGTAGGCTGGAGTGGAGTAAAATGGTGGGAAGATGCTCTCTGGGGTGATGAAACACGCTTCACTATCTGGCAGTCTGCTGGATAAATCTGAATTTGAGTGATGCCAGGGGAACGCCCCTTGCTGTGCCAACAGTAAAGTTTGGTAGAGAAGGGATGATCGTCTTGGGTTGTTTTTTATGGTTTGTGAAGGATAATGTTAGACAGTTTAGACAATTATATGCTCCCAACTCTCTGGCAACGGTTTGGAGAAACACCATTACCTGTTAAAGAAAGGTCTGTGAAGACACGGTTTGATAAGTTTGGTATGGAGGAACTCCAGTGGCCTGCACAGAGCACTGACCTCAACCCCTTCTGAACACCTACGGGATGTACTGAAACATCAATTGCAACCCAGGCCTTCTCATCCTCACAAATGACGCTCAGACAGACACTGTCCAAAAGTGGAGCATGTTATAGCCACAAAAGGCGGGGCACCTCTATATTAATGTCCATGGTTTTAGAATAGGAGGTCCAACAAGTGTGTGTGATTGTCAGGTGTCCACATTCTTTTGGCCATACAGTGCACACTGTGCAGCACTAAACAGACACAGCACAGTACACAAGCACTTGAATACAGATTAGAGTCATTAAATAGCCTAAATCTTAACTACAGTATAGAGGACACACAGTCCTGCAAGAAAATCAGAAGCCTGTAGGGGAAGTGGAGCTCCAGAGAGTTTCCTTCCTGCAGGGGCCTGCAGGGATACAAGCAGCAGATCACAGGTCTTCTCCCAGATCAGCTCTGAGGTCTGCAGAGTGCCTCTTAATTGAGGTGCAAATTGGCTAATTGTCAGCCCCTGGGATAGATGTCACGTCTGGAGTGTGTGCGCGCACATGTGTGTGCGAGGAATGGGGGAAGGCCGCGCAGAGAGTGATGACAGCTCATCCAGGGCTGCTTCACAGGGACACACACTGACACAAAGCTATTGGTCCACTTTCACACATAAACACATACATGTCAAATGTGCGTGCATTTTTTGCCTTATTCCATGCCATCGATACAATGGGCCTGTTTCACTTTGTCAAACTCACTCACACAAAATGGTAAAACAGTCGCTCGCTCGTATGCATGCTTTGTAGTTAACGAGGAACTCTGCCAGTGGGGGCGTGTCATTGCTGCAGGGAATTGTGTCAGTGCCAAACAGAGACACAGACACTAAAGAGAGACTGGAGGGAAGGTGAGAGAGAGGGAGTATAAGAGAGAGACATAGACAAGCACATAGAGCTGGAGTAGGACGTATGGGAATAGAGGTGTATATACTGTGGGGCACAGTTTCACAGAATTTAAACACCCACTTGAGTACGCACTTAAGTTAGGAAACTTGGCAGGTAAAAAGTAAGCCAAATTTATACCTGACACTCGCTCATGGCCTCCTCCTCCTTGGTTTCCACCTTCTTATCTATCGGCTCTCCACTGAGTAGAGACTCCAGTACGGGACCCTCAGGAACACCCCCTTCTTTCTTCAGGGCAGCCTCATAGTCTGATTGCACACAAACACATGTAGACAAAGTTTTCAGTTTTACTGTTCTTCGATTAGGAGTCACTCATCTGATCTGATAGACCCAAGCATATCTTATTCCAAGTATCATATTCCAATTCTTTCTTATGGCAATTTTACACCACTGTGGTCTGGTTCTAGGTTGTACAGGTGATGTAAATGAACTTTCAGTTCTTCAGATTTCAGACGGTTAAGAAGCATTTTAAATGGCTGTAATGCAAAAGGACTGTAAAGATTCCACAATAAGAAAGACTGTATGGGAGAGTCGTAAAGTGAAATCAACACAAAGACAACACAAAGACTCGTCAGGCAATGGAACCCTAATATTTCTGAATGGCCCAAAGAAAAAAAAAAATAAGGTTTTGGAGTGGTCAAGTCAAAGTCCTGTCTTGAATTCCATTGAGGTGTTGCGGCAAGACCTTAAACGCACAGTTCATGCTTGAAAAAGCTCCAATGCAGCCAAATTAAAACAATTCGCAGAATGGGCCACAATTCCTCTACGTCTAAAATTTATTTCAAGTTATCACATTTGATTGCAGTTGTTTTTAGGTGCCACAACCACTTATTAGTTTTACGTTTTCACATGTGTGATATGTTCTTTGATTTTTTTTATTTATTATTTATTTTTCTTCAATAAATGGAATGATCATTTAAAAGCTGCATTTTGAAAAAGATAATAAATAAGTTGGATAACCTGAAACATATAAATGTTTAAATAACATATTTTGTAATAAAACATTGCAAATGATATGGCCTAAAGACATTATTAATTATTACTATATTATAGTCTCAGAACAACATCACATTTTCCCTTCTCTCTAAAACTTATTTAGAATCACCATCTAAAGTCAACTGAATATAAACCAAACAATATACAGTACAACAGTTTTTACAATTCAATGAAAAGCTAATAATAATAATATTATACTGATCTGCCCTCTGTTCTCAGGATGTTTGACTGATGCAACCAATGAACATCAACAAACAAATAATGCCTAGTTAACACAACATGGAAACCACAGTGAACAGTCTCATTCTGTTTGAAGGTTTCATCAATATTCAATAATAACAGAAAGAAGTTCAGTTTTCAGTTACCTCAGATGGAGGCAATACATTTGGGTGGTCTTGACAAATAAATTCCCAAGTCCACCTTAGCCCAAGACAAGACTGAGCCACTTATCAGACATCTATTACTCTTTCCAAGAAAACAATTACACAATTACATAGGAAAAGCACAAAAAATGCTACTATCAATAAAACAGTAAGTTCATTCTTCTCCCTATTAAAATACTTTATCGTTAATATAATATTAATATAAGTTTCTATGTCTTACCTATCTTGAACTCGATGGGCCCCAGACGCGGATCGTCCAGGATGTTTAACCGCTTTTTCTTGCGCCAGCAGCGAGCCGGGTAGGTGTACAGCTGACCTGGAGCCACACCTGCTTCCAAAAGAAAAATCAGAGCTACTGTTACAAACATTCATCAAATCAGCACCATTCAACCAAGAAGGATTATTCAGTGAAGGCCACCGCACACTGTAACATGCCAAAATTCAAAACCACTGCTCCTAATGACGGTCAAACCACAACTCTGTGACCTTCATGTCTTCGATTCCATGACAGTTTTGCATGATGATGAAGATATCTGGTTTTATACAATACTGCTGACATCAAAGATCTGGAGGGATGACATTTGAATGAATGTAGTTTACATGGTTTACATGGGAAGGCAAACTTTAAATCATACAGAGCGTGTAGGTTTCTTGCTAAAGTAGCTAGCTTATAGGGCTGAAAGAATGAAAACTGCAAGCGATGTAATATTTCAGCCTACATTGCCAACAATGCTGTCTTATCAGTTTCTAAGTGATGGAACTTCACATAATAACACAGAGCTTGCAAAATGCATGCTTGTTAGTCAGACCAATCTTGAGCATCCAAAGAATCATGTGCCTTGACAACACAACCACAATTATCTAGCATATAGCACGCTACGTTCAGTACTCAAACCTTGAACCAGTACAAGTGGTAACAAAACACTTGACCTCAATTTTTTTAGACAATAATGACAAATTACACTCATCATCAAAATAATAGTTGCACAAATAGTTGCACCCAGAAGGAATCAACTGACAGGAATTAAACTTGGTAGGTATGAGATGGAAGTGCCTGAGATGGATTATTGGTATATAGGAACCTCTACAACCCCATGCCGAAACGTATGCACATTGTGTTAGCAAACATGCCAGCCCAACGTCAAAACATTTCATCATTTATTGTTCCTGGTAACCTTTATTTTTGATCGGAATAGCGTTGCAATCTGACACTTCCTTCTGGGTGCAACTGTTGTTTTGATCATGAGTGTAAATTGCAATGGCAAATATTTAGCCCACATCATTCAGTCCTAATAGCTTGAGAGTGAGACTGATCAAGCTAATTGTATTGTGTATTAACCTGTGCGACAGCAAACAATGTATCATATTGTATTGTATAAAATGAATTTGAGCTCAGTGTTTGTCAGTGCTCTCAACCCATTCTATGTGGTACAGCTGCATTTTTGATCCTTTTGCTAACCCTATCAAATCTTGTTTTCAGCCAAACATATGAGACTGGGTGAGGGTTTCAGATTTTCCTCTCTCTACTGTTCATGTTGATAGACAACTGCTCAAGCCGTGACTGGATTTTAGCTAAAAGTTAATTTAATAATTTTCCTAACTTTGACATTATATAAAGCAAAGAAAAAGGATTAAGCTGATACCAACATTAATTTACTAGGTGACAAGCCAGCTAGTTTAACTTTAAGCTAGTCTCACTTTATAGTGAGAGTGTAAAAAACTGGTATAAATGGATGGATATAGTGTTTAAGTCATATTAACACTGTGCTGTGTTTAATTATTTAAGTACCAAGAGAAAATAGGGTAAATGACATCCAATATTTGAGATGGTAGTGGATGGTCGTGCACCTCAGAGTTTCTGTAACTTCACACTTGCCACACAGGCCGCACAGGTTAATTTTATTGGTTACATAGATAATAATTCTAGCGATTACAGGGTTTTTCAACATTTATATATTATCCTGCTCCTGCATGTGCATTGGCTCGTTTAAATGTTCACTCACGCACACGGCAATGAAATTTATTCGAAACAATAAATCGTTTTTACATCATCATTAAGTATGTCCTATATTATTCTACATTTGTCTCAGCAAGTTATCAGTATAACCTAATTACACTGAGTATATGAACTGCCAGCCTGGTGCACTAAATTCAGCGTTCAAAACAATGGATGTGTTGGACTTTTACAAGAAAAAAGCCTGGAGCTTAACTTAAAAAAATACTGCATTTAAATCTTTTGATCATTTAAATAAAATAATACATAAAATTCAGCCCCAGTTATACCTGTTGGCAAACTGAATGTCCTCCTGTAGCAAGGCTAAATAACTAAAGTAAAAACTTTCTGGTGCCTCAAACCTCTCCCTACTGGACAGCCCTGACTTTAAAGTTTCAGCTATCTGGCTAATTGAGAAGTCACGCTTAACGAAACATTTCACTGGCCTTTGAAGTTCCCCTGGCCAATCTGTATGCAAAGAAATCCACCTCCTTTAATCCTCTCTTGTTCACACACATCAACAATCACCCAGTGCGGTTCCCACCTGGGCCTCGATGGGTCTTCTCCATCCATATGTAGCAGTTACTCTGTGCCACACCCGTCTGCGAGTCCAGAAAAGGCAGGCGCATGGAACGCTCAGCACACAGACGAGCGTTATAGCTCCTGCAGTGTTCAATCGCCTCCCGATAAAACTCTTCACCTAGACTACAGAGAGACAAGAGTTTTGCATTAGATTTAGGGTTTTAATTTTTAAATGCGTGTTTAATAGTGAAGAGAAACTAGGTTAAACCCACAGTTACAACACAGAAATGGACTGTAACTATTGGATCTTAAAGAGCCCTTATAATGGAAAACCAAAATTCTTTTATAGAGTCAGAATATACACCCATCATCAAAAGAACAGTTGCACAAATAGTTGCACCCACAGTGAATCAAGCGCTGGAACTTGGAATGGAACTTGGTAGGTAGGTTTGACGTGGTTTGATCATGACACAAGTTTTGCTGTACCCGACTGACCCAACAGCCAAGATTGCGAACATTCAGCAAGCAGTGATGCCTTCCATGAGTCATCCTGTTAGTGTCAGCACCACTGGCAGACTGCTACACGACACAGGACTACATGCAACCAGACTGTTACGACGACTGCCCTTAACACCACATCACCATCACCAAAGACTGCCATGGTGTTGTGCCAGACTGTCATGGAGTGACTCAGAATGGCAGCAGGTCATCTTCAATGACAAGTCCTGCTTTTGTCTTGGTAGAGATGGCCAAGGAATCTGTGTTTGGAGGCACCGTGGTCAGCGCCAAGACGAGCGGTTTGTTGTCACGCATCACACGTCAACTGCATGAGAATATGCAAGCTGCAACCTCTACAACTCCATACCGAGATGTCTGGCATGTTGCACTAGCAACCATAGTGGTCTGACGCCATACTGAGAGACACTACTTCTGTATGTGTAGCTCAATAAAGATTACCCATATCAGTCTAAATTCCTGGTAACCTTTATCTTCCTTCTGAATAGGATGGCAATCCGACACTTCCTTCTGGGTGCAACTGTTCTGCTGATGAAGTGTAGAAACTGTTTTGGATTCACTGCTGTTGTGATGTCAAAGAAGAGACATCTACAAATATCTGCCTGTTCAGCCTACAGTAGTTTAGCTCCAGACACTATACCATGACACACTACAATGCATCCAATCAAACCACAGATCATTTACATGCATCAGTCTTAAAGGCACAGCAGCAAAAACAGCCTTTTTCATTCTAAGGGATAAATAGTGGTAGAAAAGTATAATGTAAAAAGGATTTACGACTGGTTGTGGTGCACAAAGCAAACACAAATATCACGAATGGACCCCAGCAGGAAAACAAAACAAGAAATATGTAGTCCATGAGCCTTTTAAAGCCATAGTTCAGCAGAAGCTGCAATTAAATGTACACATATTTCCCCTTAGCCCAACTGTACATCAGCTAAAACACATGAAATGTCCAAAGTTTACTTTTACACTGGAACTGTGAGGCTATTGCAGATAATAAGTACAGATGTACTTTATAAAGTAAATTGGGTTTCCATGATATGGGGCCCTTTAATGATTCTAAAAGCTCACTCATAGAAGGTTATTACATGAACTTATTTACTGCCTGATACCACAGCCATTGTTTCACAACAGTTCTAAAATAAGGTTTTGGCTTAAAGTTTCCACTCATAGTGGAGGGGTACATGCAGGGCGTTATAAGACAAAATAGTACAGTATTTTTCAGATTTCCCACTATATTATCCCTAGCAGTAATGCATATAAAATATGTGTATGTTCACTGGTCATTTTGGACACTAAATAAACTGTCTGTGTTTGTGCTGACATGATGTAGACATCACAACCTCTGGTTCCTATCACTATTGTGGAGAAATAGAGTCTGTTGGTTTCTCTACAGTGAATCATTTCGCACTAAGAATTTCCCCATCAACTACTTTTGCTAAGCATAGCATAAAGACTAGTCAGTGGCAACATAGCATTCCATGATCACATGACGACTTACGATGACTTTAAGGATCATGCTGTAGTAATTTCCGAATTATTGGAAATAATGTTCTTCCTGTGGGAGCATGCCCTTGACCCTCCTGACAAAAGGGCGCCCTCACCCTAACTACAAAGCCATTGCTGTTATCTGTACAAATGAACAAATATATGTCCGAACAAATACTGTGTATGTCACAGTCATTGCACAAGTGGAAACTGAATTGAACTGAGTGGATTTTAAGGTTTCGGGAACTTGGCATTCCAGAGTTATTTGGTACCAGTTCTATGTTCAGCCATGTGTAAACAGTGTAATTCCATGCTGAATTACTCTGGCTTTTCAGATTTCAAAACCTCCTCCATGAGTTTTTCATCATGCCTATCATTTGTTTTACCCCACAGACTTCAATCCACATTTACAATCCCTCTAACTCTTGCAGTTTTCAAGCTAAAACCGCCAAGCTTGGTATACACAGTAACTGCTGCAGTATTCCCCATTTTGTTGGGTTATTTCACTCCATCACTCCATCTGTCCATGGACAACCACTCGTTCTGCCACTGCTCCAGTTAGCAAGTTACATACAACAAACCTACAGATTTCTTTTCATGCCTTCTTAACTCGTGTTCCACTTTCAACAGGGACATCTTCCTTGCCTATTCACAAAATGTACTATTTAGCCTTAATAAATCTCACATTTCATGGTCTGATGGCAAGAATAGAAAAACGTAACATCAGCACTCTTTATTGTCTGGACATGGTGGTGGGCTTACAGAGCTCACGTGCAAAAGAAAATGCCCAGTCAACGTTTTAATTTTCTCCACTGGAGAGTACAAGGTGGAAATGAGTGCAAGCAAAGATGCTGAGGTACATACTGTAAACACTGGATTTTTTACTGCAGGGTCTGCAAGTAGAGCACCCTCGGACTGCAGATGGAAAGTTGCATTTAATTCCCTTTTTTTGTATTCAAGTTTTCAGTACACGGTTCTCTGCAGAAGTCAGAGATCATTTCCAGTCAAAACAACCACTGAATACAGTTTATTCATTTTCGGGATGATAAGACAAGATAATCCACGTGCATAAGGAAGAATAAGGTCAAATAAGTACAAGAACAAGAGCTTCTAAAACTGGAGGTTAAACCTTCTAAAAGTTATACAGAAAGCAGGACTCCTAACAACTATGCAAGACCTGCCAGACCTCCAAAACTCTCATTATCAGAAAAATTTATTACTTTTGTCCAGACCCTTTCTCTGTTACAAGGTGAGCCATCTCCTTATTGGCCGTATGTAGGGGTGGAACTTGCAGCAGGACATGGCTACCACTTTGTTGCTCTTTGTTGTTACCCAATCAGAACACAGTAGGTGAGATGACCAATGAGAGCACATTGGGCTCATCAGGAGGTGTGGCATTTCAGACAAAGGGTAAATAAAGTATGGATATACAGCATGAGAAAAATAATGTATTTTGGGAAAAATTAAGCATGTAAATCTATTCTAGCGAATCCCAAAAATATAATTATAGACACTGAAAATGAGAATAACAGATCCCCTTAACAGTTTGTATCTTTGAGAGAGGAGAAAATCAATCTCCACTTTTGCTTCAGATCTATTAAAACCCACAGGTGTTTCTGTCTATCCTACCACTGTGAGAGGACAAGTGATTGCGATATGTCTAAAAGGATGTGCAGCTATCAGGAAGCTGGAGTTTGAGATTACTTGGATTGTGAGAAGTGGGAAAGACTTAACTTTGGAAATGTGGAATAGTGTCCCTGATGATTTCTTTGGAAAATTGATAGCACGTCTCCTGAAAAGAATGGGAGCTGTAATAAAGGTGAAGCATAGACACACTAAATACTGAAAAAAACTGATGCTGTTATTTAGCTGATCAGTGTAATTTCCCATGAAATATGTTTTCGGCTTTTTTGCTTACGCTAAGTAACTAGCTTGAGACATTTTGACTAAAAATAAATAAATGAAGGGCAGCCTCTGACATTTGCACAGCACTGTGGATCTCCAAGTTTCATTATTTTTTAACATTTGAAAAAGCTTAATTTAAGAATTTAATTGTAAATTTAAAATTGGAATTGTCAAAGTGAATATTAGCTGTTGCAGAAGTTGCAGTTACTTCTGGCAATAACACAAAATATTATATTTGATAATATTTTAAAATATTACTTATTTTATTACTTATTATTACTTATTTTAAATGTTAATTATTTTTTTCACTTGTAGCTAACAGAAAAAAATACAGTTGTGCATGCAATATTGTTTAGCCCACTTTTTGATATATTTTCATACCTGTTTGACTTTGAAACATATTTTAACTTTTGGGTTTGTCCATTATTTTAACAACAGTGTAGACTGTAAACAGTGTTCTGATATGAATAAATCATGAAAATGGTAACTTTTTGATTAATAAATGAGTAGAGTTCTACTGAACACCAAGAATACTGTGGATCTGGCCATGCTCATACCAACAAGAACATGAGCTGCACTGCAAGAAATGAAATCTTGTTAAGTAATATTACCTTATATGTAGTTAATATATCTTAAAATTCTTAGTATAAGATTACTGTAAGCTTATTTTAAGATTATTGTACTTATTTCAAGACAAGTATTTGTGTACTTGTTTTAAGTGATTCTTGTAAGACGAATTTTCTCACTACACTGCCAGATAATTTGGCCTGTTTCAAGCAAATTTCCTACAAATGAAAATCTGTCTTACTAAAATTACTTAAAACAAGTACAAAATACCTGGAAATAAATTAAATTATCCTAAAATTAGCTTACAACAGTTTCAAAATGAATTTTAAGCTAGATCAACCCTTTTACTTGTCAAGATACCACTTTATGCAGTGTGGGTAACAGAGCCAGAGCACGCTGAGCTTTAGTGATATATCACAGCTCACTTTAAAACAATAAGAAGCACTACTAAGGCTGGAACCAGGGCAAAGAATGAAGCCAAATTGCATCATGCACCAATGAATACATTGCTAAACCAACCCTTGGGACGGAAGCTGACACTGGCTCAAGGCGGTATGATGTAACTATGAATGCACTGGACACCATGATTGGTAGACTGACCCATTTTTGCCAGCGGGGCAATGGAGGACAGCCTTCAGGCTCAGTGCTGAGTCTGCTTAACTTAAATATCCAGCCCAGCCCCAATCCAGTCAGCCGAAACAATGTAAACTGTGCATGGAGTTTAAAACTTTGTATCTTTGTTTCAACTTCATCGAATCCTTGATCTGTTTGGTTCAAGGCATCTAAACTTCAGAGGTTCTGTCTAAAGGTTGCAGAGGTGCACTCCCAAAAAGAAAAACAAAAGTGAGCTATCAAGAAGCCTTATCCTCCAGCTGCTCAGATGCTGCTGGCATGCTTTGATCTGTAGGAAGCCCGAAACTCATTCTGTTATGACTTCACGATTCCATTGTTTCAATCTTCCTCAAGCATCAAGCTAAAAGCCTGGATTATACACCTTTCCAACTAAAGTTTGCCACTGAAGTAAAATGACAGCATTAAGGCTAATAAAATAACAAGGACTGCACATTCACCAACAACAGAAAAAAGAGAACTGGACTGTACAGCACTGCACCACCAATTCATTCTGTTTCATTTTCAGTTTTTCAGCTTCAGAGAAAAAGCAGGAAACCTTTAACACAGAAGCCTCAACAATTAAATCAATTAATCTTTCAGCTCTGAGTCTGTGCACTCTTTGCCTTTATTACAGCTTCCATTCTTTTCAGGAGACTCACATTCAGTTTTTCAATCTGTAGGGATATTTTTCCACACCTCCAAAGTTCAGTCTTAGAAGTTGGTCGCATTCTCTACTTCCCCTGCTCTCAAACACCTTCATTGATGTTGAGGTCTGGACTGGTGAGACCTGTTGGGTGGTCAGTCCATTATTCTGAGAAGACTAGCAGCTTCTTTGCTTTATTTGCCAATTTTCTTTTCTTTTTTGTCTATTTCTTTTTTCTCCGTAACAGATTCTTGACAGATACACATGCTTTCAGACTCATAGTGTTGAGGTGTCTTCTCACACTCAAAGGAAGTAGAGAAACACGTGGAATTTTCAGAGTTTCTCAATTTTCTCAAAGATGAAAACGTTAAGGGCTGTTTAACTGATAGTGAGTGTTGTTATGGTTTACTAGGTCTTAACATTCCTTTTTCTGATGCAAGTGGACTATCTTACATCCGAATCCTACTAAATGAATAATTTGTACCTAGTGGCCATTTTGAATGGAAATCAAATGAATTCTGGTCTGCTGACTTGGGCACTGTACTGTTTCTGTTCACTGTTATGAATTCCACTGCTTCTATTCAAAGCCTACTGGATAATTTAGCAGGATTCAAAATTTACCTTTCACTTTTTGGTCTGACTGTTCTTTCGTAATATCAAACAGAGCTGAATGAATGCAAGAGCAGTAAAAATACAGCTTCAAAGAAAGGGGCTAGGGGAAGAAGAGATGGAAAAAAAACTAATATCTACATCTAGTATGAACTAATATGAACTTCTGTAATCTCGACTGGAACTGCTTGGCATTCTAAAGCGAAGCAGCGTCTCAGACAGTATAGCAACGACCAGGCAGGAAGATGTGTGCATGCACAATGAGCGTACCTGTTCTTTATGACGGTTCCACTCGATTGCCTGGAAAGAGAATCAGAGAGAGATCTGATGAGCAAAAAGAGAAAAACCTTTTCATTACAGTCTGTGCCCTAAATCCTGAAGTAACAGTCAAACATATCAGGCCTTTTATGAGCCTCCTTAATTATATTACACCAAGCACACTAAAGTGCATCGAGAAATGTTCCAAAATTACCTGGACATTTTTACAAACCTGAAAGAATGCACCTCTTACCCAATCTGGAGATTTCAGGGTTTGTTACAACAGAGAAATATTTGGTGTTTTGCAGGCGATTTGGCAGAGGGGAGAAGAGAGTGAGGCTGCTGGTAATAGAGGGAAAATCAATACGAGAAAGCAGAAGCCCGGAGCTAAACCAGCCAGAGTTTAACTTGCCGTTCGTGGCGAGGAGGGCATGAGCGGAACCCACCGGGAAAAGAGTGCATGCTGGCGTATTTAGCATGTGGAAGTGTTTCTCCCTCGTTTTATTTATGAGCGTGCTCGGAGTGTAGCGGGTGAAAGAGCAGTTGGAGTGTGTGTATGGTTTTTAGCTGAGACTCTGTCTTGGGCCCAGTTTTACTTATAGCATTTCAGTATTACGCAGATGCTGGAGACAGAGTTGAAACAATGGATTCACTAATATCTTCCACTAATATCGTCTTTTCTGAGATTTGTTCTGGAGAAAGGTCCTAAGAAAAACTGTTCACCCCTTTGTGCTTCTGAGTGTACGGAGATTCAGAAGAACAAATCCTGAATACGAAAACACTGATGAAGGTCAGAATCTTTGTGTATGTGGGTTTTAACAAGCTGCACATTCACATGGCACCCATATCCATATTCAATATAGTGAACAAAGGCTATCTGACAGCATACTAGTGCAGACAGTCCTCATATCTGG
The DNA here is from genome assembly GCA_034552555.1 of Semaprochilodus insignis. Taxonomy (NCBI): domain Eukaryota; kingdom Metazoa; phylum Chordata; class Actinopteri; order Characiformes; family Prochilodontidae; genus Semaprochilodus; species Semaprochilodus insignis. The sequence continues at coordinate 7,486,569 of CM067488.1, forward strand.
TTTTATTTTGGCTGAGTTAGACTGCAATTAGAAATGTCAGCTCATTCGGAGCAGAGAGATAAACAAAAGCATCATCTGTATTATCTGTATTGTTATTAGTGTCAGTGATTACTTTTTCCTGTAATAAAGTAGCATAACAAATTACAGCTTAAAATGACTGTAATCACACTACAGTGACAGACATCATTACAACTGTGCTACATGCCTTTCTCATATGAGTGTGTTCACACCTTTGGTTTGATTCAAATAAACCCTGGGTGTGATGGTTCTGTTAGTGTAGTTTGTTGGTGCAAGTAAGAACGCTGCCATCTGAACTCTGATGTGCACCAAACACGCAAACCGAGAACCCCTGAGCAGGTTTCTGGTCTAGGTTTGCTTCAAATTCGAATTTAAATGCAATATGGACTAAAGCTGTGTAAACAGACCAGAGACTTCTTTTGGTACATGCTTGTTATGAATGTTATTCATTATCTCAGAACCAGGAAATTATAGATCGGATAGTTTGTGCTTTAAAACGAGGGTACGGAAAGTTGGACGTCATTATAAAATACTCAGTATACACGTTGCTTTCTCCACTCTGTAAAAGTAATGAGCCACTCGAGACTGTTATAAAGATAGCGCAGATAGTCTTGTGGCTTCTTGCACTAATATCAGTGGACAGACGAAAAAGATGTAAATAATCAACAAACCCAGACAGAACAGAAAACAGCATGTTTCAGAAAGTCTGGTGGACGTAGCTCGGTCATCACAGTTGCTGTACATCACAATATCTGCCCGATCACTTTTGACCTTTTTCTCAGAAGACTTTTGTTTACACTTTTTGGTTTGATATTAAATGTCAATGTGAACGCTAAGCAAACCAGACTGTCCAAACCAAGTGAGCCAAACTACAAGTATAAATGCACCCTAAGAGAGCAATTACGAACAATGCATTTAAAACACATAGTCTATGTACATAACTTGTGTGCAGGTTTCCTGTGACAGCCAACTGCATGACTTTGACTGCAAATGTGACTAACACACATTAAGAGCTATCTAACAGCATCTCATCGTCCTGAATTAAAGTCTAGCTAAAAACCCCAATTTTCAGGTCAGCTTCACCTGAACAGTAAATGGAAAAAAATGAGCAACAGCTCTTTATTTACTGCGGCAGGTTTTTTTGTACTACAATTGTTTTGTTTGTGTGGTACATATTTGTATGGGGTTTAAAGAATGATTTAACAATAATAATAACAACACAATAATAATAATGAGTAGTGAGATTCCTTTTTCCAAAAAAGTAATATGTCAATAAATTCCATTGCAGTTTGCAGGTATTAATTTGCTTCTAATGGATTACTATTATGGCTAAAACTACCCTCAACACTGACCGTTAGACCTGACTGTTAGAATTTCAGAATAACTAAACAACTGCTCATCGGACAAAAAAATTGTCATCTTGTGTGTTTAAGGTGTGTTTAGCAGGTATACACCATGATAAACACATGAATACACCTGAATTAGATCAGTTAAAGAGAGCCTGTAAACAGCAGACCCCCCAGGAATTCGCAATTTTTGCAATCACGAGAATTCATGCAACTTTAACCAATACTCGCAGTGTTAACCAAGGCTTGCAATGTTTGTGCAGCTAATCACTACATCATTTCTGCACTAATCATGTAAATCTGCGAAGTGCTTTCAAAACCAAACATGCAGCTTCTATGCTACGCGTTGGAAGCCACAATCAGAATGCTCTTCTGCGTCTTTTGAAAGCAATGTCTTTGAATTTCTACACTGCAGCCAATTCATCAAAACCACCCCAACAGCGCATAACCACCACCACCCATGATATGGCAGTTCTGGGCTGATATACATATCTGTCTAAGATGATACATAATAATGAGATTACATCTACCTTGATTAGCAGCAACAGAAAAACATAGCATGTATTGCTGGGGGGTTACAAGTATAGCACATATTGGTCAGATCTAATCATCTGTCACATGCCAATCTTTTTTTTTTTTTGTTCAAAGTAATTTACTGCAGGTACTAATATAATTCCCATATCATCTCATATAATTCCCATATCATCTCATATAATTCCCATATCATCAAGCATCCCTAGATGTCGACATTCTATTCCTTTATTGTTTGATTTTCCCTCCTGTTCCTTCTTAAATAGTTCATTTTTTCAGACTTGCGAGGGCTGACCGTTACTATTTGAAGTTTTCATGGCCTTTTAAAATGCAGGCCCACAGTTTTGCTGGTGCATTTTGTTCCAACTTGTTTCCAACCACAAAATGTATTTGCACCGGCACTCGGTACACTTAGTCAACAAAATGCTTGTTATCAGAATCAGTCCTTCCAAAAAAAACATCTTTGAACTGCTAGCACACTCATACAAACGCATGCACAAGCCTTTAAAATACAGAGCGTGTGATGTGGAAAGAGGCATGGACTTAAAAGCGACCACACTAATTCTCAAAGCTGAAGAAAGAGGAAGAGAAAAGGCTGAGGGGGGGGGAAGGCACAGATACAAAGCTGCTGGTCCTGAGGTTCCCTCGTAAAGCCCCTCCTTGTTCTCACCATTCCCAATCAGAACGCAAACCCCTCCCTCCACCCCTCCTCCTTCCCTCTGCCCCGTTCCTGGAGCTCTCTGAATAACTCAAGCCTTCAATAATAAGTTGACAGCTGTAGAAAATGGCCGCTCTCGATTTGGTTGCTTCCCCACACAATCTCATTACGTTATGCTGTGCCTGTGTGCCCTTGAAAGCTCGGTAAAGTGTTTTTGCTGGAGGATGCTAGAGAACTCACTGTATGAGAAAACACAGCGAAAATAGGCCAGAGTGGCTAGGAGCAGCAGCAGGCTCACCAGGCTGCAGACTCCAAGATACCTGATGAATGCTGTTTTCCTCCCCGGATTAAGCAAACGCTCTGAAATTAGAGCAATACATTTGCAAATGTGCACAATTTCACACCAAACACGGTCGATTAGTCTAGTGTGTATGTTGTGCTAATAATGAGGAAGGTGATGGTTTAGGCATGCAGTTTGTACAATGCTAATAATTCAGAAGCCTCCATTACTCTCTAGCTACATTAGTGTCATCGAATCCAAACAAGCAAACTTTGAGCACCAAACATGTCTTGGCTGATGGACTACGTTTAGTTTAAGGGCTAAACTGTGTAAATTGGATTTTTCACTGAACAATCACTTTAAATGTCCATGTGGAACCCTAAAGCTGTTCTATGTAAGCTTGTTGAAACTGAAAGAAGGAGCATTACGATGTCGGCAGAGGGAAGAAGATAAAATGTGCTATGCATGCAGTGCTGTAAGTCACCCTGAAATAATCGTTTAAAAGTCAGAGGCATCAGGACAGATTTCACTGGGAGTTTTTTTAGACCATGACACACATCCAGTACATGCATACATGTTAACATCACATACAGGCTCAGAACAAAAGCCCAGCTCAATGTTTAGGTCTCAAATACAATATGAACACTATACAGAGTTCCCTTTGGGACAACTAACTGCAACTACTGATTATTTTTATTGTCAATTAATCTGTTCATCAGTGTTTCCCAAAGCCGACAATGGCATCCTCATATGTATTGGTTTGTTCACACCCCAAAGATATTCAGTTTGCTGGCATGCAAAGAACACCGCAAATATTCAAAGAAATTAAACTGAAATCAGGGAATTTAAAAATACTCAAACCAATGAATTGATGATCAAAACAGTTGATGACTGATTAATCTCTAAGTTCTTTTTCAACACACTCACAATTACTAAATTCATCTCCTTGGGGGAGGGATCCGAAGCACAACCCACGTTCCCAAATGTTCTTCCACCCGTAGTGTGCAATTACTTATTTCCACCAAAGAGGTCTGCAAATACCCAAAACACACACGGTATAGCTTTCAGGTGAGCCAGATTATAACAAGACTTCCTTAACAAGGTCTCACACTTCCTGAAGATATACAATGCTAGATTTACTCTCCCAAATCCCTCCCAAGCATGGACTCTGTAGACTGTAAGATCTGTAGACTACAGCCAACCAACTTAGTCTCAGACTGAGATTCAGAGCCAACATCAGGGAGGGGAAATCACAATGTCACCCTGGTTTAAGATTTGGGTGAATGGTTTCTAGAGTAAGTTGCTGGCGTCTATAAAGTCACACGGCACCTTTAAAGGTAGACGTCAGTTCTTTGCCAGCAACGGGTGACGCAGATCAAATCAGCAAGCATCTTCAGCAATTACTCTTGTGCTTTGATTACATTTGAGTTCATTATAACTCATAATTCAAAGTCGCAGCAGAGTGGCAAGCGCCGGGTTGTTGCCACGCTGGCAGCATGTAAAGTCAGCTCGGTGCAAAGAAAAAGCTTCCGAATTCTAATTCACTGCTCTTGTCAACTCACAGAGCTATTTTGGGTCGCATCTGCATCCTCAGGGGTTTGTTCTCAATGGCAAAAATCACGTCTAAGAATGTGCAACAGCAACATGATCATCTGTGTTCATGTTTAAGCTTGTGAACAACACACCTGACAAGACAAAGGAATAAACAAACGGAGCCTCGAGTATGGGGGGGGGGGGTGCCTTTTGCCCCATTCCTTAAAAAAAGAAGGAGAGAGAAAGAAAGAAGGAAGGAAGGAAGAAAAAAAAAAACACACCGTCTCGACACAAGGCAAACCAAGGGGGGATGATTGGGTAAAATCAAAAGCAGAGAGAAGTGGGTAGCAAATAGCTAGCAGCATCTGAGCCCCAGTGCCAGGCAGAGGAAGACCCTCAAAGGTAGCAACTCACTGACAGACACAGACACACACACAAAGAACCCCCCTCCTCTAACCTATTTTAATTTGGACTGGTAGAGAGGATGACAGGACGCACAGTCCAAATCGGACGATGATATGACCCCTAAAATCACAGCTTGTAAGTTACTGACCACATCGCCCAATACCTCACCAGCAATGCTCCAATTAGGCTCAATTAACAGAGTTTCTCCTTAACAGAATTAGAGGGCTCCCTCTAGAGGAGATGGTTTGTCAGCAGAGGAGGCAGAACTTCACTCTGGTGAACTGCTCTAGTAAACTGCTGAACAATAAAATTAGACCTGTACCAACGTGGACGTTATGGGTCAGCGATGATATCCAATTTCATGTGTATAGTGTCCTGCAGCTGAAAACTCCTCCTCAAATGACCTGTTTCTAAATGAAATATATCCTTCACACAATTTCTACTCATTTGATGAGATTTAGACTTAAACAAAACATAGAACATAAAATGTTTTATACCCATCTCCCCTGCCCCTCAAATATGTTCAATACTGCAAATAAATAGTATATGTACATTAAATGGATTTGGATGTGACTTATCTGTTGATGGCGATGTAGATCCATAAACATCTATAACATGAAGAAATTGGGACTATGCATATCTGAATTGCTACGACAAGAGAAAATATTTTTTATATTTGTAAATAGTTAAAAATGTATTTAAATGAATGAAATGCACATAATTTAGCATGGGTGCCAGATATATCAATAAATATTTCCTCCGATATCAGTTTGAAATATTAGTCAAATATCAATCAACCAATATAAGTAAACATCTGTTGATGCCAATATTACTCCAATATTATTGTGCATCCTGAATTGGGCATCAATTACAGAAAATATGAAAATGGTATGGAACTGTCATCAGGTCAGAGAGAGTAATATTATTATGTACATTAATAAAGAAACTGCACCCAGCAAATCTATTGTGATCATACTTGTGCTCAAACTTTGCTTTAAGAGAGATAGCACTTTCTTTTCCAATCCCAATACTGAAACCTTGAGTATCGCCAGATACTCATACTGAAACGATATTATTTCCATTATTGGCCCTAGAAGGTTTCAAATTTTAAGATAAAACATATTCATAAATGTATACACCATTCTTATACTACCTATACACTATGTATTCACCTTACTGTTTTCATGTGACGTTATCATGTGGTCTGTGATGTTATAAAGCATTGTTGCTTTTCTTTGCTTTACAATCTGCAGCAATTCGGTGCTAATATTTATGTGGGTCTTGTGGTGTGGTGTAATCACTGCAAAGCCAAAGGCACATTTCCAGAAATGGACCATCTGTTTCCAGAACTTATCTATCTGTTTATCTGCCCAGCAGGGCATGTCAAATACTCAACACTGCAGATGCAAAGAGTCACAAATAAATTAATGTACGTGGAGGTGAGAGCATTAGTTGCTAGTCTGGACCGGGGCCTTTCTGGGACTGTTTAGAGGGGGCAATCTACACACACACCCATCCCCCCATTGCTACTGGAATTACACTATGTAATTCTCAAGCACTCCTCGTTTTTCGCTACACACCACCTCCACCTCTCCCTCCCTCTACCAGCCAAATGATTTATTTTGTTCCTTTTCATCTCTTTCTTTCTCTCTCACTCTCTTTCTCTCATTTTCTCAGCAGATGTGCCAGAGCACTATCCCAGCCATCTGAAGATAACCAGTTTACTGAGGTGCGGAAGATGGAGGAATACATATAGAACTTAACACCATTACATGATTTAAGCCATGTTCTCCAACTTTATTACATTACTAGAGTGGCCCCAGCTATGCACTACTTATGAACTGTTCCTATACTATGCTATATGCATGTAAGTATGTATAACTCAGCTTATAAGACAACAATGACCATGGAAGTCTAAAATCGTATGTCTCAATGCCAAAATGTGTCTCAACCATATATTGCTCACTGGGAATGGGAACCAATGGTCTAGCCTATTTTGTGATACTCCAGAATGCCTAATCGTTGCCGTTCCTCAACCTTCCTGGCTTTGCACATTTTTGTACATGATTCCATTCATCACCCACTTCTCAGTCTGATGTACTATAGTGTAGAAAATGCAAAAAATAAGCAAAGCATAGAGCTGCCAGCACTGGGAATGCGAACTACTTGTCCAGTCAATTAGATAATATTCCAAAACCCAATGTTTCCCATTCCTAGTGCCAGGGATACCTTACTTTGCCTATTGTTTTTTTTTTTTTTTCCTCAGAACCTCGTTTTTTTTCTGATACGTTGTACAGCATGAATAAACAAGGTCAGTACGCTGTCGTACCTACTATCACACTGTAAGGTTTTCACATAGCAACCGCTCTATCAATCAGAATTTCAACAGCATTTCAAACAGCACTACACTATACTCATTTTCGGTAATGAATTAATGTTCTCTATATTTGTATGTTAGAGCATTTCAGTTCAGTAAAGTGGCTGTAACTGGCTAGGAAAGACAATACTGTGCAGAACTGCAGAGCTGTACACTTTCCACTACACAATAAACGCACACACACACACACACACACACACACACACACACACAGCACACCGCATATAGTTTCCTCGCTAAAGCATTTGTGCTTAGACGCTGGTTTCTCATCAGCATGCATGATGTCAATATACCAATATGCAGAATTCTTATCTATTGCGAAAAACCCTCTGAAACATTTGCCCATTATACTGAATTACTGTCGGGCTTTTGCTGGCACAGCCTGCTTGCATCCATAAATCGCAGCCAATGCTGGGACATGTTCCTGATGTCCAGCCTCACTTTCAATCAGCGACCTGCAGCAGTACAAGCAAAACCAGTCGTCATCTCAAGCGCACTGCCGAATGTGAAAATGCATGGGGGTAAATTCCTATTCCTTCTGACGTAATGTATGTTTATAGCTTATGGTGTCTGAACTACTACAACACTCTGTGGAAAACTCAAAGCATCATCCAGTTATAAATTAGATGTGTAGGGGAAATGCAAAAATGGGCAAAGCGTAGGGTTCCCAGCACTGGGAATAGGAACCAATGGTCTAGTCTATTACGCAATACTCCAGAATACTTTATGGTTGCCATTCCTCAACCTTCCTGGCTTTGCACATTTTTGCACATGACTTGATTCATCACTCAGTTTTTAAGTCTGGTGTATTACAGTGTAGAAAATAAGCAAAGCAGAGGACTGGAAATGGTGTCCACTTGTCCAGTCTATATTCCAAAACCCAATGGTTCTCATTCCTAGTGCTGGGAACACCTTGCTTTGCCCATTGTTTTTGTTTTCCCTAATCGAACCTGATTCAAATCCTGAGCCAGTTATCAGTCAGATGTGTTTTAGCAGCCAAAGCACATTTGTATGCAGAGCCAGAACTGTGAACCATTGTTTTTGTTTCTGGAGCAATGGTTTCCATGATATTCCCAAATCAAATACAAGAGGAATATCAGGGGTGTGTGGGATCAATAGAGCAGGGATTTGAACCTTTTTTTTTTTAGTACCGTCATCACAATCACCAACGTTTGCCATTCGTTATCCAGTCTGCACAGCAATCTCTCTGCTTTCTGACTCATAGGCACCTGTTCAGTGGTCCTTTCAAAGCATCATCATTCTGCCTCTCAACAAGAATTCAGATTTGGTTTGTTTTCTTCAGTGATGTCTTCACCTCACTCCATTCAGACCTATATGAGGCCATTTTTGGACTCTTTCAAGAGGCCACGCTGATGGATGCCTGGTGGAAAAGGCTGGCGAGGACTGCCTGGACAGCGTAGAGATGTTTTTTCCTTCTTTCACTACTTTAATAATGTTTAAGGGTCTCAGTACAGGATCCATCCACGTAATAACAGCCAAAGTAGAAGAGCCATAAATCTCTTCTGATGGAATGGTGTGCCGGACTTGGGCTGCGCATTGCTCTACGAGTCTAAAATGCACAGGCTGATTCACACTGACACACACACACGTACACACATGCATGCACACCGCACATCAACTCTCAGCAACACACACCATCACACAGACAAGGCTATAGTAGCAAAAAAAATGATTCAAATGTAGAGGGCTTGCCAGTGCGGACATTTGAAGAGCATGATGCTGATGTTCGGCCGGTCGATAAGCACAGATGTAGAAAAATACAGGCAGTGAACATGCGACACACCCACACACTCAAAAATGGACCACTACACAGTAGATTATCCATACACTGCAAGTAATTACACACACACACACACACACACAATACACTATCAGACATCAAAAGAACTCAGAGAGCACAGATGCACGTTGGAAAAAGAGTACGAACATGATTTCTTACTGCTTTTATGCTGCAACTGAAGCACTAGAAGGAACATTTGTTAGATCTGTTTGTTTAAAGGCCTGCCCTGTAGGCATTCTCTGTGGAGACCAGTCTACAGCTGTTTTGCTGCATGGAAGGACCCTTTCAATCAAAATGGCCTGTTCAGTTCAATGTAGTATGGGCCTGAGAAAAGTCCCTCCTGTAAGGGCACCAATGCTTAAGAGATGCTCAACCAAGGGGTCCAAGCACTACAAAGAGCCTGTGCGAATTTGGCTTCAAACAAAAGAAACTTCAAAAAAGAGTGCTACCTTAGATCACGATGCATTCATGTATAAACACTGTGCATCTCCAGGGTTCTTTCAAAATGGTTTGACTGTGATCTTAATGTTTATTATACTGAATCACCAGGAACTGACACCTGACTCCTTCTTCCTTCGCCTTTCCCGAACATTGAACCGTACCCCCGGATCCTCTCATGTTCGTGCCACAAGCAGTCCCACCTGCCTACAGCTGAGCGGAGTTTCTCCGAGGTCTGCACCCTACGCTCCCGCTCGCCCCCATTAAAGGTGGAACTTGGCGGTATAGTGCATGCGGCCTACTGACGGTGACTATTCACCATGAGGTCCCTGAGCTCCAGCGCCATGACTGACAGTCAGTTAGGTAGCTTTGGAGAAATAGGTCATAGAGCTAAAAATACCTATCTCTCTCTCTCTCTCCCTCCATCTCTCTCTCTCTCTCTCTCTCTCTCTCTCTCCTTGTGGTGAAGACAAAGAATATCTCTAAAAAAAGGAAAGATGGAGAAAGCAGCCCACCAGCCTCAGAAAGAGACAAAATGCCCCTACAGGATTCTAGTTCACCTTATGCAAACAAATAAAATGGGGGATGTTGGTGGTGGGGGGGCGGGCAGAAGAAGGATACTTCTTCGGTACACTTGAGGCTGGGCCTTCTTAAGGACTGGCTGAGCAGCATGGAATGGTATAGAATTAGTTTTCCTCAAATCAGCGAGGCAAAGCGGAATAACTATCAGAACTGTCAGCCTTGGATGAAAGGACTGGGAGAGACACGGATATCATCCACCACAATAGGTGGCCTGAGATAGGAAGAAATGGGAGAACAGCAAGAGAAAGTGGGGAGTAAATGCTGAGAGGATGCTGTTGAGAGGAACACTTATTAAATGATGGCCAGACAGGCCAGACAAATGTGAAGCCCAGCAGACAAGCAAGCAAAAAACGGAAAAGCAAGGCTAGACTTCTCAAGTCGGAAAAGGAGGACAAGCAAAAGGAGGGAAAGAGATTAAAGGAAGACTAATCCAGCAGAAAAGGTTAGGATTGCCAGTGTGTGCTGTCAGTTTCGGGGGGATGTCTGGTAACCCATCATCACTGTGTTATCCAGCCACCCGAGTCTAATAAAACTGTGACTTTTAAAAATATCTGTCTGTGTTGTATACAGTGGAGCTCCTAAACAAAATTCCTGCCTAAGTTATTGTTCCAAAACTATACTGCATTTTAACTAGGTCCTTGAAATACAGTCACTGAAGGTCGACATGTCAGAATAAATCAGCTACTGTGCACCCGTAACAGCCCTTTCCTTTGTCCTATCTTTGTTTTTGTGTGTGTGTTTGTGTGTGTGTGTGTGTGTGTGTGTGTGTGTGTGTTTTTATGCGAATGTATAAATGAACTGAGACATAGCCTCTACATCGGAGAAGGCCTAAAGGAGAGTTCACGACTGGATGGAATGCTCCGTTCCAAAAACTGACCAGTGAAATCAGTCCGCTGGGTTTCACCTGCTCCCCTCATATTTCACCACTGTAGCCTCCGAAAACATGAGCAAACCACTGGAGATCAGTTTGCTGAGGGCAACTTTCCGTCTACGTCGTTGTGATCTTTCATCCTAGGCTGCTGTTACTGGGCTACCGAGGCAGTGATATTCACATGGCAGAAGAATATAACTCTCCATGACTTACCAACGGCATAACTTCCATGACAATCAGTCCTAACATAACTTAACACTGCTGCCTCAAGTCAAGCTGCCTCAGTATGAGAGCCAGTCCTGCATCCTGCGCTTCCCAATGCGAGGCACGTAGAAAAGAAGGGTGCTTATCCTCCTCAGTTTTCAGTCAGGGTTTGTACCGAATGTCTCCTGCCTGCTCTGGAAGCGCTTCCATTTCACTTACTCCAACACGCGCTGCTGCTGCTGCTGCCTCGCATCCTCCTCACACATGAAATACCGAGGAGCACACAGCACATTTAGTGAACTGAGGAAATACCGAAATACAGAATGTGCCCTTTTTAAAGGTCCCTGTCTGCAAACCTGCTCAAAGCACCGGGAGCCTGCCTGCCTGCCCAGACGTCTCTCCTGTCACTCCACACAAAGGAATCTAATAGAAACTTGACTGCGCGTCCACCGCTCAGTGTTTGGGCTGCGTGTTCACTCCCATGCTAGTTGCTCGCATGCCAGAAGAGAGCGGAGGAACATTAAGCTAGGCCAGCCCAAACATCGCCCACGAAAACAGCTGTCACTTCGCACTCTCTGGTTCACACACAAGAAGAGTTAGTCGTGTGGGGGACATTTTTTTAGAAATCTTGGCTCAGTAAAAAGAAGAAGGAGAGGAAGAGGAAGAAGAAGAAGAAGAAGAAGACAAGCGGACCTGGATTCCCACAGTAGCCGCCGGCGTTACCACAGCCAGCATACCAATGAACGCTGTGGCTCCTCACACAATGCACACAGGTGAAATCCCCCCGCCGAAACGCGGGGAAACAGCCTCTTCTGCTCGAGGCATACGCGGCTAAAACTCGCCTAGTCCTCAAGCAAGTTCACCGCGATCGATGTATTGAACGCGAGGACAGCGGGTCACATTAAAAGGCACTTTAACATTCCTCCATATGCAAGAGAGAAAAAAACGGCAGGGCAGTAATGATCACCTCTGCCTCTCAGAACCATAACCATGTTCCGCGAGATGCTGGAACCACAGCCTGCGCTCCGGATCCCTCGCGCTACATGGCCAGCATATAACCCATCACAGCCTAAAAATCCTGCCGGCAACACAGACTTTTCTCCGGGTTTAGAGCGAATTAATTCTCCGTTAATTCTGATATTTCCCAGCAGCATGTTCTAGCTCCGAAAAGGAAAACGAATTATAAAAGCTGGAAATATTTTACTTACGATTTGAGAGGGTTTTGGACCGCCGTGGCCATTGTGATATAGAATGATACAATGTAAGGCTGCAGATCCCCGGTATTGTACATGAAGCGTCCTAATATACCAGCAATTTCAATTTCATTCATTCTCTGGGGCTGCGGCTGGACGAGCCAGCCAATAGGAGCGCGTCTCGCGCCTGGCTGGGCAGGGGAAATGTAGTTCTTTATAGCGGGCTGCGTTAAAGCGCGGGACGGTTCCTTACTACAACGACCAGAATGTCTCTCGGTTTAAGTGTCCAGCAGTCCCGCCTCGAAACCAAAACATGGACTGTAGAGTCAAGGTTGGACTGCTGTATGTAAGTAAGTATGTATGTATGTATGTGTGTATGTGTGTGGGTTGTCTATGTGTGTGTACACACCCACGCACACACACAGTACATTGCATTAGTCAGAGACCACCCTTTAATTTCCAGTTTAAATTATTCATTTTGAGCTTCCATAAAAAGCATAATACAAAACACATGTGTTTATTTACATTCCCATTCATTTTCAAGAGACTTGCTTTCAGTTTTAAAGCACGTCAGCAGGGGTGTTTTCCCACACCCCAAAAATCTTAGAAGTTGGTTGCATTTTCCGCTTCTCACAATCCAAGTAAACACAATCAGATTGATGGCAAGGTCTGGACTCTGGGGTGGACAGTCCATTGTTCAGATACTTTGTTTGATTTTGTCTGTTTCCTGTTCTCAATGATGGCTTCTTGACAGCTACACATCCTTTCAGACCCATAGACTTGAGTTGTCCTCTCACGATGGAACACCTGTGGATGATTTCAGATCTGAAGTAAAAGTGGAGCTTGATTTTCTTCTCTCTCTGATAGATGAAAGCTTTAAGTACTATTTATCTGATTGTAGCAGTTTTGTTGGTCTACCAGGTCTTTTACTACCAGGTCCTTCATTAGTCCAGTTTGGGATCTCCTGTTTTGATTTCCTCTTCCTGCAAGGCATAATAAACTTGTACTTAAAGCCATGTCAAATGCCAAAACCATTTTGACTGGAAAGTACAACATCAAATAGATGGTAAGTGGTGGAGAAGAATATAATTAAAATTATTAAAATAAATCTAAAAACATGATCTTTGTATCAGTCAGTTTAAGTAAAAGTAATAAAACCATGTAAAAAATATGCAACCCCTATTCAGTATTGCTGACACACACACACACACACACACACACA
>CM067488.1:7513612-7588849 GCA_034552555.1 Semaprochilodus insignis
TGGCAAGCAACAAAAAGCAAATCTAAGCTAAATATTTGCATGTTAGGGGTGGAAATATTTGTTGTGTGAGAATAAATCAGCAGAATGATTTTCTTACTTGTGGTAATTTGCTGTAAATGTGACTGTCCTGCCCATTTTGTGATTTAAATGAAATCAGCTATTTCATTCAGAAGCTGCACTTAGAAGTAGAAAACATTACTTTCTGCAGTGCTGTGGCCCTTGAGAACTTGAGATTGACTCTACCTAGCTTAAGGTGATTAATTTAGAGTAGCACAACATGAATCCCACAAGTTACTATGGTACCATGACTAAAATTGACTGACTTTTTAAAAATGTAAAATAAAATTTGAATTAAGGAGAATGGAGTTGGATGATCATCTGTAACATTCACCTTGTAAAGGAATGCCATGGCTGTAAGCGGCTGTTCGAGGAGGCTGAGAGGAAGCACCACTGTCGTTCGTGTGGAGAGGGCTTCTGCCAGGCCTGTTCCACCCGCAGCATGCCTGTACCCGAGAGAGGCTGGGGCAGTAGCCCAGTAAGGGTGTGTGATGCCTGCCACCGCCAAGGAGGAGCTGCACAAACTGTCCAAGGTAAGAACACAAGCCTCAGGTTAAATATAAACAGCTGCTGAGAATGTTTCACTGCTGGGAACGGAGGCTTCTTGATGTTTAGATTGTGTGCAAACACTGATGACTTGAATGTGAGTGCATGGGGTGTGGCGATATAAACTTACAGATAAACTGTTTAAAGAAAAATTGCACTTTTTTTCTGCATAATTCAAACATTGTGATGTAAACAAGATGTGATTGTACCTGTAATTGCAGATAAACTTAGCAATTTTTTTTGCAGTGGTGGTGATGGGAACCAGGGTTTATAATGTCTACTGTGCACATAAAGACATTTTATCCAAAATAACCTGTGTACATGTGTACAGTTTTAGGTGAAATTTTAATGATGGTAAACACATCTAAAAAAATCTGCTTAGTTCGGGTAGTATTTTGACTTTTTTGGCGTGCATGTACAGCTCTGGAAATCAATAAGAGACCACTGCAGTTTCTTCTTAAATCAACATCTCCACATGTACAGCAGGTTCTTAGTGAGGAACAGAAGGTTCAGTTCTAGCTTTACTGGCAGATACAGTGAAGGTCTGGTTCATAAGAACAAGGTCAAGCAGCAAACACACAGGACAACACAGCTACAGACTGGCAGAGGGCGAAAACCACTCTCTATTGACCGTGATGAGCACGACCTCATTCAAATGTCACTTACCCACCGTAAGATGACCTCAAGTGACCTACAGAAAGACTGGCGAGCGGTGGCTGGGGTGAAATGCACAGCGAGCATGGTTCAAAAAACAGGCTTCTGTGGAGGCGTCATTAGTCATTTTCTAAATAAACAGATCTAAAATACAATATTTGATCTGGAATTTGGGAGACATGTTTCCAGTAGTGTATAGAATATAATAAAACATATAGAATATAGAGTATAGAATAAAACAGAATTGCTCATTTAGGTCAAACACAAACCCAGAAACTGTAAAACTAGAGAAACTGATCGTTTTGAGGTGGTCTCTTAAATTTTTCCAGAGCTGTATTTGTTGTCCATAAATGGAGAGAGAAAAAATTAGGCCAAAACCTTATTTCAGCATTATTACAGACAAAACAGCAACCCACGCATCAGGCAGCGTATTCGTACTTAATTCATGTAATAACAGTGTTGGTGATATGAACAAAAGGTTGCAGTGTCTAATACAACAATAACACAACACAAAAATAGCCGTTTTATTTCCTGTCTAAAATGACCAGTGAACAGTGTCCTTAGGGCTGTTTTACCTCACATCACCTTGAATGTACCCCTGCACCATGAATGTATTTTTAAAAAATACGTTTTAGGCCAGATCCTTATCTGTAAAAAGTCTTGGACGTCAGGAAACATGTGCATATATAACCATTTAATGTAGCACACTTTTGTAAGGGAGCTTTTAGTGTCATTAAACTCTTCAGATGTCTGGTTCCTACTATAAATGCAGACCATTTCACATCAAGCCACTCTGAATGAGTTTGCTTACATTAATTTGAAAAAATTGAACTTCCTTTAAGGAAAATGGTTATGTCAAAGTTTCATGGTAATCTACTTTTGTAGCAAGCAATTTACAACTGTAGCTATTAATAAAGGATCTGTTAAGCCTAGATTTATCTTGAATGAAAGAACTTGACTTTTATGATGAATACTTTTTTCCATATGATTTACTGTATTAGTTTTCTGTGAAGATAACTGCAAGAGATTCCTAATTATTCTAAATTTCAGAAAGACACATGGTTATCTGAGAGTGTGGTATTTATGTTATGCTAAGCCAAACTTGCTGATTGTTGCTTTGGCCTCCTGAAGTATCCCAGACTGAGCCTCGGACGCTGGTGGCCCGCAGGGTGACGGAAGTAGCCCAGTCCACACTGAACATGGTCTCCAATGCAGTGGACTATCCTCTCTGTGAGTGTGCCAACTACAGAACACAAACATTAGCCTCATTTATATCACATGACAGCCTGCAAATCCCACCACCCATCTGGTTAGTGGATATTACTGTTAATTAACTCACTAACCCATTTTTTCCACTTATGTCACGTTACAATATTCATCTTGCTGTTATAAACAAGCTGGCCAAGCTGGTTATGTAGTAATGGTAGTTCATGGAAGTCCATTGATGGAGTGCTTGTAAACTCAGGTGATGAGCTACATAAGATTGTGTGTCTAAACATTGTTTGGTGTTGTTTGATGTGAAGATAAATTACTTTTTATATTAGAGTGTGAATTTATACATTACCAATCAAAATGGGTTGCTGAATAGTGTCCTGTAGAAAACTTTGTACTTTTGATTTCTTTGTATTGCAGCCCTGTCTTTTGGGAATTTAGACATAGAGAAAATAGGCACAGAAATAGAAAAATAGACATAGAAAATGTAGTATCTACCTCAGTTGCTAAAACTGTTTACATAACTACACTATATGACAAATTATAGTAAAGGTGCAAAACAAGCTTTTGCCAAAGAGTTCTAATGAACAATCCATCCCAGTTTTGAAAAAAGATTTATGAATAAAGACAAGCAGGATAAGAGCAACGATTGCACCAGTTGTTCCCTAAAACTGAATTTAAAATATCAAAAGAATAAAAAAAATTGAATAAACAAAACAAATAAATAAATGTACACACATAAAATAATTAAACACAAACACCCATAACAGCTAAACAGCACAGTACTCATTTATAGCAGCAGTATATTTTTGTCAACAGACAAAACAGACAGATGTAGCATAAGTGAGTCAGGAGGAACAAAGCAAGCTAAAATATGTTGTGCATGCACAATAATAATAAACTACCTGAAATTTAAAAGGTTTGGGTTGTTTGGGTTGGATTTCACTAGTGTTTTTCAGACCACATCATACGTCTTTGTGTTAACATTACACGTTTAGACTCAAGAAGAACGTCCGCTTTAATGTTTAACTCTCAAATGCATAATCAACATGAAACTAATGACAGTGGTAGATCATCAGAACTTGCATCCTGAAGAGAGATGTCCTTCACAAAGTCTTGATTGACTACTATTTGAATGGTGTGTCCTGCACACTTGCCATCAGATTCATTTGCTCAGTAAAGGGCTGCTGAGCACAACTCATATTACAAATAGCTTTCCTGCATGTTGTGCTTTGCACATTTGTAGCAGGGGGTTCTCAAAAGTCCCAAAACGTACATAATGCAGCTTTAAAATGTAATCGTGTTCTGCATGTTAAAGGAACACACTGACCAAAAGTCATCACTAAAATGATAAGAAGCTGAATATCTAATTGCAGCTGTATAGCTGTGTAACACTTTTCAAATCATCATTCAGATAAGATGAGATGGGCACAAAGCTGGGTATCTTCATCTCAGTTTGGCTTCTTTTCTCTGCATGAAAGGGAAAGAAAATGGCTGTTTTATGCCGAATAAAGACAGAACTGCAGCTCAATGCAGTTTTGTGTAAAAAGCTACAGATCAGTGATTAGGCTAGCAGTCAATGTTGGTTGACACCAATGAGATTCCCAGCGGTTGCACAATAGTTTGCTTAATGCATTCTGTATATTGCAGTGGAAGAACACTGACTGGAAACACAAAATATATATATATATATATATATATATATATATATATATATNAGAAAATGGCTGTTTTATGCCGAATAAAGACAGAACTGCAGCTCAATGCAGTTTTGTATAAAAAGCTACAGATCAGTGATTAGGCTTGCAGTCAATGTTGGTTGACACCAATGAGATTCACAGCGGTTGCACAATAGTTTGCTTAATGCATTCTGTGTATTGCAGTGGAAGAACACTGAATGGAAATACAAAATATATATATAGTGCAAAAACAAAAAAATCTAAATTTCTTTCAAAGAAATGTGTCTGAGAGATTCTGCACCACAGAATACTGCATTACAACCCCTAGTACCCTTTGTAAACATAGTCATCACATGCCGATTGTTGATTCCTTTATTCTCTGCAGGCTTTGTAAAGGGCGTGGCGCGGCCTGATTACTGGGTACCGGACCATGAGATCACGGAGTGCCATAAATGTTCCAAGGCCTTCACCTCCACCATTCCCAAGCACCACTGTCGTGCATGCGGCCAGGGCGTATGTGGAGGATGCTCGGCCCAGAACCGGCCTGTTCCCTCCCGTGGCTGGGACCACCCAGTGCGTGTCTGCGACACCTGCGTTGCTCGCCTGGATTGCCAGTGACGGCAAAAATATTCAGCACTGCTCTCAAAACAATCAAGTGCGGTGACCCAGAGGCAGGTCATATCCTTATAATTCTATCAGGCATTTAGTGTGCTGTGATTATGTCATATATTTGCAGGTGTTAGGCTAAAACAGTACACCCTGCTGTGAGTGGATGTCCCCTTTAGGCTGTATTCTCTTTGTAGGCTGAAGGGCCCAAGAAGGTCAGAATAATCCTAAGTTAATAACGCCTTTGACACTGGAGAACAAAAGGGGAAGATCGTTTGATTCTATTGGTTAGTGCTGGCGCTAAGGGTCAAAGTTTACTGGTAATAAAGAAAATGTCCCCAAATGTCCAGTGGAGCAAAGTTGACAGTAAAGCCAGGTGTTGTTTACTGGTTGGGACAATTCTTAGGAAAATGCCACAGATACCACTGCACAAGAATCAGATACTATTAGCCTTTCATGATAAACAACCTGGATGCAACAGTATTTTTTACTTGTTTAAAGGTGACTAAACATTGCTTAATGTATACATTTGAGGATAGATTTAAATGGGTAGCTTGCCCATTTGCTTCAGCTTGCTTGATCAGTCCAAGAAAGACTCTTATGTTATGCCATTCAAATGGCATGTAGTGATTTATTTTCTACACATGATCTTGTGTGGTGCAGCAGTGCTGTCACCACGGCCATGTACAGCACAGCCACAAAATATACAACAAAACTGCAGGTAATCCACTAGTTTAATGTAGTAGTTAAGATGTAAACAAAGTCATTCAGAGTGGTTTGATTGACTTGTGATGGAAATCAGGGATCGCAGTGTGTACAGGGGTTGCATTTTATTGATTGTCCAAAATGAGCCGTGAACTCAACACACGTCGTCTGAGTTTTAAGACGGTGCTGAGGGTAAAATATTAGTAAATTTGATAATATATGTTTCATTCGCTATTAGTGATTGTATACCAGTTGAACTTTTTCTTCCAGTATGTTAAATAAGCACGAATAACATGACATACAAACAGTGCAAACCATGCAAACATCAGCCTGTTTAGTTGAGTCAGGGATTTTTCAGTCACATCAGATAGCGCCTGAGAAGCTGTTTGACTCAGTCTTCTACATCAGACAAGTTCATAGTCTCTTGGTTTTCCAAATTCTAAAGCCTGAAGGATAAAAGTATGTGTGTGTGTGTGTGTGTATGTGTGTATGTGTGTGTGTATGTGTGTGTATGTGTGTGTATGTGTGTGTATGTGTGTGTATGTGTGTGTGTGTATTAACACTTTAGTCCTCTCAAAGGTGCATTTCATTAAACCACTCTGAATAACTTTGATTAAATATAACAATGTAAGTATTAAATTTAATGCATTTCAAATACATTTCGAACAATCAGTGAAATTCTTCTTTGTTTGAGCCACCTTATTTTAACACGGGCTCTGAGATCACATCTGCTCCATTGACAGTCCCCGTCTACTCCGTTTTTCAACTGGGTTCATCCTAGTATTCATATTTTGGTCTCTATCATAGGTTTAAAAAAGGCTTTAAATGAACAGTTCCATTATAATACCATATTTATGGAAACACAGAAAGTAATAGTAATGATTATCTAAGGAAACTGAGAGAAAAGTTAGTGACGCTAATCATGTAGAATGATTGCATGTACTGGACCCCAATTCCAGTTAGTAGAAGTATACGTCCCTCTGCAAGACATCTCCCTCTAGCATCTCATAATTAGAAGGCAACTGTCCTAGTGTGTGCCACTGCAACTGGAAATAAAAGCTCAGTGGACGTGTGCATGATGAACTCATGCATGTATGAATATGAACATTACAGACAGGAAAGTGCTTTTAGTTCAGACAGTTTACTCAAGCCATGTACAAAAACCACATATCAAACTCTTCAGGCTGTACATACACAAGATGACTAAAGTAGTTTAAGTCGTCATTAACTCAGTGCACACAATATTGTATGATCTCAGCTCTTTTGTACTTATGTTTTTGCACTTTATTTACCTTTTCAGCTACCATTAATGAGAGCCGTACCGGTACAAGGAGTTGTGTAGTGCACGTAAAAAGCATTCAGGGATGACGTCCTAGACAGAGATAAAGCCTTAAGCCCTCATCAACTTTGCCTCGACATATACCGTTCAGCAAATCCCTAATGCCAACTTTTAAGATCCCCTCCAAAAAAATACTTTGAAAATGTTAAAAGCAACACTAAGTCTTACTTGGTGCAGCGTTAGTGTTTAAAACAGTAACATTTCAGTTTGCTGTTTTCATAACTACTTAGTTATGCATGACTACTGATACAACTATATTACTCTCCCAGCCTGCTAACTAAAGGCTGCACAGCTAGCAACACGATAAAGGCAATAATATAATAATATATATACCGCAGTTCTACGCTAAACTGCATTGCAAAGTTTGCAGGGCTACCCCATTAACTCTCTGAAGCCAACTTGGCCAAAGGCAGACTTTTCTGACGAATGTACTGATTGCTGCCTCCTCCTGCTAAATGACACTTGTGTAACCTAGTTGTAATGCTCTTTCCGAGTAATAATCGAAGTTGCTGAGGGCTTACTACTAGACCTAATCACTGACTGGGAAACCAATCCTTAGAGTGCCAAAGACACAATCAAACACTCATCAAAATGTCCCATTTAAAGATAAGAAACGTACAAAAATGCTATATACTTTGATTTGAATCTTTATTATATATTTTATTATATATTTGTGGTGGTACAGTAGTCAGAGACCAATACTGCACCAAAGTAATAGGAATCTCTATGTGAATCCTTGATATTTAGTAAGACATATCCTAATCTTTTCTGAAGCACAGCAGAGGGAAAAAGTACCTGAATTATTAAGAAGAGTGTTTTTTTCCCCATGCTGGTGCATCTCAGCTTGTATGTCTGCACACGCTTTACGTTTACAGAGTTAAACATTGTGTTCCTCCTATGGCTTAATATAGCACTTTAAGCAGTTTAAGGGAGGGAATCTTTAGGGAATTTTCTCAGCTGTGTACTAATAACTTTTTTAAACTAACCTGTGGACTGGAACAGATCACTCTGGCCTTCTGTGAAGTGACTGAACCAAAGCAATGATTTTAATTGCACATAAACGCTAATTCTGTTTTATTTTTCAGGCTTTTCTGAATATTAAAGATGTATAAAACACAATTTCTCTTTTTGTTTTCTGTTCGTTCACTGAAACAGAGCCATTGTCTAAATGAATCTTACCCAGAGTGAGGTATCATGGGACAAGTCAGTGGAGCGTTTCTGTTTAATGAATTACTGGGTATTGAAATTCAGTATTTTTGGCACCAACTGAAGTGATTCAATATAATACAGCATATTTAAAAAAAAATCCATGTCATTCAGCATTCATATTCATAACTTTTGGGATTACCTGGATTTCTGCACTGATTACTAATAAAATGTTGTCTGATCATTATCTAAATCACAGTTATAGCTAAAACACATCCTAACCAAACTAATAACATACAGTTACACTTTCATGTCTATTGAGTACATTGAGTAATCGTCTACAGTGCAGGCTAGAAAAAGTAAGTGAACCTCTCTGTTAATAACTTCTCCAAGAGCTGGATGGCAAAATGTGTTTCAGTTAAGTAAATAAGAATAGGAGTTTGGGTTTCAACAGCTTTCAGAAGAGACGCATGAAGCTGGAAAAGTCTACAAAAGCATTACGTGGTATATATCAGTCCACGGTTAGACAAATTGTCTACAAATGGAGAAAATAAAGGAGTGTTTCTCCTCTTCTTAGGAGTAGACGTCCTGTTAAGATTACTTCAACAGGCAATCCTGAAAGAGATGAGGAAGAACCCAAGGTTAACAGCAAAAGACCGACAGAAGACACTGAAAACTGCAAAAACCTTTGTTATTGTGTCCACTATCAGAAAAACACTAAACAAGAATTCTGGAAGAACAACACAAGGGAGGCTCATTTGTGGCCTATTTCTAGTTTGCCCAAGACTACCTGAATGTTCTGCAGTACATGGGGAAAATGTTCTATTGACAGAGAAAGTTTTTTTGCACAAATGCACAACAGAATGTTTGGAGGAAAACTAATGCCAGGTATGAAGCATGGTGGAGGGAGCGTCATGGTTTTAGGCTACTATGCACATGTTCCTCTGACTGCTCTCCCGTTTACCACTTGTTGCTCAGTCCTTGCAGTTAAATTTATTTTCATTCACTGCAAACTCTTTTTAAGTTAACATCCATTTTAAGTTAACATTATAGTCAATCAAGCTACTCATTGGCCATGCCCACGCAGTTCTCACGTAGGTCTGATCAGTGTTTTTAAGCCATGATTTATCATATTTTCATTCAACTTTGCTGGATGTTTATTACAACACTCAAGTTTAGTATCATACAAGCATTAGTAATATTTCAGTGTGTGTTCAGTGGGACTTCAGGCGTCCCTCATTAGTTCTTCTGATTTTACTTTTTCCTGACTTTATTTCATGATGGTCGACAGATTTGCCTGCACTTTGGATCCCTGCCTTTCGGACTTCGTCGGGTGAAGCTGCTTACCAGTATTTTACTTCTTCAAAACAATTTTGGTTAGTTAATTAAGGATTTGTTTAAAAATATACATAATCGATAGTATAATTAAATTTGTTAATGCTGGGAACAAATTTGGTTGAACTGGTGAGTTTGATGATTTAATTTGTTTTTGTAAATAAATATTTCAAATATATATACAGTCATCATCAGGACAAGCTCCCAGAAAGAGGTGTCCATTTGTGCAACTGTTTGTTTGTTTGTTTGATTTTTGAAGATGGCTGTATTCTAAATACTGCAGTACTATACTGCATACTGCATACTAGTATGTACTGCATACTGCAAACTTCCCCCTGTGTGTAGTATGCAGTACAGCAACACATTTTGACCTACAGTGTAGTATACTAATACAGTCACATGACCAGTTACCTCACATTTACCTCACAGCTGTCATTACTGTATCCACTGTTTAGAGCTAGCTGCTGCTAACACTGCTCAGTTCACCTGAAATACGTTTAGCCTAGCTGTTAGCTACCCTCGGCTAATTTACTCTAAAACTGAAATATAAATGTTTTATTAATCTTCAGATCTGTATATTTTAACTTTCTGAGGCTCATTCTGATGAAAACATACCCCACTACAATCACTATACACATTTATACTTAGAGTTGGCTGCGTTTTGCTCCCCAGTGTTACCCACCGCCATTTTATTTGGCTGAAGCAGGCTGAGAGCTGGTGAGGCCACAGTGCATGATGGGATGCAGTACACCACGAAGATAGGTCCCCTGTACACTAGAAGCTGTATACTAGACTGGAGTATGGTCACATACTGCATACTACATACTACTTTTAGGTAGATTTAGTACATAAGTAGTATGTAGCATACCATGTCGAATACAGCTGATGAAAATAAGTATCAGAATTTTTATTTCCAAAATGTCCAGATGCTGTCTGAATGGCAGCATATGTTGGTCTTGTATATATCGTTCAGCATTAGCGGTGCTTCATAGATGTGCACGTCGCTCATGCCATGTCTACTACTGCACCCATACTATCACAGATGCTGGCTTTTGAACTCTGTTCTGATAACAAGCCCCGTGGTCTCTCTACCTCAGAGGACACAGCATCCATGACTTCCACAAATTCATGGATTTTTAATGAGATTCTGTGGGCAACAGGACACTTTTCCACTTCTTCTCAATCAGGCTAGGGCCCAGAAAGCAGCAGCGTTTCTGAGTCTGTTTATATCTGGTTTCTTCTTTGCATAGTAGAGTTTTAACCTGCGTTTGTGGACATAGTGATGAACTGTGTTTACAGAGGATGGCTTCTGAGGTGTTCCTGAGCCCAGGCAGTGATTTCGGCTACAGAATTGTATCTGTTGTTAATGCAGTGCCACCTAGGGGCCTGAAGATCACAGCCATCCAATATTGGTTTTCAGCCTTATCCCGTGCATACAGAGATTTCTCTGACATGCTCATTTTTACCCAGTCATGTTTTTTGTCCTGGTGCCAATGAACCTAATTAATTCTAAGTTCCACCACCAAATGTTTTTCTAAGCATTAAACAACTTTACCCATCTTTAGTTGTGTTTTATTGGTTTAACTTTGTTACAGATCGCTGCATTCTGTTATTATTTACATTTTGCACAGGGTTAAGAGTTTTTTTGGAAACAGAGTAGTATCCAATTCCAATTTATCACCTGTGACTGAAATATACCTAATAGCATGTAATACCTCCGCAAGTACAAATAGCAGCTGCATGGGCGACGTCAATGTTCAGCCAGTCTTGCATCAAAGAATTGTGTACTTCGGTCAGATTTGGTAGATACCTTCCCTGGCACAATTCTGAGGAGAATTTCCTGTAGACTGGGATTTGTGCCACTGCTGGTAGACCTGTATGATCGTATGCTTCCATACACCTGCAAATTTAGCTGCCTCCTTCACACTATGGCCTATGGCACGCCCAAATGCAATCACTCCTTTTGCCAGTCATTAACGTCTGCTTTACGGCCCACAAGACCTTCACTCCTCTTCTCAATCTATGAATCCCGCTGTTATTTATTGCCTGATTATCCTTGTCCTTTGCCATCTGCAGCAGCCTGAAGTTACTACACAGTCAGTGGAGACTGTAGCCCATCTGATGTCACGCACAGTTTATCAGTCGCTCTGAAATCCATTCATCATTGGTCAGTCTCTGACCACAGGACCTCTGTTGGCCAGATATTATTTGAGTGGTGGACCATTCTCAGCACAGCGATGACACTGATATGATAGTGGAAGCATCCCTCCCATCCATCACACGGACTATTTACTCTACTGCCATCTGAAAGAAGGCTACGGGCCAAGTCCTCCACAGACTCATGAACGGTTTCGTCCCGCAGGCATTGTGACTACTGAGCAGATCTGCTTTGTGGGCTTTCCCACTGAACTGATATCTCATCCTTGCTAATCACTTTTATCTGTTGCACTTTACCTTTTGCATTCAGTCTCTTCACTGTGAAACTTTAACCTCATTCACTTTATTCACTGTATGCACAGTCACTGTAATCTGTACATTATCTGTGGTTTTAGTAATCTGTGTGATTGTGTTTATAAAGTGATGCTGTTAATTATCAGTGCACTGATAAAAATATACACGACTATTATTGCTGATGTGGACAAAACGCTGCTCTATTTTCTCTACTGTACTGTGCTTAAGGCTTGTACAGTTACTGTACATATATAGTATTAGAGTGTTTGCATAGTTTGTGTGGTTTATTTCGTTATTAGTTCATTTATGTATTGTCTGATTCTATTCTATTTTTAATCTAGAACTGTGTGCTGGAGAAACAACTTTTTGGTCGTGTCTCAACACAAATGTGATGAGAAGAAATGACAGTAAGCTTTATTGTCATTTTATCAAAGTCTTGGAATTTGATATAAATTCTAAGGACAAATGTATGTGGACAACTTCACATCGCACCTATATAAGCTTGTTGGACTTTCCAAACCATGGGCAGTAATGTGGAGTTGGCTCCCCATGTGCGGCTGTAACAGCCTCCACTCTTCTGGAAGGTTGCTTTGTGCAACATTTTGGCACATGTCTGTGGGAACTTTGTTGCTACATACTTGGAAGCATATAAATGTGTAAATTGTGTGTAGATGCTATTGCATTAACATTACCCTTCACTGGAACTAAAGGGCCAAACACAAACCCTCAAAAACAGCCCAAGATCATTATCTCTCCTACTGCTGCTGGTTAGCGTTTTGCATCAGCATTTAACCATTCATCCATCCATCTTCTAAGCCGCTTCTCCTTCTGGGTTCAATACTGCCTAAAGCAATTTTCAGTCCCCTAAACTCACTTGTATAACTGTGGTAACTTAGAGCCTTTGCATGCTTTAGTCATCTGTAACTCAGTCACAGATCACATTGGTCTCTTTTTACCAAGCTCCTTTCACTTTATGCACAGTAGCAAGAAATACAATGCTCCCAAGCTTTTGCAAGCATCAGATAACTTTTCTCACAGCTGTGGTGAACATGATGATTCGGAGCTTTTCCATGCACAGTCACTTTTGCACTCTCATTTCATTTTCAAGCTTCCAGCCACTGTAACTACATAGACTACCCAGACTTGAGGCCCTAAACTAATAGAATGCATGCATATGCACCATGTTTGCCCAAGCATATATAGGCCCATGGCCCCAGCGATCACAGTGCATATATGGGCCCGTGGCCCAAGTGATTATAGAGCATGTATGTGAGCAGGGTGCATGTATGGGACCATGGTCCAAGTGAACATGGTGTATGTATGGGACCATGGCCCAAGCGAACATGATGGAAGCATGCCTGAGGAAATTAAGTGAATGTAATGGGCCCTTGGCCCCATGCTGAGAAGTGAACAAGAAGGGCCAGAGCTCTTGAGCTGATGAATAAATGCAATAGGCCTGTGGCCCCCATCTGATGAGTCAATGGGCCCATGGTCCTGAGCAAATGAGTGAAGACAAGAGGCTTGTAGCCTTTACCTGATGAATGAAGGCTTAGGTCCATAGGCACTGGATCTGTGGCGCCGAGGTTATGTAAGAATGCAATGGGGCCGAGGCCATAAGTCAGTGTATGAATGCAGTGGGCCTGTGGCCCAGATCGAGGCTCCAGCTAATGCAAATGCCAGTCACTCTTTGCACTGACAGTGTACACAAGGAGCACAAACTTCACAAGCACCCTACTTTGCATAGCAGCATGACCACAGTAGGCCCTGAGTTTATGTAAGCACAGTCACTCTGTACAGCAGCAGTTTATACACTCTGTCTTCCTTCACTTACACTTTTATCTTTCAATCTGCATCACCACAGTTGCTCTTTAAAGCTATGTTCTGATTTATTTTGAATAATAATTAGAAAATTCATTTGAATAATATCTCTTGTGTTTATTTTCAGACTACGTATCCAGGTAAATACTTCTCTGGTGGGTATCTCTGTATTTTTCCCATATTCTTTGGGGGTGGGCTCCACGCCTGTCTTCCCGATCCAGCAGTTATAATCATATTGGGGATCAAAATGATCTTATCTCACTTCTACCTCCTGAGTCTTTCTGGCAGAAACAGATTTAGAAACGACTTTATTTATTGTTTCCTACATGGGATTAGATTAAGGTTATTTTTAGGTTCTCTGCAGCAGTTTAATTGCAGATGTTGCTGTGATTAATATTACGATCATTAAATCAGAGGCATTTGTGAACGACTGTGTAAAGCAGGTGGGTGACGACACAAATGTTCTATTATTAGCTCAAAATCTAATTACAATTACGGAAGACCTGCATGCATTTCCTCAACTCACAGCAACATGTCTGGTTAACTGAGTTTCCCCCATTGCCTTCTAGAGAAGTAACTGTGTCCTTGACGTGCATGGGGCCCACACAAGCAGTTACAGAGTCCTTGCAGAGGCAGTTCTAAATTAGTTATGCCACCAATTCATTTCAAGACTCACTGAGCCAAAAAAAGAGGGCCTACAATTTCAACATGTACGCAATCTTCCAAGAGAACACATTTTGATTTTCTGCTCCATTTAAAATCCACTGAAGTGAATGTGTTCCCTAAATGACCAGCAGAGGACAGCAGCACTTACTTTCTGCTCTGAAAATGGTTAATACTTGCTATGGCACCCAGGACAGATATTTCCTGCTGATTTTTCTAAATGTCTTTCATAATTCAGTCTTTAAAGTGTAAACTTCCAGTCGTTCAGAGTGATTTGGTGTTAAATGCACCGTTCATTATACCTTTCAAGTATTGGTTGCGGCGGTAAAAGTTACTGATTTCTTTATAGTGGTGAAAATAGGAACCCGGGGTCGCAATATCTACTTTGCAAAAGTAATAAAATAGTACATAGACAGCCTGTCAAATGTTAAAACTGAGAAATTTAATTATGTTTACAATATTTAGAATATTTTTGAATTTGATGCCAGCAACATTTTCAAAAAAGTTGGGACATGGTCCACAAAAGGCTGGTAAAGCTGTGTAAAAACACCTGGTGGAACATCTAACAACTAATTAGGTTGATTGGAAACAGGTCAGTGACATGATTGGGCATAAAAAGAGCATCCTAGAGAGGCACAGTCTTTGAGAAGTAAAAATGGGGAGGGGGTCCATCACTCTGTGAAAGACTCTTCTCATCATAAAATAGCAAAGAACTTGGGCATTTCATAACCTACAGTATATAATATCACTAAAAAATTTAGAAAATCCAGAGAAATCTCTGTATGCAAGGGACAAGGCCAGATACCAGTATTGGAGCGATGTGCTTTTTTGGCTGATCTAAACAGGATCTAGGAATGCCACTGCTTTCTCTGGACCCAGGCTCTTTTAAGATGGACTGAGATGAAGTGGAAAACTGACGAGTGACACAAATTACAATCTGAAAAGCTTTTTTTCCTATTTGTTATCGACGCACAGTTCAAAAGCTAGTATCAGTGATGGCATAGAGGTGCATTAGTGGCCTTTATTTGTAAAGGCTCCATTAATGCTGAATGACATTTTTTCAGAGGTTTTGGAGGAACATATGCTGCCTCCAGATGCTGCCTTTTTAGCCAAGGTCTTGCTTATTTAAGCAATGCCAAACCACATTCTGCATATACTATATAACTGGCATCAAACCATAAATGGCCATATACAAATATATACACAATTATAGAGTTTAAATGATTTGCACACCATAGCATTCTGTTTTTATTTACATTTTGTACAGCATCCCAACATTGTTGGAAACGAGGTTTATTTAATATTATCATTGTTTGCTTTCTAATGGTAATTGGCTCAATGGTTGCCATTAACAGCCACTCATTTCCTGTAGGACACCATTAGATCCCATTAGGAAGCCTTAATAAATGCATCTGGAATCAGTCCCAGGACAGCTGTTAAACCATTAGAACCCTTACACTGTGAGAAAGGAAAAGGTTCTCGGTAGCATTTCTACAAGACTACATTTTAACGGATTTTGCTGTGAGCGACCATCACTATTTCTAGTCTAGGGCTAGTCTAGTCTTCACAATGCTGGTCCTGTAGGGCCACTGTCCTGCACATTTTAGTGCTTTCGCTACTCCCAACACACCTGAACCAACTAATCAGCTCATTAATAACCCCTTACTGAGTTGAAGTAAATGTGATAAAGCAAGGAAAATACTAAAATGTGCAGGGCAGTGGGCCTCCAAGACCAGGGTTGAGAAACTCTAGGGGACAGCTGGAGCGGTGGTGGGTCCAAGTCACCACAAGATGGCCTCACTCTACAATTACAAACACTTGGAACATCTGACTGGTGTAGAATGTGGATCACACTGACCATATGTAACATCCCATGCCTTCTGAGAATTAAAAACCAACATCTTGCCAAGCAGTCATGCTCGGAGTGAGGATCTGACCCCTGTGTTAATGACTGGTCCTACATTATTACATAATGTAAAACCTCTTAAGCTTTTCTGCTTATGTATCTGATCCTTCTATGGCTTACAATAAAAGCTGTCATACTGTTTAAATTGCATGCTTGTGTAACAAATTATATACATTATATCACCAAGTTATATGTAATGACAGTCCATTAGAACTCATACTAGATGATCAAACGGGATAAATTTGCAATATGATCAAACAGCACTATGAAAAGCAGTCTATTAAGACGTCAGTGAACATTAGGAGCAAATGATGGGCCTATAAGTTTGCAAAATAAGAAGACACATAGGGCTTTCGATTATATATATTATATAATCAATATTTGTGTAGAAACTTACCAGCATGTGAGGAGGCAGGATGCATTTGTGATTTTTGTTTGAAACATTCTAAAATGAACTGAACAGATCAATACCATGTGAAGAAATAACCATTTTAACCATCAGAGATGTATTGTAGACATATCTACTTACATGCTAACCATCTAACAGTCTGTCATAGAGTGTAGTGTCGAATGGAGTCAGTCCAACGTGAGAGGATGAAGAAGTAGCACTGCTGCTCCAATGGTGTATTCTAACCTCTTATCAATCACACTGAAGGTTCTGCTCCTGGTTTGATCATTTGAGGAAAGGTAGCCAATGAAAGGAAGAGTAAACATAATGACGGTTGAAGCTCTTGGGAAGCAACCATTATAACGACCACCACCTGCTCTCAGCAGTAATCCACACATACACAAGAGGAGTGATTTAAATAGAGGCAAATCAAGAGTTAACATTGGTGCCGCTTTGCAAAGCTGGAGACTCTCCTGGCAAGTAAAGATATGAAGTTGGATGGTGAACTTGCAGCGCTTCTTCTGGACTGGTAAGAAGTGAAGAGGGAGTCCAGACTGTGCAGGAAACAAAAAGCAGGCTGAGGTGCACAGGGTACTGCATGACAAACATGAGGTAGAGTATCTTGATAACACGAGTTGGAACAAGCTACTTAGCAGGAAACTAAGAACACAGTTAACATTGATTAACGTTTATTACTTAACCCAGATGCAATCAATCAGCCAAGACATGTTTGATGTGTGATGCTAGATGCTAGGCTAACACTGCTAACATGAGCTATGTGAATTCCTAAATGCACAGTAAGGTAATGTGGCAGAGAAGCTAAGCTTTGGAGCTTTTAAGACCAAAACAATGTCTGATTACAAGCCTGACTACCACATTTTCTGCCATACATGTTCAACTGTGAGTATACATATGAAGAAACACGTCAACTGGATCGTGGACCCACCAGTGACCCACAAGACCAGACATTTCTGTGTTTCCTCGTACTGACCTACAGGAGTTTACTCACAGAGCTACCTGGTGAAGTCAACTGAGATTTACTGTATCTACTGTGAAAAGCAGGAGCTGTTGATGCTGGTACTGAAGACACTGAACAAGATGTATATTTGTTTCAAACTATGAACTAGCAGCATTACTCTAGGTACTCATGGTATGACAGTAACGCTAGCTAAACAAGCACAAAACAGACAGCAAAGATTTTGCTTGCCTTAAAACCATGACTTTAGATTATGCCGGTTTAGTCGGAATATTCCTTGAAATCATCAGCTTGGAAATGATTGTTTCTGGCGAGGCTGAAGCTGGAGTCAGCCTAACTCAATTTAGAGATATCCGACATGTTAAGTTAGCAAACATCGTGACCTGATGCCATACTGAGAGACACTACTTCTGTATGTGTAGCTCAATAAATATTGCCCATATCAGTCTAAATTTATCATCATTTATTGTTCCTGGTAACCTTTATCTTCCTTCTGAATAGCACTGCAATCTGACACTTCCTTCTGAGCACAACTATTCTTTTGATGATGAGTGTATATATATCGCATGACATCAGTGTTTAAAAAAGGTGTGTAAAATGCTGATCTGTTTGACCACCGCTTTTGAAATATGAAATATTTCTAATATAATGTGTAAATATTTAGAAATATATATACACTACATGTTGAAAACAGTGAATCAAAAGTTTTGAGCAGTAGTGTAGGTCTTTCCAATAAACTGGCCAGTGAGAATATTCAGTCGATTTCTGTACAGTGGTCAGTGTGTTAGTAGCTGAAGTAGTGTGTCATAACCCCTGAGCCCTGTTACAGTCGAGAGGAAAAGTAGGTCACTTGTACAATTGAAACATTAGCTTTAGGCCCTGGTTTAAAACGAGGTTTGTGCCAGTTGTATATCTGTCCTTCTTGTTCGGGCCATACAGAAAAACAAATGGCCGTCTGTTTGTAATTATGTGTTACATTGTGTCTGAACATTTAGAACGCGCCGTTGCCTGTTGCAGATTCAGACAGACACTGCTGTCAAACACTCCTCATACAGTGAGGCCTCCGTCTGGAGACTCTGCATGTATTTACATTGAGATGAGTCAGCCGGGCGCTCTGCAGACACGCTCATACATTACTGCCACTTCAGCTGTCAATATCAGGGCCGTGCCGTTATTACATTTGCCATTCATTCTGTGTAAGAACACCAGTGAGCTGCACTGCAGGTCAAACATATTTTAAATAATGTTCATTTGATACACTAAATGCTAAAAAGTGACTTTTACCATCGTGTCAATAGAAATGCTTCCAGATGGCACCCGGCTGCAACTGTGTTTAATGTTAAACTGTGTTTAAGAATTTTCATAGCAGGAATTGGCAGTTGCATTATGTACACCAATATCAGTGGATAAAACGCCGCCATAGTGTATTACATTACAGTTTGAGCAGCTGCAGAACCACGTCAGACAATTTCTAGTGAGAATTTCTGTTGAAGTTATATTGTGATTTATACACATGTTAAAAATCTTTAATAACAGTCATAATAAAACTCTGTTTTTGTATGTTCCACAGCAGTTTATCTATATTATAATTACATGCCCAGCAGGTTCTAGATAAAAACTTTAAAGTAATATGTAATTATTCTAAGCAACATTATAGTAAGTTCCATAGCAGTTTGACTAAACTGCCCCACAGATTCTAGCACTAACCAGTATAAACCAGCATGGACCAGCATGAATTCCATGCTAGCCCCAACAAGGGGTTCTCATTATTTTGGCATGTTGCTGCAAAAGGTCATTGTTAGGATCGTTATAATGGCTGTTTGCCAGGAGTTTCAGCCATTGTTGTCTTTACACTTCTTTTCACTGGCTACCTGTCCTTAAATTATATAACTGGGAGCAGATAACAAGAGGTTAGAAAATGTTATTGGCAGTGCAACTGCTTTATCTTCTTTGCAATGCGATGCGTAGATGCCTTTGATAACTTTTGATCATTAAAACCTTTATTTCCTCATATTCTGTTTATTGTTTTAAACTAAAAATCATATTTTAAAGCAACTCTGGCACCGTCCTAAAACTGGAGTTCAACATTTCCTTGTTCATTGTTCACTGGAGTTCATAGTTCTGTATAAAACGTTTAAATATTTAGAAATAACTATTTGGAAATAACCAAATGTTGCATAGGAACTCGTTCACTCTGGAGTGCCCTCTGGCATTTGACAAACCCAGAAGACAGAACTGAGTGGCAGCCCAAGATGCCTCTGAAAAACTGTACAATGTGCTGTAGGATATTTGTACATCTATACATTTCCCAATAGTTAGCTGAAAAGAGTGAACTGTTACTTATTTCTCAAACTGCCAACACTGGAGTAGCCAGCCAACATGCCCACAAAAAAACCCCAAAAAAACACTTGGTATTTGCACACTGTATACAGCAAAGAGCAGAAGGCCAAAAGCATATATATAAATAGCAAATATCAGAGAAACTGTTCCTTTGAGGAAAACCTCAATGGCAGTGTTGTGGATCTCTAGGGGAAACCTGATACATGTGACTCCTCCTACTTCCTTTGTTTTCTGTTTCCACACCCAGCTTGAATTTGAGTTTGAATGGGTTGTGTATTTTACCCCCCAAAACTGCTATGCTTGGTTTCCCATAAACAAGTTCTGCATAAATAAAAGCAGCTGTGTCGGGGTAGAATCTTACTCATGGCCGTGAACCCCGATCTTGTACAGTAAGCCATTGTCACTTTAATTTATAACCCCCCTGCCCAGAGCTCTTCTGCTGACCCACTCTCTTCGGGGTGTTTATAAATGACCGTTTTGCCTGGCGTGTCCATAGCGACTTGTCCCGTCCCGTTCCGTCCTGTCCCTCCTGTGCAGCATCAGACAGTGCATGGGACATATATTAAGTGTGTTTCCAGCACAATGACTCCAGTGGTCCTGGGGTTCCCCCCATTTTCTCACGCCTCCCTGAGGAAGGGAAAGCAACTCATTGTGGCCCTATTGACAGTTTCAAAAGCTTTGACTCACAGTGAATCAGCAGGCATTAAACTTCTCAACACTATTTATACGCTTCTTTGCAGCTGTATTGATTTATCATTACCAAGACTGTCACAAAAATATCGAGGCCTGAGAATGTAGCTCAGTCTGCAGCACTGGAGCTCTTCCAACATCCTGTACCGAAGACCTTTTCAAGGTTTTGGAGCGAGTAAATACATGGCCACCCTGTGCTTTAATAATTGCTTTAATGACATATTGACCCATATTCAATGTTATTATAATAAATTACTACACAATATGCTTTTCTGAGTAAATTGTGAATGTCATTAGTACTTTAACCCTTTAATGTTCTGCTCAACATTTTGGTAGAGTACATTTTGAGTCACTGTAATAAAGAAGGTGTTGAACTTAAACTGTTCGGGCCATCTCTACCAATCAGTAGAGGTATGTAAGGCTAAAAAAACCACAAGAGGTCACTGAGTCTTTCAATAGATACACCTTTACTGTAGACATTCATAGAGGAAGCAAGCAACAAGTAACCCACTTGTGGATTGTTTTTGATGGGAAAATGGAAAACAATTACCATGAATTAATTATAAAATAATAATTAATTTTTATAATTTATATTATAATGAACAGAATTATGTCACTTTCCACAACAAAAAGAAATCTAATAACAGTAAAATAAGTTTCAGAAAAAAATGTGTTACCAAATGGTAAAATAGTTTTGTTTTATGCTAAAGGTGTCTAGGTTAAGCTAATGTATTTAAAATGGATGGTGTGCTTTATTATGATTTCCCCAAACTAATAAACAAAAATAATCTGTTTCTTTTTTCTTGGTGAGGATGTTAAAGGGTTAAGAAGACTAACTGCCATCACAACATGATGTGCATGATTAATCCTGTTTACCTGGATTAAGTGCAGTATATGAAACCTTAAATACTGTACTCATCGTCATTGATAGCATTTTTAAATGTGGAATTACCAGTGTGTGTCTTGTCTGCCCATATCCAAAGAACAAAAAGGGGTGACGGGGGATGACTAGTCAGCTTTACTGCTTACAGCTTGATGTCGACCAGGTTCTGTATCTCTGGTCCCCTGAAAGCTAGCAAGGGCTCGCTGAACAGCTACGACCGCTCATTAGAAAGGCACATCATGCTCTACTGATCTGTACAGTTTGGCTTTGTCATGGATCTTTGAAGTCTAGTGGTAGTATGATTCTGAAATATATTTAAATGACCTATATGTACATATGAATACTTTTTTATTTAGTCTATACATATGGGCACATATTTTATTATATTTGCATATATGTCAAGATATTGGCAATGCAAAACCCTGCCCTCCCACACAAGGAACATATTGATGGAATGTTAAATACTACTAATAAATCATTTTTAAAATGAGTTGATTTTTCAAGCCTGATCTTCACAGATTCAGGTAATGTATCTGTGTGATGTAGATTACTAATGATTAGTAATTACTATTGAAAGATTACTAACTAATGATTATTAATTGAAGGAATAAAATAAATAAAACAAAAACTCTCTCGATGCTAACATATGATAACATAAAGTATACTGATTTGACATTGATATTGAAGTTTCACGCTCAGCTGTGCATGTGACGTAAGCGGGGACAAGCCTTAGCACTAACTGACTGACCCAACAGCCACGATTGCGGACATTTAGTGAGTAGTGATGCCCTTCACGAGTCATCCTGTTAGTGCCAACACCATTGGCAAATGGCTGCATGACGTAGGACTAACGCTACGACAACTGCTCTTAACACCACGTTAATGTTCCCAAAGATTGCAATGGTGACGTGCCAGACTGTCATGGAGTGACTCAGAATGGCAAGGGGTCATCTCCAGTGACGAGTCACGCTTTTGTCTTGGCAGAGATGACCAACGAATCTATGTGTGGAAGCACCAAGATGAACGTTTTTTTGTCACATGTCCGGAAGGCCTGGTGTCATCCCACCTCCACTCCTACCGCACCATCTACAGGAACTGTGTGAGAATATTCAAGATGCATCGGATGGATTATCGCAGGACACCATTAGGAACCTCTACAACTCCATGGCAAGACGTCTGGTATGTTAAGTTAGCAAACATGGCAGCCTGACGTATGTGTAACTCAATAAATATTGCCCATATCAGTCTAATTTATCATCATTTATTGTTCCTGGTAACCTTTATCTTCCTTCCCAATAGCATTGCAACACTTCCTTCTGGGTGCAGCTACTCTTTCAATGATGAATGTAGAAGAAAACACAAACAGCTTCTTAATATTATATTATTTATTTATCTTTGTACAATGTAATTACAATACAAATATGTAGGTTTAAATACAAAATTCTGTAAATAAAGATTAAAAATAAACTCCACTGGTTTGTTATCACTAGCCTACAGTTTACAATCAAGTTTATGAGGTAATTTAGTTTTCTCATTTTCAAAAAGAAGAAAAAAAAAAAGAGCTCTACAATTGTTTTTCCTTTTCATGGGGAAGCATGGGGTAAAAGCCCAGGACAATCAGCTGTATAAATTCATCCGTTACATCT
Source organism: Semaprochilodus insignis (assembly GCA_034552555.1). Taxonomy (NCBI): domain Eukaryota; kingdom Metazoa; phylum Chordata; class Actinopteri; order Characiformes; family Prochilodontidae; genus Semaprochilodus; species Semaprochilodus insignis. The sequence continues at coordinate 7,536,653 of CM067488.1, forward strand.
TTATGCAGAAGATGTACAGCATAGATGGATAGATCGTGGATAAGCTCATTTGGGAGATAAATCGATGCCCTCCCATGGCTAGGCCGGATTATAAACGCCCTCTCTTTGGGAAAAGGAATTCGTAAGTAAACCCACAGTGCTGCCTACACAGGCTCGGTTAACCCTGTATTTAGCAGTTGGTGGTCAACAAAATGGACGGCGGCTTTTGTAAATGTGTAACGCACCAGCTGTGTGGTCTAAGTAAATCAGGTAGTAAATACATTGGAACTGTTCTGTATATATAGTATGTATAATGCCTTGGAGTGTCCTTTAACGCACAGTGTGCAGTCTGGCTTTGACCATCTAGCTTTTATCCTTGTCGCTGAGAAACTCCAGACCCTGTGGTCAGATCGTGTCCAGTCGCTCCGCATGTCCTCACGCAACACCTCATGGTCCTACACCGAGAAGCGGACCAGCTGAACAAAAGTAGCAGAAACTATGGAGCGTTATTGCAGAGTGAGAACCGGGTTGTTATAAAAATGCACCACGTCGCAAAAAGTGTGACAAAATTGGAATGTTCCCCCATAAGAGACACGTCTGCCGTCATCATGCTTGGGACACTAACTTGTCAATGGGGACGGATGAATGGCTATAATGACGGATGAATCGTTTCTCAGAGCACGCAAATATTGGCCTTTGATAAATGACAATTATTTGTTGATTTATTTTACAGGTTGAGTAATGAGTGTGAAATAAGTTAAACCCAGAAATGCTTGCTCTTCTTATTAAAACATGGTAATTAAAGACCATTTTCAGCATGCGTGTATTGTATCACATGACCCTCCTGGACGTCTGGTCCATATCCAAATCCTCACTATGAGTAGCTTCTGTCTACAACTCAGGTCTCCAATTTTGAATGTTCAACTTCCTGATACACACAAAACTTCACAAATATACTCCTCGGCATCGCTTAACATCTCATACTGCCCACATGCATCTCTCTTCCAGCTTCTTACATTGTTCTTTTTCTCCCAATGCACTTCACTTCACTTTTACACTCTTCTTTGTTCACCACCTCCAAACTTCAAAGATACTCTCAAAATCCATTCACAGCCAAAATAAAATCCCTAATGAACCTCAATGAACCTCAGTGTTAAGCCTACTGGCTAATTGCTTTGGGTGGATCCAGTTTTGGATGTGTTGAAAAGCGTTCCCCCAACTGACTCTCATAACCTGTAGTGTTCTGACTTGTATTGTCATCAATCTCATCAGTGATTTAGAAAGAAGACTTCAAACATTACCAACACTGCTAAATTCAAACACGGAGCCAGGTCCGTACAGGAACTTCATGCCAATCGGGCCGCAGTCTAAACAGGCAGGCAAGTGTTTATGTTGTTTGTTTTGCTGCTGTTTATTAAGCTCAACTACCTCTGCACCTGCAATGCCTGTCAAAAGTGTGAGGACACCTTGTCTGCTTTTGAAATTTCAGTAATGTTGGATTTCCATAGGTACTTTTACAATTAAGTCATAACAATAGCTGTAGCTATAAACAATATATATATATATATATTGCATCATTCAAATTAGTAAGTGTCTTCCTTGATGTGCAGAGTAGGATTTGACAGTTTGCTTGCTTTTCCAAAAAGTACATGTTAAAAGGCTTTACTGTCCTCAGGATGTTTTAAATATATTTATTAGATAAGATATGCTATTGTATTTTTTAACAAAAGCTTATTTTATAAAAACACAAAAAGCTGGTGTCTCCAAACTTTTGACCCGCAGTGTATATATCTCCTAGTATCCTCCCAAGCCCTGACGTCAATTTCACCTCAAGTTGTGCATGTAAATAATGATACTAATGACCTCATCAGCATAATGAGAGTTGCACTGTTCCAGCTGCTGATCAGTTTGGCGTCCGTGTTTTGTTGGCAAAGCCGGCGATATGATGCTTCGGCGGTGACTCAACAGGGGTTGAATAATAACTAACAGACACAAAGAGGGCGATAAATAAGAAGAGAAAAATAAACATGCTATTTACACTCTCACACAGCATTTACTCACAGCCCCATCAGCTCTGATCATGCAGCCTCTCATCTGGTGAATCACATCTTCTCCCTGCAGCCAAATTATAGGTGGTCTTGCGCCAAGCAGTTCGTTTCAACTTAAAAGGTATCAACTTAGAATGATTTCACTTAAAATCAAGTACAAATCAGATTTTAAAAACCTGTTACAGTTACATGAAACATAATAAATAGATATTCTGGCCATCCAATTATCAGTCAATAATCATTCGCTCCTCTCGAAGGCTTTGACGGAAGGTCAATCACTTGGTAAACCAGGGCCATTGCTGATGAAGACAGCCTCCATCTCAGAAGCCATCCCTGTCCTCTAAGTGCCTGAAATCATGTGACTGTGTTTGTTTGTGTTCAGAGACATTCCTGTGTTCCTGGATCTAAGAGTCTGAAGTAAGTGGTCCGAAAGACACAAAACACAAACCGGACAATCCCCTACGTAAAAGTAATGGATTCAAAGAGCAGGTGTCTACAGTACAGATTCCCTATGAAGAAAAAAGCTGGAAAAAAAAGAGGAGAAGCAAAAGCAATAGGATGTGGAGTAGGTTCAGTCTCATGTCAAGAGTCTGTGAAGCCTGGCCCATATAGGCGTGATTATAGCTCTATCTCAAATGTCTTTTGTAAGTCATTGGAGAAAGGGTTGGATGCCTTGGGTTGCGATTTGGACTCGAGTGCTGCCCACTTTGCCTCAAAACGCTCTGCTTCCTGGGCATCAGCTGGGAGACTGCCCTGTTGCAGGCTATCCATTGGCCAGCTGTTAGTGCCGCCACTCCCAGTAGTACTGGTGCCGTTCTGTGTCACATTGATGGTGGATGCGGAGGTGGTGGTGGAGGGGAATGTGTTGTGAGGGAGCCCATTGACAGCTGGAGGGTTGGCAAACGTGGTGCCAGGAAAGCCGCCAGGTAGGCTGGGGAAAGCTGAGGTTCCTCCACCAAGCGTGCCAGTCTTGGGCCCAATGGGCCCCCCTCCGGTCGAGCCAGTGGCACTGCAGAAGACATTAGCCACCATCTGAGAGGGTGTAATGCCCACCACTGGCACGCTGGCGTTGGGGTAGGTCATGCTGTTGGCAACAGCAGGCATGTAGGCCTGCATAGGCACGTAGGCTGGCTGCAGTGGCGGCTGGCCGTACATGCCCACAGGTGCCGGAGTGGTGTCAAAGGCCATTGGGAAGGGCTGCATTGAGGTGGGCAGGGAGCCAGGAGGAGCCATGGGCATGGTGGGCACTGGTGGAGGCTGCTGAGTGGGTGGAGGTGGTAGGGTGGGGGGGGACTGCTGCTGAGCCTTCACAGCCTTGGCTACCTCCTCCAGCCAGCGCTCAGCCTCCGATGGTGTCCGCTTGTGACCGCTTTGTGCAACTGGTGGTGGGGAGTGGACAGTAGGATCTGTCTGGACCCAGGAGGTGGTAGCTGCAGGGGACAACACAAGAGGTGCAAAATGAGCATACAGAATTCAGGATGGGCATGTGGCCAAAGTGGATCAATCTATAGCCTGAGGAGGCAATAATCATTCAACTAAGGCAGGAGCTGAGACCCTTTAGACTGTACAAGGAAACGAATAAGGAGAACAAGATGATATTAGCAGAGCTTTGTTGAGGGTCATCACTCATTGTGTAGACAGGAGGCACAGGAGGAGGAGAGAACAGGCTACAATAGCAACAACCACTTGCTTGTTCCAAAGATATCTATAGCAACTAAGAAAGGAAGCAAAACCTTGTGAGCTGTAGGGCCTTGGTCATGCCATCAGCACACACCTTGACCCAAGTTAACAAGGAGCCCACCCTAAAGGATCGCAATTACATTCTGATGACTGTTGCAGCAAGCTCAGACCAAGAGCCAAAAGGAAAACCCACAATTCCACTGGTTGTGGATGATCCTCACATTTCTCTAGAGGAATGGGAAGGCAGTCCAGAGATTTGCAGAGGGTAAGTGAATTAAGTGGTGAGGGTAAGTGAAACACATCCATCAAGCAGTTCACAGTCATCTTACTCAAGCTTCCAGAAACCATCTAAGAGACCACAGTCAGACCTCACATAGTGGGTGGGCTAACTGATGCAAATGATTCACTGGAAAGATTGGATTGAGTAGGACTTTGTAGGTCAATACCACAAAGACTTGATGATGTTGCAGTCGTGAAGGAATGTTTTGTTTCCAAATTGCTAAGTGATTGGACGGCTTCGTTTTGCTGCTTTAGCAACAAATTTCAGTCAGAAGGATGTTTTTTTTTCTTGGTACCATTTCTGTTCTTGTCTTTGTTGGGTTTATCTGGGTTTGCATTCCCAGTAAACATCTGTTAATCTTGTTAGTCAGTTTCTTAATTTTTGATTTCTTTACTTTCTTAATGATTACCATCAACTGAGGAGCCAGTAGCTACCTATACACACATACAAACCAGTAGATACATAATGTAGGCTGATATGTTTATAATGACATATAATTAGTTCATGAAAATTTAATAGCAAGATTAACATATTATAAAAACACTGTAATACTATAATAAGAGGTGTGTCTCCAGCCTCACCTTGCAGAGGAGCAGGTGGAGGGGGAATTGCAGGAGGGACCGTGCATACTGGTAAGCCGTTGCTGGTGGCTTTGGCACAGAGGTCCTCCGAGGGTTTGGTGAATGAGCTATTAATTTGGCTGCACAGTGCATTGATGCTGTCCGCCTCCCCTGCCAAAGACAGGTCCATCTCAGGGACTGGAGGGAAAAGATCAAATAGACAGGGTCAAAATCATGTAGGGAGGCCATATAGAGCACTCAATAAGCTGAAGTTTAATGAAACAATCTGTGGATAAATGGAGCTTGTGGCATCTGTCTGGAATGCATGGCTGGGTGAACATTGAACACTTTTATTGTCATATAGGTTGTCCTGCCTGTTCAATGTACAACTGAAAATGCAGTGACGGTTTGATCAAACAATTATGCAATAACAAACCATATAAAACTATGAAGTGCAGATAAGTATATAAGCAATTACAAACAAGGTCTCATCTGAATCAGCGCTGGATTTAATGCCTTTAGAAGCAACTAATTAAGGAAATTCTTGATTTGTGCTAAAAACAGCATTTCATCTATAATTCCTGTATTAGAGCCCAATCTGGCCAGAGGGATTAAGACAGTGAATAGAGAGGGCTGCATATCTGTGCTGTAGAGAAGTCAGCGAAGAGAGAGGGTTTTCTCTGTGTAACGTCCAGAACAGCAGGGAAACACAGTGATTCATGATTCAGTAAGGCTTCCAACAGGGTCATTTTACCACAGCTGCAGGGCTTCTATAAAAATATAAATCGCCAGGAATTGTAGCACCGTGCAAGAAGATGTATGTGATGATTGTTTTGCTGTGTAGTTTGTTGGAGAAGACTGATGCAGTTTTGGATTCTGCATTTATATGACTCTGTACATTACGATAAATATGGTTTTCTAGGCTATTAAGAAGGAGAAGCTGCAGATGCAAAATGAATTTAGTGGCTGACCTGGGTTCTTGGCTTGGAAGTCAGTTTTGCGCTGTAGGGTGGAGGGCAGATCATTGAGGCGCAGTGAAAGCTGCCTTTTGAATGGTGAATTCTTCTGGCTGAGGGTGGGGAAGCCGCGGAAAGACCCCTGCCGCACCAGCTGCTCAAGGGGGGCGTGGCGGCGTGGGATGACATGAGGCCCACCTGCCTCCGTTCGGTCCACCTGCGTGGCTGCGCCCTCTGGTGGTGAGGCACTGCCTGGCGGCATCGCAGGGATGCCACACTGTTCTGTAGAGTGGAAGTCACATCAGATGTTCAAAATAGTATGTCACCAATTGGAAACACTGACAAAGCTAATTGTCACCATATCTTCTTTCAGTTTGTGGACATTTTAACATGGAAAACAGAAATATAAACTAATTATTAAATATTACAGTTTATTTTTTATTTCTGGATTGATTCCTGTTCTAATTCCTGTTCCACTTTGCTGAGTCATGGCTAGTATACTGGGGTTGGGTCGTGATCTGCGCTGGCCCCAGAGGTGCTGACCTTTCTTTTTTTCCTGGAGCTGCTTCATGAGATCCTCCCTGTCACCCTGCTGCACGGCCGATGAGACGCGGAAGGAGCCTTCACGGACGAACGATGTACGGCTGGCATCGAAGGAAGCCGTGACCCCACACTCCTTCTCCCGCCGCTGCTTCCGCTCTAAACAGGCAGCGAATGCACATCCCACTGCATGACTCAGACGCTCACCCTGCAAGGGATAAAGCCACCTTAGCAACACAGTGACAGCTGACCACAGCAAAGGCAATTATATGGTCTCTTATTTTAACCTGTTTGGCTAAGGTGTTAAAACTAAAATTCAAGACACACTGGGAAGAAAACCAAAAGCCATTTTTGTACTTGCCATTTTTGTAAATGCCATTGCCATTTGTATTTTTGGCTATTTTTCAGTATTTTTCAATGGCTGTTTTGCCTAACCTTTCTTTTGGAGATCCTCCCTTCTACAGAGTTCCAATCCTAGTCTAACAAACCCAATACAACTAATTAACACATCATCTGAATACTAGGGTCAATGTTTCAGATTTGGGCTGCCCATAAGCTCTGCAAGGGGCACATATACAAAAACTGGGATGAACTGGCCCAGTGCATAGGACTGGCTTTCATGACACATGGGACCAAGTTCTGGTGACAGCTAAATGTTAACCAAGCAAAGCTATTTGTTGCTAGGCCCATGACTGAGACCATACTGACAATCAAACTGCACTCTAAGGTCATAATGTGTTTGTCCCCGCATCTCAAGTGCAGTTAGCTTGCCCCAGGCAGCTGTTCCAGTCGAGATAACTGCGGTATAGTGCTTATCTTAATCCCACTTTGATGAGAGTGGAGGCTGGAGGCCGGACAGCAGGTTGCTCTTACCGAGTCCTTGATAGCCATGAAGCAGTGACAGATCCAGCGGCGGGTGGTGCCATCCCGGCAGATATAGGAGAAAGCCTTGTCGTAGTTACGGTCGGGTGCGCAGAAGGACACCTTCTCGATGGTCTGATCAACAATGAGGTCCTACAGTTGAAAGGAAAAAAGGATGTGGTTACTGAAACATATCTGGATTCATTTTATGGTGCATTTGTCCACTTTCTATTCTAGTGGTTATTGACAGGGCTGTTACTGAACGTCTGGGGATCATAAGCGAGATTTGACCTAAAGGGCTCCTAAATAATGCTTCTGCTAATTACTTCTACAAAAGTAAATCTCTGGACTCTCTCTTGGTCCCATGATGTCTCAGGAGCGCCTTAGCAATTGATTATACTGCGTATAGCAAGAAACCACCCTGGTTATCAGCAAATAGTTCAAAATCCACTATCCTTTATCCATTTAGTTTTACCAGGGGAGCCACTGTGATTTGAGTGATTACCGATGAGATCTGTGATTTTAATCCACTACAAATCTGCCATGTCTGCAGTTTTCACAAGTCTACTAAGAAATAATTCTGGACCAGATCACCTTCTATAATTCATCAAATATGGGGCTCCCTCAGTAATAGCAACCCTATTTGAACTGACCTGAAGGTAATGTAATAATAAAACCTGCTAATAAACATAATGCACCTCCTCACAAGCTGGAAAGATGACTGTACTTGTAATGCAGTAAGGCCTTGATCTCTTCAGTCAGAAGGAGAATGAAAATGAAATATCTGAACGTCCAGGTTATGATGTTTGGATCTGGACCATCTTAGGTAATGTGAGGAAGTTACACAGATGATTTATCCTATAAGAACTGGATTCAAATTCTTTACAATTGATATTACAGGTCCTCCTCTGGTAAAACTGGTCAAGCTCAAGTAGGCTTTAGTAATATGTCCTTCCCAAGGGTTAAATAGTACATGCCACATGGACGACTTTCTGATGGACCGATCAGGAAAATAACTGAGGAAACAGTGAACCAAACCCCCCCCACCAAACTGTTAATAGCTAATAGCTAAGGTCAAATGTCATCTAAAAATGGGAAACAGAATAGGGCAGCAGGTTTATTAACTTTTTACTGTTCTATACTGCATAAAACAAATGTGGACAGCAACGTCCTGCGCTTCACTGATGTGATATTGCGAGTCAAATCACTTGTGAAATAGCTAACATTAAGGAGCAGTGTGGGTTCGTCATCCATTGCATCTGTTGTAAAATCGGCATTACTATGTGCTTACTGCGTATTTGAAAAAGGCACATATGTATATAAAATAATCCAGGTATTGTAATATTGCATCTCACGTTGAGCAAAATTACAAAGCATTGGCATTATTCTGTAGGTCAGCTGGTGGTGTGTTAAATTATTACATGGCTAAAATGCAACGATAAATCAATACATCAACTAAGCAATCAAGGAGCGGACCATCTCTTATTTTATCTGCAGGAGCTAAACCAATAAGCTCACTGGACAAACAATTAGTAGGTAGTTACTTCAGGCTCCTGCAGATGGCGTTGCACAAGGATGATGGGGCTATAAATACCTGCGGGGTGACAGTGCAACGGGTGGTGGTACAGTGCATTGAATGTCTCGTTCGATGTGTGGAAAATGGGAGGCAGAGCAGACGATAATGACTGGCTAAAAGGAGTGATTTGCATTTGGGCGTGCCAAAGGCCATAGTGTGAAGAGTTAGCTGAATTTACAGGTGTCTGGAAGAGTACAGACATATGGGTCGACCAGCAGTGGCTAAAATCCAAGTCTACAGGAAATTCTCCTCATAAGTGTGTCAGGGAAGGCATCCACTAAATCTGGCCCAACTGCGCAATTCTTTGATGCAAGAGTGGCTGAACATTGATGTGGTCTACATCCAGAAACCTGTCCATTTCATGCCAAATCAAATCACAGCTGTTATTACAGTTTCACTCATAGGTGGCAAATTTTTTGTCTGGTGATCTTATTAAACATTTGTTAATACCAATACAAAACATGGTGTATTTGTATGTTATTTGTTTAGTAATGTGTATGTTCCAATAGCAAAAACAGCCAAAGACAAGGTCATTTCTTCCTGGTACATGTAGCAATCTGATTTCTCCAAAACACTTATCCACTTTGTAACCAGATCCTCTCGAGAATAATGGATCACGTTTGCTTGTACAGAGCCACAATAGCTGCATAATACATGAGCTGGAGGACATAAGTGGGAGGCGAAGGGCCTCACACACAGTGATGCAGCCTTTTTCCATAAGAATACAGAGGAGAGAGAGAACGGGGAAAGGTGAAGGGCCCATTCACTGTGAGCCACTTAATGGTCAGCAAGCAGAGCTCTGAAAGGCTGGTCATGGACGACTACGTTCCGGTGGAGGAAAAAAAAGGTGGAAGAGAGGAAACAGTCGGTGGGCTACTGACTCATGTCACATTTCTGAGAAGAGAGGGACTAGGGAGGGGCTTTTTAAAATGTCAGGCCGGGACCCCAAATGCGTTTACCCGCCTTCATTGTTCAGGAGCCATATGGACAGTGGTGAGGAGGATTAGGTCCCTGTGCTGACTCATAGGGAAGATGAGGGATTACCAGAAGGGCAGGGAGAAAAGGAGGGAGGGGCTGGACGTCTGGTTGTGTAGGGGGGGAGGGTTTACAGGAAACAAAAAAGAGAGATTGCTTTGTGCCTTTCTTTTCACAAGCTGGAAAGAAACAGATGATGACTGTACTTGTAATGCAGTGAGGCCCTGCTGACTTTACCTTTGCAGTGTGTGTGTGTGTGTGTGTGTGTGTGTGTGTGTGTGTGTGTGTTAGAAAGGATGTCACAATTACTTGTTTAAACTAGATTACTTGATTACATGCATATTTTGCTCCAAACTCTGCAAAATAAAAAACAATATAATTACACTCATCATCAAAAGAATAGTTGCACAAATAGTTGCACCCAGAAGGAATCATCCGACAGGAATGAAACTTGGTGGATAGGTTTGACATCGTGAACCATGCAAATGATTCAAGTTTCACACTCGACAGCGCATGTGATGTAAGCAAGGACTTATCGCTGTATCTGACTGACCCAACAGCTACGACTGCAGACATTCAGTGAGCAGTGATGCCCTCCATGAGTCATCCTGTTAGATCTAGCACCATTGGGAGACGGCTGCACGACGCAGGACTACATGCACATACACTATTACGGCAACAGCCCTTAACACCACATCAACATCGTCATGGAGTGACTCTCTGGCAGCGGGTCATCTTCAGTCCTGCTTTCTCTTGGTGGAGACGACCAACGAATCAACAGCTGCATATCGAGACATATGCATGTTGAGTTACCAACATGGAGGCCCATTTAGTATTTCTGCTTCTCACAGTCCAAGCCATCCCAATTACAAATTTAGACAACTCAGTAAATAAAACTCAGTCTACATCTGAGATGTCCAGTTTTGGTGTTGTAGTGCAAATTTTAATCTGTTTTTGTCTTTTTGTTTTCTTTTCTCAGTAACAGCTTCTTAACAGCTACACATCCTTTCTGTCCCATATCACTGAGCTGTCTTCTCACAATGTGAAATGGACAGACACACTTGTGGATGTTTTCTGACCTGAAGCAAGAGTGGAGCTTGATGGTTATTAGGATTTTTCTCTGTAACATAATATCAGTGAGAGCTTGGGTTGGGTGTACACAGCTGTAAATTGTTAGTTTTAAAACTGGAATGGGGGAGTTAAAGTGGCAGCAGAGTAGCGACGGGCAATTTGGCAAAATATTATATCATAATACTACAAGATATTTTCATGAAACATGATATGCATCACAAAATTTAGTTTTTATGAGATTTAAAAAAAGTTGGTATGGACAAAACAGAACCTGTAGTGCCATTTATATGCCATATTTCTAAAAATACTTTAATAATAACAATAGCAATACTAATACTAAAACTAATAACAACAACAATATGCCAAGAAAAGCATGAAATACAATGACTACAGTGCACAAAAGAGTGGGAAAATTGGATTCTGATGAATTTGATTGGATACAAAATATATGTTTCCTGGAAAAACGCGTACTTAACCGTTTGTTGTTTTAACTGGAAATGAAATGAAAGGGTGGTCTCTCACTTTTATGCATTGTTGTTATCCTTTATGTACTACTGTTCACAAGTCTGTATCATATTCTTTCAAAAGTTGCCCTTTAAAAGTTTGGAGTCATATTAATATTTGCTGGCATCTTATTTATTAATAACTGAATGTAGACTGAAATACTATATGAAATACTAGAAGTCAAAAACCAGAAGATGTTTCTAATTCCAACACGATGGAATTATTAAAGGATAAACACGAACCTGTGATGTAATCTCTAATTCAATCTCTTTTAGTCAATTCTTGATCAGCTATCAAGCTTGAGATGTGATCATCACTTTTTCTATTTGAGAGAACACATTCAGCTTTCTCTGCCATTATCTTTATAAAGTCATGGAAAGTTTGTTTTGTTTAATCAGTCAGTAACCAGTAGATTACTCAGTCACTAATATACCAGTCACATCCCTTTTGTGTAGACAAAATGCCCCCATTCTAGCTGGAAAACATGACAGTTCTGTCTTGGTAGGGATGCTAGCCACCATGAATAAAAGACTCAATAAACGCAGCTTTCACTTGAAAAACACTTGAAAAGATTGTGTGTGTCATATCCTTCATAACCCCCCCCCCCTTACACAGCCCACCCCCCCAAACTCATACAAAACCCTCACTGGTCATCAGTGACAAACACAGACTTTAAAGCCCTTGACCTCAAAAGCCATTTCATCAATGTGTGGCCTCACTGGTGGCCTCAGTGGCTGGTCATGAAGTGGAGTCAGTCATGTGACTGGGCTTTTGGGGACCAGCCAGATCTTCCCGCTGGGCTTTTTCTCTAGTTACTCTGCCCAATTCTCTCTCTCATTCAGAGGCTTTCCTGTAAGTTAAGGCTAACTGCTGGCTTGGGACATTTAGTAGGAGGCATTCAAGCGACAGCTTCTCCAAATCTCTCCACATTTCTCCTGTGGATTTCCCAGCTTTGCATGCATTAGTGGCTTTCAATAGGTGGAGGCACAACGCCAAGCTTACCTTGGTTTTATCGTCCACCACTCTCAGGCCATCGGCAGAAACCCACAGCACAGCTTTGACCGTCTTCTTTCCACTCTGTAATGGGAAAAAAGGATTTTGTAGTGCACACGTTCTGCATTTTTCATGTGTTCCTTTATTCTTTTCTCTGACATCCACTTATGCTTATGCACATTCATGCCCCAAAATCAGTTTTAATTCATTTTTACATGAGCATTTTCCAACCTCGCCTTGTCTCTCAGTCATAGGAATTTGAGGTCAACTTCTAGCCTGTGAAGTTGAACTTAAATTCTCACACTTCCCATGTCTTCTGAAATAAAATACGCCATATATACGCACAATAACAGACAGTTGAAAACAGATAAGAAGTCTATTTCAGCTTTGCACGTTGACTATCATTTTGCTCCAGTCTCAACTTTTTAAAATATACTGCAGGTATCAAATTTGGAAAGAAACAATGAAGATCATAAGATAAAACGTACAATAGTGTGTTTTTTGTGCTGTTTTCAATGTAATGAAGCTCAAACTGAACTTCCTAATCACTACTGTTGCTTGTATTATTATTCCACATTATAACATTTTATGGAATTGGGCTTGTACCCAAACCCAAATGCTACTAACATGCTGCCTTTAAAATACTGTTTTACTGTTTCCATCACTTTTGGTGTTCAATGTTGAAATGGATGCAATTTGCTGCAGAATGCACACAGACTTCCTTAAGACTCTCAGTTTAGGATTCTGGACATGACTTTAGATTCAGGACTTGAATCATGACTGTCCTGACTTGATACTGTTAAATTCAGAAATGCAGACTTAAATGTTCAGTAATGTCAATAAATCATCACTCTTTTTGGATGTCAAATCAAGTCAAATGTATCTATATAGTGCTTTTTACAACAGATCAGAATCTGGGTCCAAGCCCCCAGTGAGCAAGCCAGTGGTGACAGTGGTCAGGGAAAACTCCCTCAGAGCAAAAGGAAGAAACCTAGAGAGGAACCAAGACTCAAAAGCTGAACCCATCCTTCAGGTCGACTCCAGATAGCAAAACAAATATGAAAAGGATGTCTGTGTCGTTTAGAGCTTCAATACTAGGTTTGTTTCCCAACAGTCAGGAGACAGTTCCTAAGCTCCAGAAGAACACTCCTGATCAATTTAGCCTGAACAGGTGGGCTACACCGCTGTATAATGAGCCATATGTAAATGGCTGTGACATCACAACTATGATGAATATAACATGGCCATATATGGGCTGTGTAGAAGAAACTTTTGAAACTCTAGAGCTTTCATATTTTTGCCTACTGACTCCCACGAGCACACACTGCAGCACCATTCCCTCTGTAGGTCCCTGGTGAGGCAGTCATGCAGGTGCTGAGCCATGCTAAAGCAATGAGAACGCTGAGAAAAAAAAAAAAATCCCATCGAGGCCAGAGTGGGGCAGCAGTAGCTCTCCCTGGAAGCAGGAGAGCGAGCGTGTGAGGGAGACAGCGAGAGAGAGAGAGAGCGAGCAAGACAGAGAAATGGAATGTAAATAAGGAGGAGCAATTCTGGAGGACACAGATAGAGTACAAGGACCTGAAGGAATTCCATCAACTTGTAAAATGGGGCCCAGAAGTCATTCTCCAAATCTGCTAAGACAGCAACGGGCAGAAAGGCAATTACAGTGCGAAAGATAGCGAAGCCTGCAGAGAACCAGAGAGAAGTCGAGGGGCTTGTGGAGAGAAAAGGAAGGAACAGGCAAGCTGAGAGGAGGAGGGAACGGCTGGAAACAGCTGGAGAGCTGGAGAGGTGCTAGGAGAAAGAAGACAAGAGGATCGGGGGGATGGAAGGGACCACACACTCAGTCTGGCAGGCATACACTCACGGTTGTCCTGTGGATCTCTGGACAGTTAATAACAGAGCAACAGTCTCTGACTGAAACCTCCTGTAAATGGAGTGATCCACACACAAAAAGTGGATTTAATATGGCATATATTACATAATTAGCCCTGTCTGAAAACAAGAATGTGTCTTTGTGGCTCTATCAGTCTAAGCTTATGAGAGGATTAGGCAGAAACCATACCGGATGATGGGAGAAAATACAGTAGCTACCATATTCCCCTAAACACAAACTGATTTGTGATTAAACCAAGCTCATGGCTAGGGCTTAGGTCTGCACGATACTGGAAAAAAACTGACATTGCAATTGTTTTTCCCTGAGATATATATTGTGATATGAAAAAATATCCAGGAATTTTGAACAGAATTATTTAAAAACATTATTCATTATAAAATGATTGGGGTGAAAATAAACAATCCTAAAAAAGCTGAGAAATTACTTTTTAACACTCCTGTGAGTGTGAACCATCTTTCCCGGAATCAGGTGAGTGCTGTGATTACTCTTCTCTGTGTATCTGAGAAGCCTGAGTCCATAAACTGTTTAAAAAGTTTTTACTTTGTATCAAGCAGCAATATTGTGAAAAATAACAGCTGACTTTATAGTGGGAATGATATAGTGTATCAAAACATATGATATGATAAATATGATAACTTGATATGATAACTCTAGTGGAGTTACTGAATGTGTTCCATGCAGCTTTGCTGTTTTAATTTCTGTGTGTAACTATCAAGTTGCACAGAAAATATGCTCACAACTCAAATATAACTCACAAGATGCGAGAGGTTGCACAGACGACTAATCAAGTGTACTGCTTGACAATGCTTGAAGCTTCAAGCTTGATGTCGACTAGTCACTAATCATGTCATTATGACACCAACAACAGGGATGCCCCAAAGAAGACAAGAGGTGGGGAGCCAGATGATTTCGGGGTCCATATCTCTGATTTCCCGAAGACTAACAGTGTGATCCTTGTTGGAAAGGGCGCATCAAGCTCTGTGGGATTCTAACATTCCTCCGTCAGTCTACAGTGCTTCAAGGATCAGGTACTTAACGTCGTTATCTCTGGTTTCCCAAGGACTACAATTAAAAGTGATGTCTGGTCAATTATTCTTACTTTCCCCGACTTATAGCACTCTAAATCTTTCAGGCTCTCCAGACGTCCACCATGGGGAACCATCTTGGCAAGGCTGTCCAGGGTGTGCCAAATTCGCATGCAAATTTGCAGGATTCTAGTTCTCTGAAGCTATGCAGTCCAGGGCTTGTTGGAAAGGGCATGTCAAGCTATACTGACCTGTGGAGTTTGGCTTCATCACAGATTTTAAAAGTAGCTAGTTGCAAATCATTTCCTTCTCCTGGGGCTTTATTCATGAAGTCATCAGCGATTAGCCGATGCTGACTCAACTTTCATCACATAACTGTTGACCTTTCAATCTGCAAGTCATGCAACCCCGAGAACATACAATCGGTTGCACGAAAGTTTCTCTGTATAATGCCAGCCTTACATTTGGACCTTTGTGGCCATTAAGTCAGGGCTTATAGATCAGTAAGGAATGTGCACCAGCCAGTAAATTTACACACTCCCAGCATCTTGTGCTCAGTTCTTTTTAAAAGAAGGAACTGAATAAGGTAATATTTAGGGAATTGTTATTGAAGTCAAGGTATCAGTACCGGTAATGATACCAAAAACGGACTCAGCTCTGTTCATGACATGTCGGCTTTACATGTTTGAGATATCAACACCCTTCAAAATCCATGGCAAACTAGAGAAGTGAGGCTTTCTGAGAAATCCCAAACCCATGTATATGGTTACACATTTAGACTGAGGACTCAAAGCTTAAAGGGTTAAAAGAGAAGCCAGGCCGGCCAATTCATTGAGCTGATGAGAGCAGACGAAAGCACACAATGTGCCCTGATTTTGACCATAGAGCTGCCACCCTGCTGTGACCTCTCTGTGTTATCTGACTGCCCCCCTGTAGGTTAGGCACCAAAAGCATGCTGGAATGCCCCTGGGAATGACTGTAAGTCCACTTGGCACTTGACTTGAATGTTTGACCAAAAGCCAGCTGATTGACCAGATTTTCAGCTGGCCGTTGTTTTTTACTGCAGTACACCTTCACCCTCGTCTTTTCATGCGTTCTCCTTCCCATTAAAAATGCAGCGCTGGCTCCAGCAATACCACGACCAGCTGAAAACAGGATGACCTTGAGGACACATTGTATTCATTCCACCCTATTCAGCTTATTCAAGTTACTCAGCTAATAGATCAGGTTGAACATTCTGGGTGAACGTTTACTGTGGCCATGACTAAGCGTCTGAAATGAAGCAATATTGGTCTAATAGAACAGACAGAGACAGGATGGAGATACTCACCACTTTCAGTTTCTTCACTGCCTCCTCACACACATGCATCCCTCTGGACTCCTCCACCTCCACCAAGCCCAGATACTGCAAAACGAGAGACAGAATCACTCAAATCACTAAAGCACTCGATCACTGACTAAAATCTACCTTCCTCATTCTTCATTCTTTCTGATGTTGTGTCATCTGTTTTATTGTTTTGTCTTTACTGAATAATTCCATTAGCCTTTTAAGTGTTAACAGTGTCACATAATGCCTGTGCAGAATATCGTTATCGTCATAAACTGTCAAATAATTAGAAACAAATCCAGTTGTTGATTATTTGGCAAATGCACTCATCATCAAAAGAATAGTTGCCAACCGACAGGAATGAAACATGCGAGACATGCAAATGATTCAAGTTTCTCATTCGGCTGCATATGTGACGCAAGCAAGGATGGGCCTTATCACTGTACCTGATTGACTCAACAGCCACAATTCTGGACATTCAGCGAGCAGTGATGAGTCATCCTGTAAGTGCCTGTACAATGCAGGACTACAAAGGAAACTTTACAACTCCACGGTGAGACGCCTGGCATGTTGCATTAGCAAACATGGTGGCCCAACACCATACTGAGAGACACTACTTCTGTTTGTGTACCTCTATAAATATTGCGCATATCAGTCTAAATGTATCATGATTTATTGTTCATGGTAACCTTTATCTTCCTTCCCAACAGCACTGCAATCCAACACTTCCTTCTGGCTGCAACTATTCTTTTGCTGATGAGTGTACTTTATCATTAGGAAAATGCAAGCTAAAGTTAAGTCAATACTTACAATTCCAATTACTTATTAATTAATTGTGTTCATCATCCTCTTCATCACCTGCTACATTTTACTCCTTAGGACAAACATTCGACACAAAACCCTCCAGAATCACTGCCACGCTTTTTGGATTGTATGTACTGATGCTGCCAGTAATTGTGGCAAGCACTGCATATCTAACCGGCGTAACTGCAGTGGCTGAACATAACCATAAGAAAAGTGAAAAGTTCCACAGACTGTGAATCATTATAGCACGTCCCGCACAAGCTAATCGAGAAAGACAATGCCTTTTACTGCTGTGCGATTCATTTCCAGTGAGTCTGGCATGTGTTATTTGATTATGTGAGCGATGAGGAGAGGGACTGTTAGAGGATTACAGCTCCCTCTCCCAGAGACTCCGAAAGCCTCAGGCTGTCCACAAAAATGAGGTTGAATTTAATTACGTGAACTCTTCTGCAATGAGACTTTCACATCACTTAATGATGTGGAAACTCACTTTCGCTTTCAGAAATGCTGATTTTTTTCCCTCTCTTTGTTTCAAATATCCGTAACGAGTTGGTACACGTCCAAAACAATTTGTGCTTCCACTACACAACCTTACAAATAGGGCTAAAAATCTCAGATCCCACAAGGATTTGATTCAATTATGATTCTTTAGGAAGTGATTCAAGGGATTCATTTCAACTTATTTCAATTGTTTCCGGGTGTATGGTTTTGATGTACCTATAATGGTCATGGATATTCGGTTTTCCCATTAAGTGGATCCTTTAAGGTTATGTTAGTAGACATGTGTCGATATAAGGTTGTTTATTATGCAGCTATAGAGTATTATTTAACTACCTACAATAAAAAATACTATATAACCATATAGAAAAACTATAACTCAAATGATTAGAATCATATTTTATACAAGACACTGCATGTTGCACTGCATCAGTCTGCCTACCACACCTGTTTTTTGCAATTATAACGCAGCATCGACAGTGTTGTAACTGGGTTCTTTATTAACGATCAAACTACATAACAGTATCTCCTCTGTGTAATGTAGCTGGACTGTCCTGGTACTCACTATCATTTTACCAGCATATCGGAGGTTGTACCTCACACTTACTCAGTTAATTTCTAGAACCTTTTAGACAATTGTAGTCTTGAAACCTTACCCAGAATAGTTAGCTAGTACTTTGGAGCTTGTGACTCACATTTACCCTGGTTAATACCCAGAACATAAGGGGCTGTAACACAGAGTGCTACCCAGCGGGGTATGAATGAGCTATAACTGGAGATAATATGAGGTAATAACTGTGACTTCCAGGAGTTAAAGTGTGTAAATATGATTATGTTGGCCTGCGGTGTTGCAGACGCTTTTGCTAAAAGATGGACATGTGGAAATCCTGGCTCTTGTCCAACCACTGAGAACGTTATCGACTTTCAAAGCTTTTACTAGCCAGCCAGCATCTGGCCTATTTCAGGGTGCCACCTCATTTGGCCTCGTAGACACGTCCATTAAACACGTACTCTCGCGACCTTGTTCCTCCCCAACTGTAGCATGTCCATTAACGCACAAACCACTTTCGCCCATAGAGCTGTAAAAGACTTTTTACCGGAAAACGACCATGGCACAGACACTTTCTGTCCTCTGCTGAACCCTGTCTGGGAAGCTTGGGCAATTTTGTGTGCCTTTTAAGCCAACACAGGTATTTCAGTCTATGTTCACATTAAAAGCTTAATTGCTCAGTTCCAGTCTGTTACTCAGATTTGAGACTTTTAGCTTTATTGATTCACATTCGTATTTGTAAATGACCAAATGCTGCCCTCAGATGACCTGTACAATAAAGGTGAGAGGATAAAACTGATACAGTATAATATTGGAGTGTTTTTAGGTTTTTAAAACAGTGATGATAAACGCATTATGATAATACTGTAGCACTGTTAAGACATATTGTCACAATATGCTTTTCTGAGCATATTATTAGTATTAGGGGCAGGTAATATGTTTCTTAATTATAATAATAAATAAGTAAATAATAATAAATAAATAATAAATTATGTCACAACATCTCTGAGCATATAGTGTAAACAGTACACAAGTTGCATTACAACATTATCAAAAGACGACACTACAGGTCCTATTTTGTTTATTACAACTAAATACTGTGATGTATGTTGTGTATTATGAAAATTTAAGCATTCCAATAAAGTTATTTTGTCATATCGCCCACCCTTAATGCATACTGTCAGTACCTACAGAACACTGACCAACTGCATGTTTCATTGGAAAAAGAAAGTACTGTCTTTGTCAGAACAGAAACTCATATCTCCATTTTTATGTTGTTGTTGTTTTTTCCGAAAATAAACACCAGCTGGTTTTTACTATGTGTTAAAAATTCATGATGGATGGACCAATAGAAAAACTTGAACAATATGTGTTAAGTGCATGATATTTTCCATATCACCTACCTCTATCAGACATCCTGTCACATCATTGTTTACTTTTACTTTTTAACATGTGTAAGTTATTGTTAGACTATTAAATGATCAAAATGCTTTTTTCTCTCAATTCACCCATCTTGCTCCTTGGCCTGTTGTTTCTCTCTGGTAAGAATAAGGCTTCGTAAGAAACAGTTGGATAGCGTGGAGGATAACATTAGAGGGCTCGGAGAGAAACTTCACTGGAATAGTTCAAAAAGAAGATTCCTGACCTCACAGTCACATGCCATTGTAAACTTCTCTGGATTAAGGCATTTGTTAAATATGCAAGGATAAACACTGTTGCTTTTTCAGCCTTGCAGTTGGGCTTGGCTTTATTCAAAAAAATAAATTAATCAAATAAAGTAAAAAAGTTTTCTTTTGGAAGCATAATTTGCAGTCAAAAGTAATAGCCCCTGCTAGCCCCCTTTCACCCTGTTCTTTAATGGTCAGGACCACAACAGAGCAAGTATTATCTGGGTGGTGGATCATTGTCAACACTGATGTGATGGTGGTGTGTTAGTGTGTATATTGCTGCTACCAGTAAATCAAACACAGCAAAGTATGCAGAGAAGGTGGACTACAGTCTGTAATCCTGGAAATACATCACACTTCACTGCTTATATCACTGTGGTGATCATCCAGTAGGGCCAGCTTGTCAGCAGCAGCTAACGATTGTAGCTAATGATGATAAACTGTGCACATGCTGGATCTCAGCAAAAACCTGGAACTGAGCCACAGGGCCAGAAGTACGAACATGCGAAAGGCTACACACTGCAGGTAACAGTGGCTCAGACCTGATTTACTGCCCCAGTGATTTCGCTGTTTGGTCATTCAGTTATCTTGTCCGTGTGGCTGATACGCTATAGATCTGCCACATTTAGTAAAAAAAAATAGATTCATGCCATTCAACTGGAGTTCAACTGGGTTGTAGGTTTAGCCTCCTACCCGAACAGGGAAGTTGCATTTTCCCTTGCGCACGGCCTCCTCGTCGGCCTGCCACTGGTGCGGCCGGCTGGCCTCAGGCACGTAGGTGGGCTTCTTCCTGCGCAGACTCTGACGCAGCTTGTTCATCTCCGCACTCTCAGGCTCCCTGTTGCTGTAGAAAGAGAGAAGAAGAGAAAAAGAAGTTAGTAGGAGGAAAAACACAGGCCCATGTCACATATGGTTTAGAGGTTTTATCAAACAGGACGGCTTTGATGGTGAAAAAACTGTCTGCACAGCCGTAAGTCTGAATTAAGAGAAAGAGTCATGAGAAGAATGCTGAGTGATGACATGCAGTTCCAGTCAAAAGCTCCATCATAAATCTTCCTGTTGGACCATTATGCTAGGCTAACGGCACAGCAAGTTAAATCTGTGGTTGGTGTAGTGCAGCAGATAACACCACTACCCGCCAGGAAGCTACCGTCCCATGTGGGAGACGGGGGGTCTGGGTGAATATGCTGTGCTACACAATAAGAGTCCTTGGGCAAGACTCCTAACACTACATTGGCCTACCTGTAATATGATTAACCTTATAAGTCGCTCTGGATAAGAACGTCAGCTAAATGCCATAAAGGTATATCTGTAGTGTCTCCTATGCCTGGGTCCACAGTACCAATCAAGATACTGGACACAACTACTCAAAGTTGAGGGAGTAATTTCAGAACTAAACTTTCAGAATTAAACTGCTTTGTTCCATGTTGTACCAGATGGCTAATTCCCAAAAGCTATGAACATATATCATATTCTCTTAGTAACGAACTGCCTTCCTGAAACAAATCTCTCAGAAATTCACACAATTTCATCACCCTGAAGCGTCTCAAAAACATTGTTCTGCATGTTATAAATATTGGTCCTGGGACAACAAGGCGGCATTAGACTGGAACCCTGTTCTACTACTTTCAACAAAAACAGTGAAAACATACATGTATCACATATAGTATAAAATAAAGTATAAAATAAAACACGAAATAACACAATCATTTAGGCAATGCCCAGAAAGTGCTGAATCAAAATTTGGCATTCTCTCAAGCAGCTGCATCAGAAGCCACCTGAGATCCTTTACCAACATGACTAAAGATGTTCAGCATGTGCTCAGCAATTGCTGGTTTTTGAAAGCTGCTTGTTTGGGACTCAATATCAACATTTATTTTGTTCTAAGCATTTAGATAAAAACCTTAAAGATTACTTTCAATTAGGTGACTCTAAACTTTTACAGACACACTAAGGTGTATCTCCATCACGCTAGTTCACAAATAACTCCTGATGAAGATGCCTGCCTCCTTCCTCCAGTGCATCTCACTGTATCATCATCTGCATTCCTTTGTGGAATAAAGCACTCTGTTAGGATCTAAGTACCCCTTTTTAGTTGAAGCACAAAGACTAAAGGGATCACAAGGCTCATATTTCAAAGGCAGCAAACACCTCGTTCTCAGTGCCTTCCAACACGAGGAGCTACATATCAAACCTTCTATTTATGCCCCAATTAGGCCATTCATTCTTCGCCGTGATTTGCATTGGTAATTTCTAACTGCTGCATAATAAAACGTTACACGAGCAGAAACAGCCTCTTCTGAAGAATGCTAATTACAGTTAACAAAGGAGGCCGCTCTCTCCAAAAAAGCCACACAAGCCATTGTGACATCCTGACAGTCAAAAAATTAAAAACAACAAAAAACAGAGATACAAGATTTGTCTTCTGACAGCTGTGTTATACCAGGGCCATTATTTAATTCCTCGCAGACACGAGAATAATTAGTTGGTAGTTTGCACAATGACACCGCATATTTTCTTTTACAGTGAGAACTGATGGAGGCAGTCATTTATACGCATATACCTTTTTCAGGTATCAGAACTGGGCTCAAGCCTGCAGAAAATGCTGGACTGGATATCGGAGAGAATAACAAACGAACCTGATCCAGTTCTGTAACAAATCTTTCCTGAAATAGCATACCAATAACATAAATATATAGTATATAATGATGTAATAACACATGAGATTACACATATGATGGTTTTTATCCTATGACAGTTTAAATAAAATTTGAAACATCTTAATATATTTCCTTGCTTACAGTATCGCAATATTGGCAAGTTCTTGCCAATACACAGTCCTAGCTAAGGAACAAGACCCATAGTAGTCACATACAGGGGTCAAAAACAGGAAAGCAGGTGCAAATATACATATAACAAAAACCAGTAAAAGAACCAAGACAGAGGAACACAGCTCAGAATTCAAAAGCCTCAAAGCCAAACAATGGGGTGTATATCATCGCTGTCCAAAGAAAAATCTCCAACATGGCAATTTTACAGGAGATGACAAATATCTAAACTAGTTTGAACGTAAGTCAATGGAGCCAGACTTTTTCCAAGCGAATTTGGGCCATTTCTGTCAGTCTATTCATGCTGAAATTTTCGCACCTCAAATTTTCACAAAACAAACAACGTAAATTGGGAGACATGTTTTTCTTTGGACAGTTATGATACATAGAAGGGATAATGACCATAAACTATCTGCAGGTATGTGTAATAAAGGGGTAGTAGGGCCATGGAGGAGCAGGACCTGGAATGATCAGTACCAGAGACAGGGGGAGACATTGAGACATAATACAATTTGTATTGTTTGACATTTTTATAAGCCTAAACACTAAATTCATCTTCAAAGTGATGAGCGTGCCACTTGGTAAGGAAGCAGATCAGATGAGGCAACCAACAGCAAAGCAGATGTTCCATTCTTTTCATTGAAGCCACAGCGGAAATGTGCCACCACCAGCAGCAACGTTCTATCCACAGTTCAATTTTCCCAACTTTTGTCATGGAATCAGCTTAAAGCTCTTCTATGATAACCATCCAGTTTCGCCGGTAATGCCATCTTAATGCCAACATGTGAACACAGCATTACAGTTAACCCGACCACTTCTTCATATGCTTCAGTATCTCTCTTGTTGCCGTAGCTTGACCTTAGATTAACTAGTCTATCCTCCCCTGTCAGTCTTAAAGAAACACCTGTAAGGCACGGGAGCAGAAAGTACACTCCTCTTCAAGCCTGCATACCCAGCTCCTGCACACCCACCACCCTGCACCACAGACACATTTTCTGGAGCTTAGCGGGTAACAGGTGCCAGGCCTGGAGCTGCACAAATAAAAACATATGTGCTCTGCTGGTGCATACACTCTCTCTCTCTCTGCACACTGCACACACACACACACACCCAGGTAAATCCACATCCCACTTAGTTTACACATGTGTGTGTGCGTTTTAAATAGCCCTGAGGAGGCTTTCGTCCATTCTAGGACAATGACTGAGCCAAGTGTGACGGATCCCCTGAGGTCACATAGCCGTCAGACACCCCAAATCCCGGAAAGCCGAGACCCCGCTCCTGCATGTGTGTGGAAGTGGGGCAGGTGTGGCCAGCTGTCCGGCCACATGGCGCACTGTGGGTGTAAATGTGGAGCGCGTGTTTGAAATGGTGCTGGATTCTTCTGACCACTTATCTTCCACAGCAGCATGCTGCTAGGACTAGGCATGGACCAGTTAATGTTTTATGAGGCTGACTCTAATACAGCGATAAATAGAGGTTAGTAGACGTTATTAGGATGCAAAGTGGACAAAATACACAGTGATAAAATATGCCAATACTCAATAAATATTGTAATTCATCGCTAATAATAATGGTACTGCATTTACCAATGTGCGGTGTAGTTTGCTCACAGTAGATTGTGGCTGCCGAACAACATAGCTGTTTTATTTAAATGTTATTCAATAAAGAGTATGAAGTTTTATAAAGGTGTCACAGAATGCATGTATTCAGCATTTTAGAAATGTTCTCTGATGTCTACTTGTGATTTTGGTCGGGCTGAAAAATACCCAGATGTGGTTTTACATGTCCTTTTTTTACAGACCTGATTTAGCCCCGGAATGAAACAAGCTGTTTTCCCTTTTGGGTGAGCTCTTTGGCTGAGGTCTGCTCTGATTTGGTTTACATGAGGAACGAGATGATCACACAGAAGCAACATGTCGATACAGGAACAGCCAGGAAAATAAAATGACCAACTATGTAAATAAGCTCGGCCCTCATACTATTTAGTTAGCTGTGCTAACTTTAGTTAATTGGAGCTTACTAGTAGCTGACGTTCCCTATACTAGCTACTTGGGTTTGATCTCGACATCAACACACTATACATTCAAGTTGTTACTCGCTATGAAACTTGCCATTTAAGATAATCTGCTTCAGCATCTTCAGGCTGCTAATAAAGGTGGAACTGCTCCTCACTGTAATCTCTTCAGTGTGAAGCTGCTCAGTATTGTCCAAGGTTTGAGAAACTGTCCGGACTGAGATGTGCAGAGCAACCTAACTTTAATTTAAAGATGTCCAGGATCTGCACAGAGCTGAGGATGGCTTCCTATTCACCAGCTCATTTTGCAAATTTTCCATTCCACCTTAAATAGTGTTGCAGTTACATTCTGGTGCTGTACAAGCTGTAGCATTTAAGGTGGAGCAGAGCATTTGATTAAGGAAGCTGGTGAATAAGAAGCCAACTTCAGCCTTGTTTAAAGACGCACATCAACCATGTCCACTGACAGGTCGGTTCCTTGGAAAACATCCAACATCATCTTCACAGCCTGGAACAGTAGATTTCTGCACACAGTCCACCATTTTGGTTGCTGTTGCTCTGTTGTCATTGTTTGGCTGGGCTAGAATGTGAGCTGGTGTTTGTGAATTTCGGGGAGTGTAAATATAAACATAAGTCAAGACTGCTGTGTACATTTTACACTTTAAAATTTGTTTTGCTTCCTTCACAGACATTTTACATTCACGAAAACGGGTACGATTTTCTGGTCCTGCTGCAGGTTAGATATGAGAACATGGCACATAAGGAGCCGAGTATAAAGTAAGGCATAATGCTACAGTGTGGTGGGGAGAACCAAACAAAAGGAATGAGGGATATGTCAAAACAAAAGCTGAAGAGAGAGAGAGAGAGAAAAACTGTGAGAGAGCCGAGTGAGGGAATGAAAGAGCGAGCTGGAGAGAAGAGGAGAAGGGCGGTATTGAACACACTCATTCGTTTTCACATCTCATCCGATTGAGGTCAGCGCTCTGACGTCTGACTCGCTCTGCGTGGCCGTGCCAGACAGTCCAAACAGCCAGCCTGCTCCAAAAGCCTTCAGCCAACGGGCTGCAGGAACCAGCTACACAAAAAAAAACCTCTAAAGGTTCTGTTGGGTTTTCTGAGTCATTTAAAAGTTAAACAATGGGCCTCGTTCCGAAAACACACGACAGAGAGGCGACGCACAACAGTTGCAAGCCATCTGAGACTTTTGAAGGCAGGAAATGAGTTCAGCACCAAATGAGAAGCAGCTGGACTCTGACGGAAAACTGCTAAACAGCAGATGAAGAAAAGAGGATTGACAATGTCAATACTGAACAGAGACCTCATGCACTTTCACAGGCGCCAACATATCTGGACAGTTTCACAAGTAAACATAATGACGGCATGATAACCGGCACCTGTCATATGGAAACTTTGTGATCTTGTTACATTTACTTCTCCTACAAAGTTACTGCTTTAGAGATACACGGTTTTGTTGAGACAGCCAAACTATACGGTATACGGCCAAACTAACAAAATCCCATCATGATCACGTCTTCTAAGTACACTCCATTTGTTTGAGCTCCCACTCCTACTTCTGTCTATTTATACATCTCTCGCTTCTCTGAACACTTTCACACGTTCCGTGATCCAACGTCGTACCAGGCAGGGCCAAGAGATACGACACGATATGCACTTCAGACAAGATTTTCTACCCTGTGATTGTACAGAGGCACAGGCTGCTGGTATTATTCTGTACACCAGCGTTCTGGATCTGTAGCTAATCACTGACCTACAGCTAACTCAATTATTTACTGAGTGCTTTGTATATACTACTAGTTCCAAATGTTCTGTTTGCAGTTATGAGTGAGCTAGACTATGTTTTACTCAACATTAGCGTTAAGCTCCCTCAATATTTGGTCGCTCCGATCACTTTGTTGGTTTTATGGATTTACATGTTAGGGCTCCGCAATGCCAGAAACGTGCTTCATGCAAGTATGCAAAGCTTTAAACCATGCAGACAAGTTTTCATGCATCACTGCATTCTAAAATGTGTCACGACGCCATTCGATACATAAACCAAGGCCGGGCATTGTCATTTGTGTTTGCATACTTGCGTTGAGCATGTTTCCGGCCTTCACAAGAACTTTCTGATATCCAAAGAAAGAGTGATGTGGGTTCTTGGTTTATTTTGAATATATTTGAGATCAATGTGAGGATGGAAATCAAACTATATGATTAAATATGATTTGAAAATATGAAATATGATTTTTTTTCATAAAATAGCATAGAAGCATAGAAGATGTGTTTGTCTAAATCTAACCATTTGTTGCCAAATTCAGCCTTTAGATTTGGATTGTAATCACAACCCTCAGGATTCTGTCTGATGGATTCTGATTGGCTAGCCGCACGTCCATGTGTACACAAAGGTCTTAATTTGCCTGTTTTACAAACACTTACCCGTCTTGGGATTGAAAAGCGCAGATGAGGTCCATGACATCACATCTTCTAAAGAGTTTTCTTTGAAGCATTTAAAAGCCTTGTGTTTCTACTTTGCTTTTCTGCAGGTATTTTTTTTTGCTGTAGCCCCACTTTCACTGTGGTTGGGTATCTTTCAGATGGACCTCCCTTGCCAATGTAGCCGTTTCCTGCTTTCGCCACATTATACGACTAAACACACCAGATTCTCTTACAGACAGCTGGCTTACACAAGCTGCATCTGTTCCACACAAGTCGGCTATCAGTCTATTTATTATTATATTATTACATTATGTTGATTTTGGATGAATTTATGACACAAATAACATGAACCAGGTAAGTGTACTCATTGGTTTGGTGAGCGTTATATATTCAAAAAAGCTACTGAATATCAATTATACAAATTCATAATTGGTGCAATTCTGGTTTGGATACACATACTCATGCATACACCCAGCATTATATCATGACTGTTGAGAAACTACTTCATTTTGGAAGTAAACACTTGAATTAGCCTTAAAATCCCTAAAATCAAATTCCAAGCATTAAAGCAAAAGTCTTATGAAAAGTACTACATTCACTCATGGCTGTCCATAATTTGACAGTTGCTGTAAAACAGATCATTCTCTATATAACATGCAACGATTAGTCATTGGTGTCTCTGGACGATCCTTCTCCAGCGACACCTTCGCTTTACTGCACACTTGGAGCCGAGAAAGCAGCGTCACGCCAAGACAAATGCACTGTGGGTGGTTTGTGTTGGACTGGATCTCAGGAAAGCGCTGTCGGTTTTTGAAAAAGCACTTGACACTGCACACTGTGCCTTGTACAAAAGGGGGAAAAAATGATCTCCCTACACTGACAGCGTTCGCTGCCTGTGACAAAGAAAAGACAGCGTTCCTCTTGTGAAATACTCTGTTCTATGTCTCTGCAATCCACAGAGGAGTGTGAAAAATGGCCACGGCTCGTTTCCACACCACACGAACTCCAGCACAGCTCTCAAAACACACCCCAGAGTCGCTGTGAGATGAGACTCAGTTGAAAAAGGTGTAGCTCGAGCAAAAATCTAATTTAGTCTACACCCTAAATATGAATTTTTGTGCTGATACGAGCAGTTGTAAAGAGGTTCCCAGACGTAATCATTCAGCCAGGTTTGGTGCATGAAGTTTGCTTCTCAAGTTTGTACAGCCAATTTGTTAATCATCTAAGTTAATCATCTGCACAGCTCTACCCCGTTTAGTCAATAGTTATTACTCAGACGTTTAGTACTGTATCTCAGGTCAGCAACAACAGTGAATTGAGTTTCATTATGAAAAGAATATGAAAATTTAAAATATTTTTTCTTTAATTTTGTTGTTGTTGTTGAATTTCCCAACCTTCATCCTTCCTCCCCCTCTATTCACAGATTACAGTGGTCACCTGCCTCACACTTCATGTATTCATACTAACGTTTGTCATGATAAGCTTCTAAGAGCCATTGGTTATTATTGGTTAGACACATTGGCTACAGTGGTTGATGGTGCTACAGCCATTGAAGACTGTGGCATCATCTAGATACAAACTCATGATGTCTTGATGACTGGCTACTCTAGAGTCTTGGACTTTCTTCAGTTTCTCACAAGGCAAGCTAAAAAACAGGTTTTTGGGCAAGCTTAAAACAGATTTCATGGATCAGAAACAGCATAAGTAAGCCTATTTGAGATTACTTAACTACTAGATGTGGTTTATGCAAATGAGTGATCATTTACTTTGGATATATATTTTTGACTATTTGTGCTTGCACACAGGGAAATTTGCCCTCCAAATACAACCCATCCGTGCAGTGAAACGTCCACATAAACACACTCTAGTGTACACACACACTTCCCCGAGGTGGTGGGGAGCCCTATCCATACTGTAAAAAGTGTTTCGTTGGTCCAACATAAAAAATTACTTCAATTTATTACAAGCAAATAAATTAGGTTTATTTAACCTAAAAAAGGACTTTGAACAAAAGTTTTAATCAAGCAATTTTTTGGGTTGAGTAAAACTTATTCAATTGCTTGTAACAAATTGAAGTAAGTTTTTTTGGTTGCACTTTTTACATTGCACGGTGCCCTGGGAGCAGCTGGGGGTTAGGTGCCTTGCTCAAGGGCACTTCAGTCGTGTACTTTCGGTTTTGGAGTTCAAACTGGCGACCCTCCGGTTACAAGGCTGGTTCCCTAACCTCCAGCCCATGACTGTAGTTTGCATAATGTTCAATGGGGCTATAAGTTTCTACCGCTCGTTATGACTTGCTATCAGTCGTTAACATTATTAGCCCACTAACAGCTCCACTGCAAAGATGCAAACTTTTGTTCTTAGAAGAATTTATGAGTCAAACCTCTGGATGTACAATAAATATACGCCCATGCCATTAGTCATCATGACATCATTCAGAACAGCCTGTACTTACATCTCTTTCATTGCAAAGGTGATGGAAACAGCTGAGAATGGAAAGAACAGAGCACTCAAGTACCAGCACTGTGCTCTCCACCTGTTATTTGATCCAGGCTTGCTATTCCATCTGTCCATTCTTCCTCCACCCAGCGCATACTTTCATACATACACACGTCTAAGCCAAGAGACTTGCAATGTACTCAGAGCTAGATTCAGTCTGCATGTTTTTTCTTCACTCTGCTCTAAGCTCCCAGCTTATCTACAAGACAAGGACAACACAAATGGTGCAAGAGCACAAAACAGATGTGTGTGGTGTAATACTGGGTGGAGTGCAAAGCACACTGAGCGAAGTATAGAGATTCATGTACAGTAGGTTGTGATGTCCTAATACGATCCAGGGGATTGGGATCAGGGCTAATCCAGGCATATTTTATTGGATCAGATATCCGCTAAAATAAGCCTGATCCACTTTTAGTCCTTTGTTTTTTGACCTCTGTTTAGCTTACTCTCATAAAGGTGACATAAACAGACACAAACGTGTCAATGAAGCACTAGCCTTGTGTCGAAACCTTTTTGAAACAGGCTCTTAACAACTTCACCACACCATTTGGATGTGCACCATACGTAAACTACAAAAATGGCCAACTGCAGCCATCTTTGGCCGGGTTAGCCTCAGTGAGATAATCAGCTAGCAGCAGTGGGTGGTATGGCCAGACATTTACATACAAATTCAGATATTTTTATACATTTATTTCAGATGCTATAAATAAACCTTTATTTGTAGGGTAACCGTGGCTGAACCCATAGTAAGAATAGTCACAGCAGTGTAGGGGCAGAACTTGTAGAGAATGCCGTACTGGTGGTTGACCAGTTTGAACAGAGTGAGTGAGCCGACCATTCAGAGCAAACTTAAAGACATAGCTCTAACAGGGCGTTTCAGAGCGTAAATACCAATGTGCATTATGAGAAAAACCTTGTGTTACAGGAAAACTGAAGCATGTAAATATATTTTAGTTGACCCCACAAAATAAAGTTATGAATATTAAAAAAGTAACTAGTAGCCAAATCATCAGGGAGGTCATAAAAAAGTAGGTCAAAATCAAAGCATATCAGTTCGCAGCATCACATTATGCACATATGTAAAATGAAATTATTGTACCTTTGTATTCAACAGCATCACACATTACATGAACTATGTGGCTGTACAGTCTACGAAAATACTAATACAGGATCTGACAGACTGATACTCAAGATTAAGGCACTTAGACTGGTCTGGATGAAAAAAAAAACTGGATCAGGACATCCCTACTATTGGACGTGGAAAGGAAATATTGTATTTGTATGTGTGGGAGAGTGAAAACGAAAAAAAAAGAAAAAGAGAAATAGAGCAAGAGAGATGAGAGCGCACTGGAAGAGATGAAGAATTACTGAGCAGGCTTAAGTGAGTGTGAGACCTCAGGCAAACCAGGCAAAAAAAAAAAACGAGAGAGAGAGAGAGAGAGAGAGAGAGAAAGAGAGAGAGAGATAGAGAGAGAGCGAAGATAGAGCTCAGCACAGCAAGAGATTCTAAAAAAGGAGATTAAGCCGGAGAGGCTGATATAAACAAGCAGAATAACTCTTCACCACATCCATTTCTGTCCCATCTATTTATACTAACAGCGCTGATACAAGTCAAAGATTACAGCTGGGACCCCAGTGACAAAATAACAAGACCATAGAACAGACCCCAACACAGATACTTTCTCAGCCCGTGTAATCAATGCTTTCAGTGCTTATGGAGATGAACTGCGGCGGCATGGCTGGGCTCATTAACTCTGGTACTGGGGGTGGATGGTGTAATGGAGGCTTTTCAGCAGCCTGGCATGAAGAGAGTTATTGTTTAACTGTGCCCTAACCTCTTTCCACCGAGCCTTAAATTGCCAATAAGGAGAACAGAAAGAGAAAGTGGCCCGCTCTATTTATTTCGGCAGGTTTTAAAAGCGCGGCTGTGGGACGCTACAGAGCCGTCGCCGTGAGACACACTGTGCCTGGCAGAGAATTTGATTTGCGGCCTCCTGATGTTTTAAACTGGCATTGATTGAAGCAGCTTAGGCATATCCAAAGTTGTAACTTCTGAGCCTAATGAAATGAGAGGACCCTAAAGAGGACGGCGGAGAGGCATCAGGAAAGTGCAGTGAACGAGTGTGACCCAGTTTCAGGGGCTTCGATGTAAACAGAGTCTGATCCAGGGACTTCGCTGTATAACCAACTGGCTAAATCTCATTTACACAGTTTGCCCCTTAACTCTAAAGTAGGCGAGGGGCCAGGACATGTTTCATGTGTTAAGGCTTCTTTAATTTAGCTTTAAGACTAATGTAGCTAATAAGCAAGCATAAGATTATGCCATGTCAGTTAGCACTGTGGAAACTGCACATCTAAATGAACATACCATTATTTATAAGAATGATAAGTAAAGCCAACATTGAGCCTATGTCTGTTTTTGTAGATAATGGAATGGTGCGACAGCTCCATGCAGTTTGGCCAAGGCTAACTAAAGATATTTGGTTAAACCACAGAGGAGATGTGCCAATATGGGAATTCTGGACTGAATATTTCCAACATATCTCTTGCACATAGCTGTTAATGCCAAGGCAGATACACAAGCCCTTGTAAACATTGGAACTAGATCCACCTAGATTAGCATTCTGAAGAAATGTAACATGTAAAGTATTTGCAGAAGGTTGTAAATGCAGTAAAAGGCCTACAACTATTATAGTTTATTTATCTACAAGCTTTGTAGCTTATTGATTACTGTTTTCTCAAGCGCCATAGGCTGTGTTCAGACTGCAGGCAAGTCAGATTTGTTTCTCCAATCAGATCTTTCGAGATGACTGTCCGCACTGTCCGCACTGTAAGTGATCAGATCAGATCAGATCTATCTGCATCAAATGAATTTGGTAACTATGTAGGCATCAGTACTTACATAGCCATGCTGGTGATATGGTTTTCATACACTGAGATGCATCATTTCACCCTCCGAACAGTTGCTCTGCCAAGTCACAGTTCAAAAGTTTTTGGCTTTCTTCTTGAATCCATGCACTTCCGTCACTCTGGATTTTACATTGTCTTGTTGACACTTTGACATCCAATTTGAACACTGGATACAAGTTTCCGAAATCGGAGCTCGTTTTTTACTGTCTAGAATATCAAACATCAATTTGGATACACTTTGTATATGTCAACAATCTGATTTGAGTTGTCAGTCTGAGCATAGCCCAAAACCTTTGCATTCCTCTAGTTTGATAGGTGCGTCAGGCGTCCTGGCTAATTAGCTGCGACATGTATATAAACCCTGCCGTAATAAAAAGGCAGTACACAATGGATTCTAATAAAGTCCTCTACAAATGCAGCCGCTGCAGCACAGTGTACACAACAACGGAAGATGATAGAAAACATGTTGTAAAGAATATATAATCAGCACAGGCGTTTCCATTTAAATACATATTTTGCCATGCAAATCCATGTGCGATGACTTGGGGAATAGAAATGAAATACAGGACCAAACTTCTCCAAACTAGCTCACAAGATATCAGCTACTAAAACATGTACAGGAAATTCTTGATTCTTGTTTACATTGTTTACTGTGTTTATGTTTTATTCCAATGGTACAAGTACCAATGGGATAATGACCTAGTAATGCATCCCTAACAGGGTAAGAGGACACTGTGTAAATTAGATATTTTAATGATCTATTAGTTTAGGATGGTCATCATCTGTAACTGACCACCCCCTTCGCTCCATTCACCGTCCACACACATGCATATCAAGAAAACCACAAGCTGTTTATTTTATGGTGCTGTTCCCCACGAGCAAAAACGGGGCAACTCAAAATATTCGCTGGACTCTGACATGTCCTCTCTAACACTGTTAACTGCCAATCGAACGCAGAGGAGCAGAACGTCTTCCTCCACAAGCACATGCAAATATGTAGGTCAAAAAGGGTCTCCTGTAGAGACGACGAGTGAATTAGTTGGCTGGATCGAAATCTGCAGTGCTGTCAGACATTGTGCCGGAGTGTTTGTGAGTATGGAAAGGAGGACAGGAGCTAGCTGGAAGCTCTGATTTGAAAAGACAGCTGAGTCAGAGGCTGGCGAATGTAGGATGGGTCTTCTCCTCAGAACTGCTACCACAAGCCCCGACACACTCTTGTAGCTCAGTATTCCGCAGCTCATATTCAAAACCTTCTGGAATGATCATGTCTCTGTGCAGATGACGTTGGTGGCAAAAAGAACGCTTCGCTCCAAGAACGTGGAGGAGTACTTCTTCTTTTTCTTGCAATGACATGGACAGGTAAAGCCCAGAAGCTCTCAAGAGAGTTAATCAAATGCATAGCCGTGGGCCTTAGCACATAACTGCTGACCCCTGAAGTGTGGATGTACAATGATGTAACCCGTGTCCTGAGATTAGCGCTTCGGAGTTCACCTCAAATCAACTTGTACCTGTTCTAAAGGGACCACGTCTAAAATTAGTTCCCACAAAATGAGCACAAATAGTGGTAATATTTCCCCAAGCAGCGGGGAAAAAAAGCTGAAATAAAGACGAAACTGAATTCATTTTGTTCATCAACAAGGCAGTAAATAAAGCAGCAAGTGCTCGCAGATCATCATTTGGAGTATGTGCTGGAACTAACTACTGTCAAAATGCTGGCATATTTTTCATCGCTTCTCAGATCATGCAAACACAGGCCACATTCTGCTGAAATGGAAAACAGCAAGCTTGACACTATGGCATTCATCAAAAGGGCACTGCAGTAAAAAATGGCCTCTACAAATTTCAGACATGAATTCCAAACCGAGTCCTTCAATTCCAGGATAGAGTGAGCAGTGCGAGTTGCAAAACACACCCTTGCAACATCTGCTGGACTCGAATACGTCAACAACTACCCATGACATTCTCAACGTGCCCAATAAAACAAGAACTAGCCTCGAGGCGCCTGTAAACTGTCACAAGCTGACACGCCACAAAATGTTAGTGAATTGCACACATTATCGCTCCATCTATGTCAAGGATTCCTTTGTTGCTAGCTCATTAAGTGCACAGCAGACTGCTGACAAACTTTGCTGGAAGGCTAGCATGTGGACACCGTTTGTTTTGAGACCAGATGTGATCTTATAACGAGAACACTGAGTGACAACCATGAGAAATTTCAGGCTAAATGTGAGTGGCACATTGAATTCAACTCTTTAGGGTGGGACCAACATCACTGTAAAAGTGTAAAAAACCTGTCCAAAATGGCGTGAAGTGCTCAAAAAGGTATGCATACATCAACATTGGTCAATGCACAACAAGCCTGTTGTTAGACTGTGCATGCAAGTTAGCATGGCTGAAAAGTCCCCCAAAATATGATCATTAAGGATTTTACCTGCGTGTAAAATCACATATGAAAAAAAGGCATCAACTCTTGTGAAGTTAAACAGCTCCGTTAGCTAACAATAGCTTTTCCCTACCTTGTTTGGCTCATGTTATTTAATTGACCCAAGGCCTTCAAATAGCAGACTACAGAAATTCTGGAGCAGGTTTTTAGAGGGGCTGTGACCATGTTTGCGCTGCAATCCAGCACCAAACATTGGTAACAAGTTGGCCCCAGATATTGTGAGATTATGTCCTGCACCACAAGACCAGCAGGCACCTAGCTTTCTCTCTTTGCTGTGAATCTTGAAGGTAGAATCTTGAACGTTCCCAAATGTAATTTCCTTCCAAACTTATCATTTTTAATACAGTCTGGCTCATTATGCATGTTACAGCACTAGAGAATACAGCAATTTTAGAACTCTCCAGAGTTTCACTCAGACTCTTGCTACTGAGTCTGGCTGAAATAATTCTTTGGTGATTAAATGCAGTGGTTAGGAAAAAGAATACCGCCTCAACACAGCCTCAAAGTCTACTAATGCATTAGGGTCACCAATCAGGTCAACGGCACAGGACAAAAGTATGCTCTAGGACTTATATATACTTCCAGCACAGCCCACTCCGAAGCAGCCAAACAGTGTTCATTAGTTGAACGATTAACCATCAAATACAGGACACGATGTCAACTTTCAGTATGTGTGTTTTATTCAGCCGATTGAAAAGGAAATGGCGCAGAGAGGCTCAGTAAACAGTCAACAGCTTGCCTGGTAAGAATGAGCTAATCCGCCGATTTGCTATATCAATTTAGCCATTAATCAGCACCATATGGGCTTGGAGGCCCATGCAGCTGTTATAGCTAAGGGTATTAACAGGATAGTCAGAAGCACATCTAATCAGTTTTCACCCTGTGATAGGTTGTAAATGTCACTTGTACTGCTTTATTTCCACAAAGTTGCAGTGGTTTCCAATCCAGGTCCTAGCCTTCCCGTTCCCTCCAAATGTTATGGTGTTTTTCCTGCTCCCAAACCACGCAGTTCAACTAAAGAGCTCATTAACAGGTCCTACCGAAGATGGAGTGAATGTATTCGTATTGGAAGCACATGAACATTTGCAGGTCAGGGGTACATTTCTTTGTAGCCAGTTATGGAAGCTATAGAGTGATGCCATGGGAGAACACTGCAAGTGTGAAGAACCTTTTGAAAGCTTGAAGACCCTCCGCACAATATGAATGTCCTAACTATGCATCCAACCTAAGAACCATTTCTAAACACTATTTAAGAGCGAACCCCAGTACCAAATCAATGAGCAGGACTGGGAACCAGTGCTCTAGAAGACGCATGCGAAAAGCCATGGAGGTTACTTGCGTATTGAGATGATCACTCACCTTCCCTCCCCTGCCTCTTCCATGTCACTGTTGAAACTCATTCCAGACAGATGGTACAACACCCAGATGGGTGAAAGGGCAGAGCTGGATTGTCCCAAAAGCACGGCAGGCGCAACAGATTCAGAAACGACCAAACAGACAGACTGACAAAGGCAAAATCAGAGCCTGCAGATCTGCTGCTAGGTCCAAAAGACGGAGGCAACCACACCTCTTCTTAAGTTTGTGGAGGCGGAAAAGACCCCCACGCTCCACCTCATCACCACATACACCCACGCCCACGGACGCCTGGCCGAGCTGCCTCGGAGGAACAGATCGATTCTTTCGTCTCTCCACGAGCTGTGAGCCAGACAGAGTGTGGTTGAGCAGGAGGAGAGCGAGTGAGTGAGAGAGACAGACAGAGCGAGGGAGGAGTGTGGAGGTGATTAGGCTGGGGACAGTAATGACACACTTTTCCGTCTCCCATCTGTGGTGCTGGTTGTCTGTTCTGCGTGGTTATGTCTCTCTCTGTCCAATCTGGCCATGCCCAGCACTCACCTTGGCATCAGCCTTTATCCCGCAAGCAATCTAAACTAAAACAAAACGCTGGACAAAGCCGGTGTTTCTCTCATCTCTCCAGAGCTGTAGCAAAACGCGCATGAATCCCACCACACTGAGACATTTACCGAGCTGGATGAGGTCAGGGATTAGGAACGGGGCCAATGAATGAACGACTCGAAATGTTGCTTGGGAACGATTATGACAGAACGGACAGCCAAACAAAAGTTGATTCGTCCAATTCTCTTGTGCTGACAGATCAGCCTGGTCACTCACTGTGGCTAGAGCACAAGCAAGGCATCCATAAGCCTATTATTGGTTTTGTTGCTCGCCATAGAGAATCCCATATAATGGGAAAGAAAGCTGCATACTATTCATGACTGTTATCATATAACAAATAACCTAAGAACTGCTCTTTGTTTGCATTTCATATTCGAAAAGAAGCTGCTTCCATTCCCAGGGATCAAACTGTTCATGAAAAAATAAGAAAGATATATAATCAAACGTGTCTTTTGTACACGCTGCGTTTTATGTTTTCCATAGTATGTTAAGCTCAGCAAATAAACAATAATTGAGCATTAAAATGTGCAGAAAATCAACTTACAAAATCAACATGTCATTTAACCAGATCTGCCCAAACTGGAGATATGGAAGGACTGAGGTTTGAGAGGAGAACCATGCCTAAGCTCCGCCTCCTTCCAATTTAGATTAGATTAGATTAGATTCAACTTTATTGTCATTGTGCAGAGTACAGGTACAGAGCCAATGAAATGCAGTTAGCATCTAACCAGAAGTGCAAATACAGTATTATTTACATAAAGTGCAGTAGTAATAAATATATACACATAATATAAGTATATCTATATGCATATATAAGTATGTGTGAGAGCAGCAACAAATGAATGTTGAACTGTAAGAGTAGTGCAAGTAGACAGTCTGTACACAATAAAAATAACATCTGAGGTAGACATAATATGGAAACAGTATGTAAACATGAGTATACAGGAGGTTTGGCAATGAATAAAGTGCATCAACAGTACAGAAGGTGCAAGTAAGCAGTAGTGGGAGTGCAATGTAAGTTAAAGTGTCCGTGCAGCGTTCATCAGACACACAGCCTCATGAAAAAAACTGTTCCTGAGTCTGCTGGTGCGGGAGCGGAGGCTCCTGTAGCGCCTGCCAGATAGAAGGAGGGTGAAAAGACCATGATTCGGGTGAGAAACGTCCTTGATGATATTCCTCGCCCTGCCCAGGCAGCGCTTGTGATAAATGTCCTGAATGGTGGGTAACTGGGTGCCTGTGATGCGTTGAGCCATTTTCACCACCCGCTGGAGTGCCTTGCGGTCAGCAGCGCAATCTAACATCTTGTGAATTTCAACATCTAACTTCTGTTTCCCATGACAAAGTTTTTGCACCTCACCCTCACCACCACCCCACCTCCTTGCTCCTGAGTCCTCTCTCAGTCTAACCTCAAAGTTCACCAAAGGCCTTGTAGCTCAAAGCAGGAGCTACCCAAGAGGTTCTCAGGTGCTTCCTCGCCTACTTGAGTTACTCAGTCTCATACTACAACCATGTACTGAAGTCATGGTGCAACTAACATGTCACGTCCATGCATGTATTATACAACAGTACTTAATGCAGTGTATATGTACCCAGAGTACCACTGCTAAGATAATGCTAATTTCTGCTAGCACTTCTATGGGAATTAGAGGACATTAGGGACATTGGTAGCATCTGAAACATTTAACAGTGGACTGCAAGTACTATTTTGATATTCAATCATATACAATCTATTGAAACGAATAATCAATAATTCAGATTGTGAATTGCTCAATTATCGAATAAGCCTTTAGATCAGCGTTTAAAGTTTAGCTTGAAGTTGTTTTATGCTTTTGTATATTAACAATTAAGACAATAAAGATGGATACTATAATATATTCAAAATTTCACTGGTTTAATGAACTTTCTGGCTAATACAAAAGATAAACAAACCTCCAATCTTTATTACTGTCAAAATTTAATACGTAGCAGCAACAAAATATAACAGAACTAAATCAGTTTGCCCCTAATAAAGTAAAAACAAAATCTAAATTAAAATGTTAAATTTAAACAGTGAATTCTGTGCTTTGTGCATTCTGCTGTCCATCTACACTGTGGCAACTTCTAAGTTCTAAGTGGCAATAATATCTAATGAACAGACTAAAAATTAGATTTGGGGATAAACTTTGCATCTGAAAAAGGTAACGAATGGCAACATTTTGCAATATATGTCATCACAGCAATCAGCCATCTCAATATTTTTGAAATTGCTGTGATACCATACTGTGACGTAAGTATTGTGATAATATCATATTGTAGCTGATCTGTTACTACTAACTTATTCAGAAGTAGCTGCTGGTGTGGGTGTCCTCACTTTCAGTGATGCACACAAAAGAGGCTTGAATGCTAATAGCTCCCCCTTGTGGAGAATCTCCACACTGCTTTTAACTATGAACATACATTTTAATACAAATTTTTTGTGTTGTGTACACGATTAAATCATTTACATTTGGACTGTTGAATGCTGAAGCAGTTTTTCTAGAGCAGGTTTTGGGAGAGTGTCTTGCCAGTTGAAAAGTGGCCAGACCGACTGGTGTAGGCACACCCACCCCTCCGACCCCCCCTCGGCAGCGGATTGATCGCACTGTGTTAATTGAACCCGTCCCAATTTCTCCTGACCCAAATGCGAGCCCACCAGCAGAGATGCCTCAGCGTATTCACATGGACGTTTAACCAGACTAACTGCGCCCTCTGTGCCACGTGGTTATGTTGCCTGAATTTATTGACCAGATGGGTCCCTGGCAACAAACACACTCCCACATACACATGCTGACAGGTCTGTCACTTCAATAAAAAGTGATTGCCAGTTTTTTTTTTTTCTGCTGGGCCCACTGCAGTGAGGAAATACTCCCAATGTCACACAGTTAAACAAGGAAATAAGGCCAATATACAGCCAACTAAAGTGCTGCAACACAAAGGCACAGCTTCACATCATTGCAGAAAAAAAGACTGGTCCAAACCAAACAGCAGACGGATATGGTAAGAAAAATCATTGCCCGCTGTGGCAGTGTGACGGAATTTCCAGCAACATCCTATAAGAAAACTGGCGGCGCATAGCCTGGGTTGTGATTTTGCATGAAAGATAAATAAAACCTCTCAAAAGCGAGAACCAAAGCACTAATGTTCTCTTCAATTACATATTCACAGGGATGCCAATAGTTTATCTACAAATGCAATGCTTAAAGAGGTTTTAATACGCCTTTTCATTACTTAATGCAGTTTTCTGTACTCATAGGTTCGGCAGAACTTATGATTTTGTACCCAGTTTTGTTTTCATCCATCAATGCTCTCTCACTACAATACCCAGCATGCATTACACAAAGACATGATGCCATTAATGATGATGATAGTACATAATTTACTTCTGCTCGGGTAAGAGGTCCGAAGCACAACCAACAACCAAAACAACACCTTGTTTGTTGTTTGCAATTACATATTTTCACCAGAGAGGTCTCCAAATTCCCCAAACTTACACAGTGCAGCTTTAAACATGCTATTTATTATATACATTTCTATTCTATTTGCAATATGATTTTACGTACTGAAAATAAAAAATGAAGCCCAATAAAATGTGTACGAGTACTACTATTACTACTGTTTTCCTTATCTGCTATCTGGTTTTCATCTGCATTAACCAGAGTGGTAGTACTATAGGAGGTGAGCAGGCATGTTTACAACCGATAACGATGGCTGCATTGTTAATTTTGGCAGGAGCGTCCCTTTAATAAAGGGTTAACAGATGAACATTAATGCTTAATGGACTTTGTCAATGTGCCAAAAAGTAGCATTTGCTAATTAAGCAGAATAATCTCATCTCAGCAACACACAACAGACTGCCTCAGTTCCACTTTTTGCTGATAAAGCCATGGCTGGTTAATACAGGCACATTTGCACACACTCATTAAAACTTTAAAGGCTTTTCAAGCACCCAGCGAGAGGCCCATTTGCATTGGTGAGGGAAGGAGATAATCAGAGAGGTAACCTACATATGAAACATTCTGCAGCACAAAGAAACAGACTTCTGCCTCTTAGACAAATCACAGTCCTGAAACGGAGGCAGTGTTCCTCTCTCGAAGTGGAAGAAAGCTCCATCATGTTTAGTTAAAGGATTCCACTGACATAACATGTTTACATACGTGCATATCTGGGGTCTGTGTGTAGCCCGGACTCTCCAGACTGAATCTGTGCATTAATGGCGCATCTTTGTTGTAGTTAATGTTATTGTGTAAGATAGAGAGATAAAATTCAAGACAGCAGTGAAACCAGGGTTTGAAAAGTGAGCAATGGATTCTTAAAGCAGAAGAGACAGAGAGACATTTGTCGGTGGCTTATGTTACAATCACATCACATTACAATTACAGACAATATCACAGTTAGTTCTGACCTCAGTCCACTATTTTCATCTGTAACAGGGCAGCAGCTGTCAGCATACAGACCGCTTCCAGTGCAGAATGTAAACAAACTTTGGATTTTTTATATGTGATTTTTGTGTCGTCGTCATCTGCACAATTCAGTTGTTAAAATGTAAACAAAGACTGCATTGTGTTGTAGAAAGACTTACTTTCTTTGGTCCTTAACTTTGGCTCCTGGTGAGAGGAACCAGGGATCACAATGTCGACAACACAAACACACCAGTTTTATATTGTTGCTGTCAGAACAAAATCCTGTTATCTCCATTTGTGCCATTTTTTTTCCAGATTTTGCAATATTTGGAAAATGCAGGTGTAAATGTGTGTGTCAATTTCATGAAATGGCCCGAAAATGACTATAAAAAACTTACACTGACTAAAAGTAAATATTTTTTGCCTGTAACTTTATTTGGACATACGGAGTATATTTATTTATTTGGAGTTTTTCTTCCGACACCAGTGATATGTAATAGTGATGACGGTAAAGCTGTGATAAATATAGGGGGAAAAAATTGTTGACCATTTCATCCAGTATCTCTGTGCCATTAAGGGATTCTAAGGAATATGTTTTAGGCCAAAACCTTCTCAAACAACATCCTGGGCAGCAGGCAGAACAGCATATTCATATCCCTTAGTAACAGTCAGAAAACAAGGAGCTTTTAGAGGCATTAAACTTTTCAGAGGTCTGGTTACTATCACCACAACTATAAAAATTACTGAGCCAGAAAGTTTCTCTAGACTGTGGAATCTGAAACCACCTTGAAATTCTTTCTTTGCATTGTAACTATTTAATTACGCTAAAGGTTTAAAATATCTGTGGAATTCCACTTTAATCTTTCATTTTATGTAGGTAAAAAACAAAGAAGTACGCTCTGCAGTCATACGCAAGCAGTGCTCATACAAAGACACCAAAAAACGGTATGTGGGCATATACTGATGAATACTGAAATATGAAATATGCATAGTGAAATATTAATAATGATACTTGTACAATCACACTAGAGGTGTGCTACACAAAAATAAAACTATTAATACACTCTTAAAAGTATAATATTATAAGCTATAATAACCCTGCACCCTCTTGTGTTACTGTTTAATTGGGTATTGTATTTCAATATGGGGGCAAAGTTGGTGGCAGTTACCAGCAGTTTCTATGGTTCTGAGTTATTATATCATAAAAGCATTCCAACATGCTCCTGCACATTCCTGCCTTGAACAAGTCTGCAAGGTAGCATGATTTAGTTTTCCATGTTCACACCAATAAACTGGAATGCATTTCTGATATTTGGGCACATGTCATCATTTTCATCCTTAGAGCTCCGATATATGGTTGTTGCAAATGATAATGGTAATTTACGGTCAGTTAAATTACATCTAAATTGTCTAATATCAACAAGATACGTTTCATATGTAGGATGTGCTGTTTAATTATGTCATGTCGCAATACAATAACCGCACCATCTGCTTTGAATGTCTACACAGAGCTTCTATTTGTCATGCTCTTTCGTGCATAGCTGTGCTGTCAGTGATGAGACAACACTTCCCAACAGCTCCTTCTCGCAGGCCTGCATTCAACCCTGTGACCATAGAGGGGAGCTGCAGGCTCATGCTGACACACGCAGCTCTGCCTGCCCATTTTTCAGAGCCCCTGGGCGGCAGCCTAACCAGCCCATCTGACGCTGGCACTCTGAAAGCAAGCAGGCTGGAGCTGAGAGACCTTCTGCTGCTTCTGAAGCTCAGTTCCCGTCCCTGTTCCTCTCCTGCACAAAATACAAATCCTGGTGCTAGCAGCCAAATAAATTCAGCATTAGTAGCAACACATTCATGACGTACTTGATCTTGTTAAAACCAGCCTGTTCATTAAAAAGACAAATGAACTATATCAGGCACTACTGGTTAAGTTTTCGTTCTCACTCCTGTCCTTGGTAATACATTCACGTGTGTTTTCTGGTATCAATGAAAGAATAATACACAGTATGTTGGACTGCGCTCGCCAATACAATGACAGAACACAGGTCTCAAAATTGCACATGAGTGTCACATTTCTGTTTCACAGGTCTCTAATAAACTGCCAAATAATTTAATTCCCAGCACAATGTTACACTGATATAAATCACAGACAGTTAATGCTATTCACAACAACAACAACACCTGCTAAATAACCAGTGCTATCTAGGACACTACAGCGGGTCTGGTCGTGGTGCTAGCGCCAGTTCGGAGTTTCTCAACCACTGGGCTGCAGACCATAAGTGGGCCTTGCACATCCTTTGGTGATCCTGGGACCTATACTCAGGGTGAGCCAGGGCTCCACAGTGGTCTGTAATTGACTTATCAATAAAAAAAGTTAACAATATTAAGACAAGGTCTCCAAAATGGCACAAAAAGAAAGCTTTGTCCATTTTTGCCCCCCACCTCTACAAATAAAACACATTCCCACTTGCAACACTACTAACAAAGCACTACCACTACTGTACCACTATCCAGTTGATCAGGTTTGTTAGCTGTGTCGAAAATTTCCCGAAAATTAAATTTTCTGTTGCTATTTCACACTGAACATGGAAAATTCACCGCTGTGCTCTCAAACACATTATTTTCAGTGGGATGCATCACACAAATGTGGATTTTCACTGCGTGACAGATGTGCAAGGTCATATAAAGTTCAAATGCTTTTAACTTTTGCACAATATGCTTCAGCTTCAGAGTCTCAGCACAGCCAATAGGACAGCAGTAGGTATGTCTGGTAGTTCCTGTCACTACCACAACAGGTGGGCTTTGAGGGTCTTTTGACTAACTGCTACTCTGCTGAAACAAGTGTAGATGATGAAAAACACTAATGTCTGAGAGACTGCAAAAGTTGACTGACAGAGCCAAACTTAAGCCTGTTCTGTGTTGTTCTGGGGTGTAGTTTTTGGCCCGTTGAGACTTGAATTCGAAATCTGACACGTCGTAATTCTGAAATACCAGCATCATTTTTACATTCAGTGGCGTACAGTAATACATTCATGCCATTAGTGCATACATCAAGTCCATGTCTGAAACCTCCTCCTC
Source organism: Semaprochilodus insignis (assembly GCA_034552555.1). NCBI lineage: Eukaryota > Metazoa > Chordata > Actinopteri > Characiformes > Prochilodontidae > Semaprochilodus > Semaprochilodus insignis. The sequence goes on from CM067488.1 coordinate 7,581,017, forward strand.
CTCCTTCTCCCCTCCCACATGTGTTGTAGGCATGGTCCCAATTCACAAATTACCACAGGACAACCCAAACGTAGTAGTGATGGACACTTTTTACTTACTAGATAAAGAAGAAGAAGTCTAGCCTTTCACTCACGACACTGTCAGTACTCAAATAGCACTTAGTAGGTTGGTACGTCCATGCCTCCCATCATTCTGTCCTCTAACGTGTGTTTCATCGCTCATATAGTAAGTAGTATTAAGGTTCCTGTTAAAGTATTAACAATAAAATGTGGGGGCGAGTGCATATAGATAAACGCTGGCATGGTGCTAATATACCACTGCAGTACTGTAGGTTGAATACGGGACACTTTGGATTTCGGGGTTAAAACACCATTCAGCTTAAAACTGATCATTAGGAAATTCATGTAATTATTAGCAACAATTACAGATATTATATGATATGGAAGAAATGATACTGTTGTAAGATGTTTGGTCTTTCGAGAGCACCAAGAGGTCCGTTGAGGCTGTGACTTCTTGTCGCATGTCATGGTCTCCTCCAATCTGCATCAGCAACACCCCCCAAAAGACCACACACACGCGCGTACACACCTCCCACCCTCCGCTGCTTGGCAACCGGCTCCCATGGCAACCACTGCTATCAGAGGTTTCAGGGGTGAGCGGCTATGCCAGGCGGAGGAGACGCTGACAGAACAGTAAGGGCTGAAAGATAGCTCTGATGCTGCTATCTTCTCTTCGCCTTAGGGTGCAGGCCTTTACATCTGCTGGGGGTTTGGTGACTCTCTGTTATTGAAGTGATATAATGGAGAATTACTTCAACAATGTTTCGTGGTAGGATTGTTTTAAGACCATCAGAGGTCTTATTGATGTGATTACTCATGTCGGAGCTATTTTGGGCTTCCAAGCACAACACTGTGACGTCACGAAAGAAAGACAGGTTGAAATTTACAGGACGAGAGTGGAATAATCATTCATTACAGTGATTTTAACACAGGTATAACTGATATATTCAGGTTTGATACTTCTTACTACTTACTTAATGAAGTTATGAAATTAATTGAAAAATCCCCAAGAATTAAATGACAAATATCATAAAATTACAATTCAAATATGTGGGAAATCTAAGCTCCAACACCAAGCAACAAACGTACCACAAAACATGACACATCTAAGACAAAAGAGACACAGAAGTGATACAGTTTTAATTTATTGGTGCTCTATTATTTTTGCTACACCTTTATTAATGGTAGCTGTTAGGCTTTCTTCTCTTAAAATACAATAACAAAAGGCATGGTAAATGATAAATCATAATTTGGGGGTTGAAAACAAAAGTATTAAAAGTGTTTCCTCAGTAGGAGTGCAACAACAGCACATGGAACATGCAATATGTGTTTATAGTAATATGCCAATTACTAGTCGCATCCACTTTTGCACTGGATTACCATGTGAACAAATGATTAGTGTTTTTGTTATCTGAAATATTTTTATTACTATTATTATTGGCATGATGGATGATCGTTAATAGTTAAGATCATAGTTTTAGTGAGGTAACAAGATCTGAAACTGATTATAGGGAACAAAGACTAAATTAAAGAATAACTCACATGTCACTGAAATATGCATCCATTCTTTTTATGATCAGGTTTGGCCGTACGCAACTTAAATAAGAAGCATACTGTTCATCATGATCACAAAATCTGAAGAATCATTAATATGCCCATCGCTAATTCACTATTATAAATAGAATTGAAATATTTTAAATATACTGTATACTGTACATCTATGATATCAGTTTGGCAGGTTGGGAGAAATCAAAATACTTGGGGTATTGGGGTAAAATCACAATCTTCATGCATCAGTATTTACATACTGCACTTAGCCAGGTACGTTCAGATGTTTTAGCAGGGAGCAAGAAAGTAGAGGTAGCCGACATTAAAAAAAAAAAACTTTTCATGGTGCTTTAAGACGTTTTCATGACACATTTTATGTCACCCTATATGTTTTCTAACATATGATAAGGTGGAACCGAAAAGCAGTGCCACCTTAAAACAAATACTATCAAAAATTATGAATGAAGCTATTTGTATTCATATATTTCTATTGTACTAAATCCAATTAAACAGGACTAATTAAGTCATCTTTGTAATCAAGCATGCATTTGGGAAGGACTGATGATATGCACTATATGTTGAGAATAGCATACAGTGACATACAGCAATAGTTTATCACAATAGCAATAAATATTGTCATATTGCCCATAGTGAACTCATTCATCCTCCTTTTCTGATAATGACTTCCTTCAAACAAAACCACAAATCCACACAGTTCACTGTAAAGCTGTTATTCAGTGTGTGAGACTGTGTGTACAGCCAATATCTACAAAACCCAGACTGCAGAGACAATTACTGTTTTTTGCACTATGTGCAATACTGCTCTGGTCTAATTTGTCTGACTCAGTCTGTTCTGCAGGACTCCTAACTATGCCCCAGCCCTGCAACAGAACGTGTGACTCAGAAGGAGGGAGAGAGAAAAAAAGCAGGACAGGCCCACAGATGGCCCGCAGCAGGGCCGGGACTTGCCACATGGCTCCTCCTTGACAGCTCGTGGCGTCCGGCACAGGGAGCTGGGCGGACAGCTTTGTCATGCTAATGGAGGGGGACAGCTGCCGCGGGCCATGGAGTGACGTGGAAGACGTCATTAAAGAAGAGAAACACGCCAAACCCTGGTGAACCCATCGCTACGTCTAAGCCCAGAAGATAGCCGCACCAGTGACTCATATCTGACTTTGCTTTTTTCCAGATATGGGGAGGTTAAAGGAGAAGCCCAATGATGTTTCTATCAGCCACCTCTGGATCATACAGCTTATTCTCACCAACAATACCTGAAATACATTTGCAGGAGTTTCCTAAAACTGGAGCTCCAAAAAGCTATAGAGAAGATTAGAGTTAAAATTTAGAAGCATTTGTCCACTGCATTTAAGTAATCCATGAACTGAAACACACACACACACACGCACAGGAGATGTGAGCACACTTGCCCAGAGCGGTGAGCAGCCCTATCCACAGGGCTCAGGTAGCAGTTGGGGGTTAGGTGCCTTGCTCAAGGGCACTTCAGTTGTGTCCTGTTGGTTTATCGAACCAGTGACCTTCCAGTTCCAAGGCTGGTTCCCTAACCTCCAGCCCACTACTGCCCCAGTGAAATGGGACGTGTAACAACCATGGAAGCTTTCATCTCTGAGAGATGGGAGAAGATCAAGTTCCACTTTTGCTTCAGATCTTAAAAAATAAAGAATGTGTTTTTGTCCATCTTTCCGCTGTGAGTGGACAGTTCAATGCCATGGAAATAGTTAAACACAAAGAAAATTTGCAACTCAAACAAAGAAGCAACTAGTGTTCTCAGAACAAGGACCACCCCCGATTCCAGACCTCAACATCACTGAACGTGTTTAGAATAACTCCTCTCTCGGACACAGTGCATTAAGGGTTAGGTAGCTGAAGACCACAAACACAATATGAGATAAGCTCATGAAATATTGATACTGTTTCTCAGATATCGGTCAATAAAAGAGCAGGTGGAGTACCAAATGTAAAACGTTTCCTAATCCAGGTTCTGGAGACCCACTGCCCTGTACAGCTCCAACTGTATTCGCCATTCACACATCCTTCATGAGCTGGATCAGGTGTGTTGAGGCATGGAACTGGATAAAGAAAAACTCTTAGGACACATGCAGTGTGAGCATGATAAATTTGGGAAAACAAACATGTGCAGAGCAGGATTTGGGACAAGGAAACCACTAGCACAATTCGGTAAGGAGGCCCAAAGACAGGCTGCGTCAAACATGCACCTATTACACTCAAGCTGGTGCATGCAAATACTGCATTATTCAAAGTGAGGCACGTGTGCATTTGTACTGAGAACAATTGTTTGTTTGAAAGCCCACAGAGTGAGACAGACCTTTCTGAGTCTGGAAGATAACAGCAGTGCTCAAACCACGATTACATCAGACTGCACAAATTCTCCGTCTATGAGGATGTGCTCATTAACCAAAGTACCCGTTTAATGAGAAATGTCTGCAAGTCACATGACCAGGGTAGTAATTAAGACCCTTTGTGTTAAAGGCCCATAATCTACAGTTTTTTTATTTGTCCGTTTTGGTAAGCGTAAGTGTAAGTCTTAAAAACAGCCAGAATGCAGTTTAACAGCACCATTTTCCCACTTCTTTTTATCTCTATAATTAAACAGGCTGGCTTTGTTACTTTGCCTTTAGGGCTGATATAACTACATGCCCTGTATTGTATAGAGTGAATAGATGGATGTATATAAATTAATTGTTTTTCGTGACCATGTATAACAGTGAGTTCAAAGCGAGCTGTGATTGACAACTGGTAGACCTGTATGACTGTACGCTTCCATACACCTGCAAATTCAGCTACTTCCTTCACACTATGGTCTTTGGCACGCCCAAATGCAGTCACTCATTTTAGCCAATCATTAACATCTGCTTTGCAACCCATTTTCCACAGATCAAATGAGGCATTCACTGCACTGTACCACCTCTTCTCAATCTATGAATCCCATCACACACCCTGCACGTATTTATAGTCATATGTCATCCTCGTGCAACGCCATCTGCAGGAGCCTGAAGGTACTACCACCTTAAACACGTGACTAACTTTTTTGTCCTTACACACCCAAAGGACTAAATAGTGAAAGATGTACGTAGGAACTTTAACATACTTTGTCTAACTCCTGTACAATTGCTGAACTGTATGTCACTTGCCATCCAACGTGAGAAGCAACTAAGATGTTTGACAGCAAAGTCAATAAAGGATTTACCATCTGAAGTCACTAGTGAGTATTTACCGGAACCATCTACGCTGATGGCACCTCTGTCCCAGCAGTCCATTAGCAGTTCACACAGCCAGAATAGCCCGACAGGAACACATCTGTAAATGCCTTCTCTAAATAAACCACTCAAATCAAACCTACTCCTGAAATATCTGGAGGACAGCACAAGAGAGACGGCTGTTATTTGCAGGCTGGCCAAATTGATTGGGATTTGATGGAGGTTTATACCCGTACAGTGTGCTGCATGCCCTTCATGGCCTAGAAAACTATTAACTATTGATCCAAATTAAAAAGCACAACTGGAGCACAATAGGCGTTTGAAGACCAGCAGTCCCAGGAGTGGCGTGGCGAGAAGTCAAATCTACACAATTTTCCCTCAACATGAAAAATCTGAAGTTGTTTCCTTGGTTTTGTACTGGAGTGAAGTGGCTAATCTAATCCATATATAATGGAAGCTTATGCCCTAGCAATTACCATCACGCAAACTGCATCACACACTTGCCACAAACCACGTCAAGCAGTTAAGTAATCTCAAACAGACTTGCTTATGTGGCTTCTGACACTGTATGACATACTGTTATCTATACAGCGTGGATAGAAGTACACTGCAAGGCTGAAAACAGCAGGAGCACCCATCTTTCTCTGAGTTTTGTCTGTATTTTTGGCCTTTTTTATAGATAAAAGTATATTATACAGTTTCTGCCAGTATATTTATTATTGCTTGAAAAGAGATTCTGCTGAATTTGTAAAACCTCTGAATAATTAAGTTATTAAGACATATATAAAACAGTCTTACAAATTTGGTTTGACATGAGAACAGAGCTGTTCATAGTGGTGGTGACAGTCACAAGAGACTACTGCACAGAAACGCATTACATGAAACCTCTAGCAATATACTGCTTGATGCCTGAGATTTTTTTTCACAATAGTTTGGACATAATTTAGAATTTATGGCCATAAACATATTTCACTTATTTCACAAGTTCCCTTATGGCAGAGAGATACAGATGCGGTGTTATTGGGCAAAATAATACCCAAAGAAACTATACATGTTTCATATTTACCACTATTTTACCATCATCAGAAAATGTGTAGGATAGTACATAAATGGCCATATTTGTGTTGTACACATCACCTACCCCTGGTTTCTGCAATGCACCAATTCTCAGCAAAACACTCTGAATGACTTTGTTAACATCTCAAGGATTAACTCGTGCAAACACTTGGTGGAATCAGTGGAATTCCCCCTTAAAGAGAGATTTGAGGTAAGGGTGCGATGTTGTAGCAAAAAGCTAAGCATACAACATTTGATTTCTGAGTATGTAATGTTGGTGATATTAAAATAAGAAAAAAAGAGCTTTTACGGGGGACCTCAGAACACCCTTTGTGTATCCCTCCACCATTAAAATTATAATTAGTCATGGCTCTACAATATCTTATCTAACATTTGGCAAACTATTTAGGTGGAGAAGCCATAACTTCATTACCTATGCAGCGCACTATATAGAGATTAAGGGACCATTTGAGTAAGGAGAGTTAGGAGCCAGCACCAGGGAGGTGCCTCCAGCTAAATCAGATGTTAACAGGTTTTTGTCCTCATGTGAGGAGTTAGCAGCACTGGATGGATGGCTTTACTGTGTTCACTTTTTCAGTGACAATGTAAGATTATTTTCAATTCTGAAATAACACCAAAAGAGTACAATTTACATCACTACATATATGTAATACCACCCTCCCTGAGTAATACTGTATACCGCCGTAACATTAGGAGACAGTTTGACAATATTAAACAGCAACTACCGTCCAACTGTAGTCTAAACCATCACTGTAAGTGGGCAGAAGATGAGCACACATTTGGTAGAGTACAAGATCACTCTTGCCACAAGTGTTTTGGTGCCGTTGCTATAAAACAAAGACGAAAAAGACAAGCGGGCTCTCTACTTCAACAAAAGCCACATTCAGACTCCTCAGCTCGGGACAGGAAGGCTTCCTGAGGACATCAAACTTCCCTGGTGAAACAAAAGCGTGAATGGCGTGTGGTAAAAGGCCGGCGAAGTGCGGCGAGAGAAGACAGCGGCCGGACCCCTCCGGGAGCGCTTTTCCAAAACTTTGAGGAGACACAGCAAAACAATGGCAACCATCCAGAAAGTGTGGCCAGACAAAGGCGGGGATTTGTGGAGGGGGAGCGTGTGGGTGTGAAGGGATTAAAGCATTAATCACAGATGGCCGCCGCGTCTCATCCTTTCAGCTAGCCCCCCTCCCCAGCGAATAATCGACAGAGGTATGGTCTGCCCCCTTTTGTCAGCACGTGTGTCTGTCAAGCAGGAGCGTGTGCTGGACACAATGGCAGGAGTACAAAGGCCTGTCTACCCCTCTCTACCCCACCCGTCCCAGTCACAATGAACGAAAGGCACGTGCTGCTCCTGACTGGTGGAACAATAGGCGAGAGAGGAATTGTGTGGCATCAGAGCGTCAGCTTGACATAAGGTTAACCCTCAAAATCTGTGGGCTTGCGGTATTGCAGCAGCTACTATGCGTTGCACCCTGCAGGGGGCAAAAGTGTATAGTACAGCTTAAAACAGTAGCATCTTGAATTTTGTAGTTTTGACAATATCACAGGCTGCATGATATAGTTACAACAGTATGTTATTAAGTGTAATAATCATATTTAAGATTACTTAATAACGTGACAGAGTTTGAGGCCAGTGCAGACTGAATTAGCTAGGAAGCTGGCACAATGCTAATTTGTAAACAGAACTGTTAGCATTGCCTCATCATTACGGAGCAGAACTAAGACACTGAAACATTTGACTGTTGGCAAAAATTCTGACCAGCTGAGGTCAGCTGAGGCTACCTGTTAGCATGCAAACTAAAGCCTTCAATTAAAAGTTTAAACAGTTCAAAGTTCAAACTGCCTTTACAAGATTTTCAGTAAAGACATATGAGAAACAATAAAATATTATTAAAAAAAATAAATAAATAAATAAT
>CM067488.1:7589228-7686879 GCA_034552555.1 Semaprochilodus insignis
ATATATATATATATATATATATATATATATATATATATATATATATGATCATTATCATTATATGATTGTTAATATTATTATTATTTTTATAATATTTTATTATCACCAAACATTCAATCTAGGGCCAAATCAAAGAGTGTAAATTTTGAGTGACAATTTTCACCCCGATCAACGCCACATATCTTCTACGTAGACATCAGAGAGTAATTTACAGTGCAATGAACAAATGCGTTCTATGGCACCTTTAACATCATCATTAGACATCACATTAAAATGACTGTTGTGTAATATACAGTAGATAATAATCCAGAATAAGTTTAGCTTACATATAGCTTGTTGCTAATAGTTTTGATAAGTAAAATCCAAAACGATAAGTAATCCAAAACGTCTTCAGCTTCAGAAATGACACTGACACTGCAGATGATCAGGAGGATATTGTGTGTAACACTTTTTCACCTGTAGTAGCCTAGTAATTCAGACTAATTTACTACCACCCTTATTCTCACTGCACCATTGTCTGGGCTGTTATATCTGCTTTCTGCATTTCTAGGCAGCTTATAATAATAATAATAACCATTTAATTTATTATAGACAAACCTACATTACTGTTAAACCTTAAAAAAATAAACAGCTACTAGCATGAACCTCACAAAAACAGAATACGAAAATAATGTTATATATTAATACACTATATATCGGGTCCGTTCCAGGATTTCTTTCTTAGGGCACCCCCTAAGACATCTGACACAATGTGAACCCAGGTGCCAGCTGACCTGGTCTCCACACAATGAGAAGGAAATAATCTTGACAGTGATGACGATGACATTGAAGTGTTGTGTTTCTATGTTTTCGACCTTTTCGTGTTGTGCACTCCTCTGCACTGCCAGTCTCTATCACTGTGTTCTTTTAATGAACTGATACAAAGTCTAAGCGCTGTTAGGCCAACTAATCAATAGTCAAACATTCATAGTCAATTATCCTTAATCATCCACATTTCGATTTAATCGATTCGCTGCTGCAGTGCTAGGTACACTGGGTTTTCTTCCTGAGATCATCCTTTGAAGAGGCAAAGCTGATGGCCAGCTTTACTGGGTATAACTGCGCTGTTGTATAAAAGGTGTGACGCGCAGTTCTGTGAATGTTTGTCTATGTGTGTGTCCAAGCGTGTGTGCGATTGTTGGTGTCCTGAATGCATATGAAGGGAGGTTAATTCAGTGGAAGGGAGGTCACTTCATAAGAAAGGAGAGTAAAAAACCCAAACAGCTGGGACAGATCTATAGGGTTACAATGGAGTCCGCAAGAGGGGGAGGTGGTGGTGGTGTGTGGAGGGGAGATGGAGGGGGAGTTTAAAAAAAAAAAAGGCACTCTGGCCGGCCACCTTTCGGAAGCCTGACAGGGGTCCTTTGTTACGGCAGCTGGTTTCGGGGAGGTCAGACCAGCTGTGCTTCCACTGACCCGCTGCCCCTCCCCCTCCGTCCTGCTCCCCAACTAAACACAGCCAGCTGTAGCTGTAGGAGGCTGTGAGGAGGTCTGAGGAAGCAAGCTGTGCTCAGAGAGTACACTCCAACTTGACACTGTGCCTGCACCTAGCAGCTCAGAGCAGAGGAACTTTACTCAAGAGGCAGTCAGTAAAGCTTTGAACAGACCAGTTTTTGACGCCAGATATGACGCAAATGGCAATGTAACCTCTGGATTTAAGGGGCAATGCCACCAATTTTTCAAAATGTCAAAATAATTCTGAGTGCTTCAAAGTGAAACAGCGCACTGTGGAGAAAGTTACCACAAAAGATTTCTTTACAGTGGTGCTGATAGGGACGATCTGGAAATCGTTTTTCTTTGTGTACCAAATGAAAGGATTTAAAGCAACATTATGTAACAATTTTACTTTAACATAACAGCTTCAAAATCAATTTCATGGCTCGCATGACTTACACTCATCATCAAAAGAATAGCTGCAGCACGGATTGCAGTGCTATTGGGATAAAGTTCACCAGGAACAATAAATGATGATGAATTTAGACTGATAAGCACAATATTATTGAGCTACACATACAGAAGTAGTGTCTCTCAGTATGGTGTCGGGCCACCATGTTTGCTAATGAAACATGCCCAGACGTCTTGGCATGGAGTTATAGAGGTTCCTAATAGTGTCCTGTGATAATCCATCCCAGGCACCTTGAATATTCTCACACAGTTCCCACAGGTTTTACAGTAGGGGAGAAGGTGGAGTGACACCAGGCCTTCTGGATATGTGGGGCGTGACAACAAACCGTTCATCTTGGCGCTGACCACAGTGCCTCCACACACGGATTCACTGGAGGGCATCACTGCTTGCTGAATGTTTGCAATCATGGCTATTGGGTCAGTCAAGTACAGTGATAAGGCCCGTCCAGCGATAGGGCCTGGACAGTAAATCAAATGTCTTCATTTGCATGATCCCTGGCTATATCTTGTCATATCATATCATAGCTTTTCACCACCACTGTAAAGAAATCCAAGTCTCTACAATCAACCATTTCACATCAACCTCATTTCACCTGAGAGCTCCTTGAATTTACTCCCATCTGAACTACCGAAGCCGCTGAATCAAACACAAAAAATGTTATTTCTTATTTTCATGTAGGTTCATCCGTCCTTCAACATCTCATCCTCCAGCCTTCTACTATCACCAGCAATTTGTACCACACTTTTGTAAAAGAAGGCTTAATGGTGCTGTTTGATGACTGCAAGAACTTACAACAGTCATTATATATACAAGTAATGCTTTTAAATGTAGATCATTTAACTTATTATTCATACCCCTGCCTATATGACATAATACATCCAACAATTCAGTACCCTGCACCATTTATTGATTTTACAGTCAATAGCGTAGATCCTCTCCTGGACCTTTTTATTTCGCCATTAAAAGATGCTAAATAATTAAACACAAAATGTTCCTCTCTTTCCTGCTTAGATCCCCCCTCCTAGATGCCAAAACCATATACATTATATGGCCTAAAGTAATGAGTTAAGGTGTTTCAGCCACACTCACCGCTAATAACTGTATAAAATCAATCTCGTAGCCATGCAGTCTTCATAGACAAACTCTGGAACTTGAATGGGCCGTTCTGCAGAGCTCAGTGACTTTGAATGTGTTGCAGTCATAGGTGCCACAAATCAGTTTGTGAAATTTCTGCCCTGCTTGATTTGCACAAGTCAAATGTAAGTGCTGTTATTGTGAAATGGCAGCATCTAGGAGCAACAACAGCTTAGCCACATAGTGGTACACCACAAAAACTCATTGAGGTGGGTTGCAAGGTACTGAATGCATCAAAACGTACCTGTTCTCCGTTGCATCACCGTTGCATCACACAGATTTAGAAGCAACTTTAGTCCATGAACTATGCCTTAGGAGCTTCATGAAATGGGTTTCCATGGCCGCCCACGTGCACACCAGCCCAAGATCACTACACAATCCCAAACATTGGCTGGGGTAAAGACTCTGAGGCAGTGGAAACATGTTCTCTGGAGTGATGAATCATGATCACTATTTGGCAGCATGATGAACAAATCTGGGTTTAGGGAATGCCTGGGAAATGCTACTTATCATAATGCATAGTGCAAACAGTAAATTTTGGTGGCGGGATGTTGTTCAGGGTTTGGGCTCAGCACCTCAGTTCCAGTGAAAGATGATGTTAATGCTACAGCTTACAAAGAGAAACTTTGTGGACATAGTTTGGGGAGGGCCCTTTCCTGTTCCAGCATGACCGTGTACCTGTGCACAAAAGCAGGTCCATAAAGGCTGACCTCAACCTCTGGGATGAATTAGAACACCGACTGCAAGCCTGGCCTTCTTGCCCAACACCTACAAATGCTTTTGAGTAAATGGGCACACATTTCCCCATATTTCCCACACATTTACCCTCCAAAATGTGGAAAGCCTTCCCAGAAGGGTGGAGGCTGTTAAAGCCACAAAGGGAGGGGGCATATATTAAAGCCCATGGTATTGGAATGGAAAAGCTTATGTAAGTGTGAAGTTCAGGCGTCCACATAATTTTGTCCATGTAGTGTACTTTCTGGGAGCTGGTAGGTTGAGGCAGATGATGTGCACATTTAAAAACCGTATTGAAATCACTACATTGAGGTTTTCTACTACATTCAGTTAAGCAGAGCCAATTATCCTCTCTGGGAGTCCCAGTGCCATCGCAATCCAACACTGTGAAACCCCAGGATTGCTACTTCAGCTGGTCATTGATCTGGCCAGTAACACATCCTCAAGTTCTTCATCAAACAGCACATGCAGGCTGGAACAGCTCACTCACTGACTTGTTCAGAAATGCAAATGAGGCCAGAAGCAGAGCTCCTCTCGCTCTTCATCTTATACAGGTTTTTCCATGAGTCTAAAGGAAGCGTGAAATGCAAACATTCTGGAAAGTCTGGACGTGAATAAAAGACGGTGAGGATTTCCCACGAGCAGATGTTTATACTGGAGAACACCCATCATCGAGTTAATTAGTGGGAACCAAATGGTACAGACTATCCAAATAATCTGACAAGTCTTTGAAATTTAGTATTCAAATAGTGAAAACAAGTGGCCAGTTCATTCCCCTTAAAATGAACTTAACCCTTCAACTGCTAAGCAAAAAAGCAGCTATTTCTATCTTTTAAACTACTTCTCAAACTGAATTATCTGATTTCTCAACACGGTCATTACATTTATTTTGACATGTAAAGAGCTCAGAATACATAAACGTATAAACATAATACTAAACATAAGAAACATATAAATATGATTATCACACTGCCCTACGTTAGACTGGTGCCCTCTCCAGGGTGTTTCCTGCCTTCCACCCAATAAGCACTGGGATAGACTCCAGCACCCCCTACAACTGTGAAGAATAAGTGACTTAGACGTTATATAAATGGATGAACATCACAGTGTGTCCAACAATAAAGGCATCAAGCTTCTTTCACACAGTGATTGAAAACACTTTAGCAGACAGAAAGCTCCATGTACACATGTTGGTACAATATGGTGACATATACGTGTCCCAACAACAACCGCCAATGACTCTGAAGGTATCACTGATAACATGTTAACATATCAGCACATAACGCAAAAACAGACCAGGAGGCTCTGTTCAAAATCAAGTGTACAAAGATCTGAAGATGCTCAGGGACTTACCAGATATACGCTCTAAGCCTTGTTATACTACAGCGAGGCTTCACAAAACAAACATTAATTACGTGTTGTCTGCTTTTCCCATGATTCCAGTCAGTCGGAACACAAAGAGCAAACTTCACACACACAGGCCTCAGCGTTCCCACCAATCCACATCGGTGTATGGCGACACACGGCCTAACATGTTCCACAAATGGAGCGATGCCCAAACAAACACAGCTCCAAAACAAACACACAAAATTCCCCAGAAATACAGAATGGGTAAACCAGTGGAACCCTTCCACAGCTTGTACTCATTTGTCTGTCTAAATGCAAAGCAGCTGTGTACAAACTCATGTATGAGGAAGGAATGTCTCCACATGTAAGGCCTCGCGAATAGCACTCATTACAGCCATTAACCGAGGTGGTGTAACGCATGGCGCGCACGCACTGAATTTTTTTTTCTTACATTTCCATTAACTGAGATTATTATCCAAAGTGCAAATGTGCATTATGTTATTAGTAAAGCTGTTGGATGGCGATGACGATATGTTCTTGTTTACAACTGGTCACTTCATGCGTCTTGAGTATCAGGATTATAACTGAATAAGGCCAAGCTACATAAAAATGCAAGTGTAAACGCACCTCAGATGCATTTAAAACACATACAGATCCGTTACTCCGGAGGTATAGAGCATAACCCAGGCCATCTCTCTCGAAGACACATTCAGCAACCAAAACCCTCCTGGTACAATCCAAACTCCTCCCCATGCTGTGTGTCATTGGGCATATCTGTTAGGAAGACAATCCTGGGGAACCATACATACAGAACAAACTGGGGACAATAGACGATTTCAATCAAGTTTCATTCCTGTCGGTTGAGTCTATCTAGGTGTACTATTTGCATAACTACTCTTTTGATGATGAACATATAATGAAATACATCACAGCTGTAAGCATAGTATTTCTTTTTGAAATCAGATCTGAGCTTTCATATATGATCCTAGATCTGATGCATACCTCTTTCGTGACCATGTGACTTCAATAAAACTGATCAGCAGCATCACTCAGTGTTCATGTGGCGGCAGTTAACCTGAGGTTAGTGCCAGTGAACACTACAAAAGCATTTGAACCCCTTTTCTTTGCCTCGCTGTAATAAGGAACAGCTGAAAGCCGTTAAGAGAAAATCATATTCAAAGGCTTGGTCTGCTGGTTAGGTTGTTTTGCTGTTTATGACACACGTGGTTCATTCACGTGTTGTTATTGATTAGAATGCATGGATGTGGGTCGTTTCAGGGCACAGACGTGTTCACGTTTATGACCCATTTGAGTCACTCACCTACACAAGCGTACCCTATAAGAACTGAGCAAAGAAATAGAATTGAGCAATGGGAACTGTAATGTGAATATGGCCTTTTAAATGCTCCTTATGGTGATGCAGGGTTGTTTTGACGGTATGCTTCACGCATACTACAAGAATGAGAAGAATCATGATGTTTGACCCATCAGCTAATTAACTAGGTACACCTCTATGTATCTACAATCACTGTTCGTTTTATGATATCCAAATGAGCATTCTCAACTTCATCACATGACCCTGCTGAGTGTCTGTGGGTTTTACTCAATCAAGGGATTCACCTGGAGACCAAATTTTGGCCAATATAATACAAATCTAACTTCATCAAGGATTTAAAATCAAAAGCAAATGCAATATGCAGCAATATAAGTGCAATATGGTAGTTGGTCAATATTCTGCAGCTCTATTAACTATGTAATTAATTATGTATTACATGCTTAATTGTAAATAATTAAGGATATACATATACTAGGAACACTAGTCTTTGAAAGGTTTACGTTTGGATCCTACTTTGATCTCAGGGTCTTTGGGCTGATCGTGCAGGCTATAAGCGAGCCAGCTAAAAGTCCATTAGCATCTAATAAAAAGTGGTTATATGGTAGTGTGTCAGTAGCTCGGCAGGAAAAGCTATTGACCAGGAATTGCAGAAGGCAACCTTCTCCTACTGCCTGCCATTCAGACCTGCTTCTGCACAGGCACATGTCTTTAGGCTGGTTATCATCTTGCATTAAACCTCTCAGTACTGGTTACGCATGTGCAGTGCATGCAGCAGAATCTGATTTCCACATGCAAGTTAGATTTAATGTCAGTGAACAATTTAAGATCCAAAATCAAACAATTAGTCAAAAAAAGTTAAAACTAATAAAAGAAAAACAGATGGTGTGACTCACTCCTTTTCAAGAACAATTTTTACAAAGCTTTAAACGCAAGCTTAAAGTCATGGATGCAACCCATCAAAATATCAGTTATGAAATGGATAGTTCTGCTTCTGAAATCTGATTGGCAGAGCCACTTTCTCATCCATAATAAAGTACTTCATATGAGGGCAACCGAATTCTGTATTATGTCCCTAAAATATACATGGAGCGTAATGCTGATAGGTGGGGCCAGGCATAAGCTACATACGAACCTTTTAGGCTCTCTTTGATCCTTTTTGTGACACACACAGTTATTCAGTATTATTGACCATATCCATCATTACTGCTTGATATTGTCGGCAACCTCACAATACAGTACACAAGAGAAAACACACTAGATATACAACAGACATTTCAGGTTAATGTACACTTTAAGACTAGTTGCAGAAACTGAGGTACTAATGAATAAAGAAACAACGTTAGGAAGAATAATAATGTCATTTTTGCCAAATATTTTTCAAAACGCAAAACATAATAAAGCGGCTGAGACAATGAGTCATTCGGAGTGGTTTGACGTGATGTGTTTATTCACAGTGGCCACAATAGGTGACATGTGAAGAGTTTAATCCTTCAAGAACCTCCTTCACAAAAAGTCATTACATGAAACATCTGCAGTGAAGCATCTCACATCAAACCACTCTCAATGACTCTGTTTACATCTTAACCACTGAACTACGCTGACATGTTGAGAAGCTGGTTCCCTTTAAAGCTGAGACCTCTCCAGTGGACTTGTGTAATTGCAGGCAGAGTGCATGAGATCATTTCATAACACAAGTTTCGGTACTTCTCCTCTGTGTAGATGAACCTGACGATTGCTAGCGTTCTGAAAGATAATTCGAAGAGAACTCGTTCAAAACTCAGTGAAAGACGTGTCTGCTGAGGATGCAAGTGAGTTACAATCTACTATTGTAACAAATTCTTCATCACTGTAATGTTGACTTTGCATTTGAGGCCTAAACACTGAGCTGGACCTTCTCATTGAGTCTGTGTGTGCGATGTTAATAAGTAAAGATGCATGACGTGGTCTGAAACCTGAGCCAACACCTCAGACTCAGATCATTAGGCCTATTTCAGGATTTACATGGTCACTCACAAGGAGGCACGGACAACATACACTCATCATCAAAAGAATAGTTGCACATATAGCTGCACCCAGAAGGAATCAACCGACAGGCATGAAACTAGGTGTGTGGGTTTGACGTCGTGGGACATGCGAATGATTCACAGTTTTATGGTCAGCTGTGCATGTGATGTAAGCAAGGACGGGCCTCATCGCTGTACCTGAGTGACCCAACGGCCACGATTGTGGACATTCAGCAGTGATGCCCTCCATGAGTCCACCTGTTAGTGTCAGCACCATAGGCAGCCAGCTGCACAATGCAGGACGTCGCCAAAGACTGGAATGGTGTCAAGCCAGACTGCACCATGTCTATGTAATAACTGCAATAGGCGTATCGCTCATACACAAGCTCATCCTGTAACGATATTCTGAAAACAGCTCTACCCATAATATACTTCATCAATTTACCATGATAAGGATAACATATAATCAGATTACCCAGCCCTGGTTATATCGTGGTGTGACAGTGGCGTGATCATTTGCACTACTTTCTGAAATTCTGATCAAAAGAGATGGCCAGAGTTGGCCTGCTACTTCCACGGCCTGCGTTTCTGACGTCTTTAGGCTGGTCATCATGTAGCATTAAGCCTTTCAGTACCTACTCAATTTCCAGCACGTCCGTCAGCACAGTTACTCTTCCAGGAAGGTAATACCTCCATTTTCTAGGCTCTTCCGAGCTGATGAGAAAGCGCGAGAGAGAGAGAGAGAGAGAGAGAGAGAGCAGCAGGAAGAGGGAGACGGCCACTAATAGCACAGACGAGCTGCTCACGAGGAGTATTGATTGAGGGCAGAGGGGTAAACAAAGAGAGGGAGGGAGAGAGGCAGAATGCAGAGGAGGAAAGAGAAGAATGCAGGGCTCTCCCGGGGGCTCTGCAGTCTCTTCTTTCTCTCCATCGCTCTTATCTCTCTCTGATTGCTAACATATTATCACTGCAGTCTTACTATGAGGGGCTCCTGTCTTTTCTTCTCCTTTTTCAGTTCTTTGCTTTGCAGTAGAAGTTTTTTTGCTGCAGTATCAAATGCAGTCGTGACTACGGATTCTGTTCCTTTATGCCTCTTGCCAAAGTAACAAACTCAGAAGACTCTGGGCAGCCGTCTTACTGCAAGCAATACTCCAGCGTTTCTCTATCACGTTAACATGTATTCTGCTGCATCTGTAGTGAAAAAAGAATTACCAAAAGCAGGAATTTCAAAGTAAAGATGTAATGGCATTACCAGGTAAATAAGGAATCATTCCACCAACTACATTACCAATGAACAACAGTTCCTACTCGGTAGGTGGATTTACCATCCAAGTTGGAGAAGATTCATTGAAAGAACCAATGCAGCCTAATGTAACAGATCTGGCCATCACGTCGGACTTCATGTAATGTAGTCGACTTACTTACGTTTACCACATTAGTTCAAGTTACTAAACATATATGACCCGACTTGGGCTAACCTGAACCCCATATGCATGTTTTAACTACATAGGCTAATGCTGCTTGCAAGTGCAAATAGGTTGCAACATGTATGTTCACGTGGTCTTTGTACGAGATAAACAGAACACTGGGGATGTAAAATGACTGGTTTTGTGCTATTTTACTGTCGTTCTGAATTGAATGCAAATGAATGCAAATGAAATGTAAGCTGCACATTTGCCACAATCAATTATTATATTTGTACAGTTTGTCTGATTGCTGTCCATTGTTTACTTCTATGCTCCACCATAATGAACATAGTGTTGACGTCACAACTCAGTCCAACTTCATCCGACTTCAAAGGTGGTTTGTCTTGCGCCTATTGGTGGGAAACTTGTTTTACCAAGGCCACTTGAAAGCAGTATAACCGTTAGCTAAGAAACAAACTTGTAACCCACATTTAGGCTGGTTCAATCTCTGCTATACGCCTTTATCAATGACTCTAGCACTAGCAGCTAAAATCAAGAGGAGTCAACTCCAACTTATAGGATGCAGAAGATGTTTTGCATCACTTAGTAGCACTACTCAGACATTTAATTAAAAAATGGTCCTCAATTTGAATAACCAACATGCCTATTATTTATCAGAAATTAACTTGGTAATTGTTATAAGTTCGTTAAAAATAATAACTTTGAATTTAACCCTTTGGAATGTAGATATTTCAGTGGCCCACCATTACGTATTCTTTTTAGTTACAATATTATCATTACCATGTTATTACTGTCAGGCTCTTCTTTTAAACAAAACCAGGTTCTTTAATACGGTTTCAGGCTGTACACATACTTATGCCTGGCCCCACCTATTAGTACTACGCTCCATGTATATTATAGGGACATAATATAGAATTCGGTTGCCCTTATATCAAATATTTTATTATGGATATGAAAGTGCCTCAGTCAGTCAGATTTCAGAATCAGAACTATCCAATTTATAATTGATATTGCGATGGGTTGCATCCTTGATTTTAAGCTTGCTGACTAACCATGGAATGTTGTTGGTCAAAAGAGTTTGTATCCCTAAACATTTGAAAGGATTTCTTTGTATTTAACTTCAGCACCTGCCCTTTGACTTCTATTGCAAATGTGTTGTGGGTCAATGAGGATACAGTTCTTTTACAAGCACAAGGAAATGTATCAAACTTCCTGTTGTAGTCATTGACTGTTCAATACAGATGTGGGAGAGGTTCAAAATGCTATACTAGTCACTTTAATTCAATTCAATTAGGTATCAAATGTACTTTCAACAGCTGCCAGTTCCATGTGATTAGCACCAAACATTCAAATAATTTTGACCATATTGATGTAAAGTTTAGTAGTTCCACTTGCTTAACTGCCATAAAAGATGTTCTTCAAACAGAACAGCAGAAATATTCATGTGCTTTTCGCCACACGTGTCTTTTGTTTGTTCTTTAAATCAGTACCAAACCACATCAGAATTGACCTTAACAGCTAAAGAACAAGCGCACACACACACACACACACACACACACACACACACACACACACAAACGCACACTGATATACTGGGACGAAATGACACTAACAGATAACATTTTGAAGCTTAAAGCACTGTACAGTTTCCATAGCAGCACTACGTGAAGGGCGCTACATGAGGTCACTTCTATCCACAGCCATTAGGCTCTATAACAAGTCAACTTATAGCCGGGGAGGTATTGACCTTCCTTCAGACTGAAAGACTCCGAGGTGCCCAACACAGACTAGTTTATTGCTTAATAATAGCCTGCACCTACTTTAGTACTTCTTTAGTTACACATACTGTTATTCAGGAACCCGCCAGTCAAATGGTTTTTTAATGTTTCATTGGTTTTCTAAGTGAGAATAATGTTAACTTCCTTTATAGGGAACAAACTTAAACATGACAGTTTTCTGCACGTTCTAATGAACACTTTCTATTTATTTAAGAGTTTAACAGAATGGGCCAAGTATATAAACTGTGCATTAAAATGTGAAGAAGTGGGTCATCTGTAGAGGATGTGTTCATTTATTTTCACTTATCAGATCAACAAAATTTGTAACTTGTAATTTGAAATTATGACTCTACCTACCTGTCTATTTACCAACTGACCCCAATCGTGTCACTTTAAGCAACTAATAACGCTTCAGTCAGGGCCAAACAATTCAGGATTAAATTATATTTTTTTCATTGACATGATATATATTCAAGTGAAAATAGCTGACATTGTAATCATACATTATTACACATTGACATGAAAGATTCTTCCTGTACCGTGGCATATTTCTGAGTGAAAGAAGTAACCAGGGAGGGTCTCTGAGCTAACTGCTTGTTTTCGCTTGATGATAGGGATAGGCAGTGGTGGGATTATAGTGATTGTGCACTATTGTTATCCCATGGTATATTATTCCTCTTCTTCTCGGTACACATTTCTTGTCCGCTAACTCGTCCTGCTGTTTTCAAGATATTGACACTGTTCCAACTCCAGAATATTCAGTCTGATTGGGAATGGTATTGTTGTATACAGCTTTGGTTAAATTCAGATTTTTTTCCCCATTGAGAATGTATGGGAAAAGTGGACGCCCACCTGTTGTACTTCTGCTTCACTGACAGACACCGTGTCGCATGCACTATGTATCCCAGGGCAGACCCCCAAACCCTATTCCACAGCTGTATTGGCCTGCAATCCTCTATGTGTTGTTTATTCATCACTCGTTTCTCCTATTAAGTTTCTCCTCTCATTAAGTTTCACCCCCATTAAAACCCTCTAGTCTACTTTAGCTTATAGCCATCAAGCAGCATGTACTCACTGAGGGCAGATACCCAAACCCTAATTCACAGCTGTACTGATCCGCACTCCTCTATGTGTCGTTTATTCATCACTGGTTCATTGTCAGCAACAACTTAGCAACCAGCTAGCAACAATTTTAAGCTGTGCAATCTTTTTCTTCAGGAAATGCTCTTTTCTAGGAGGATTGATTCAAAATGTTGTATTCAAAATGTTTTAGAGGTGGACAAAAGTAATTCTCCATTTTGATGGAACATTGTTTGATGAATCCTGCTGAATATGACCAGAATGTATGAACTTGAAAGGTAAAAAGGCTAATTTTGATTTCAGGTTGATTTTAAGAACATCATTTAAAGGAGACATGTAGCAAAATAATAACTGACCAATCAGAAGCAGCCAAACAGCCTCAACTATGTATATGCATACACAGGGTTCAGGCCACAAGCTAGAAAGGACGGACCACAACCCAAAGACTGACTTGTGTGATGGGTGGATGGAAATGAACAGTGCTAACATTCAAACTAACAACATTACTGTTAGCTATCACTGTGATAATGCTACTGCTCATCGCGCCACTGATACATCTTTCCGAGCAGGAGTGACAGCCTTGTTACCCTGGACGGCCCCGCTGGCTCATCAGAGAGATGGACAATGAAACCGTTTGTCTCCTGGCACACAGACACGGTCTGGCAATGACCACACATAAAGAAGTCATCCAAAGTGAGGACGAACGTCAGTCTGAAGGGCTGTCTGCACTGTCTCGTCGGCGGAAAAGCCACCTCCAATTTCTGTGCATTCCCGGAAGCTCCTTGCACTTGATTAACCTTTATAGCACATCATGGACAGTTTCTGCCTCTCCTTGTCTACTTAACTCCTCCTTCTCCTCCTCCTCCTCCTCCTCCTCCTCCTGCTATTCAAAGTAGTAATACTGGCTACAGCAGCCACCGGAAGTCTGACAGATTTACAGAATGGCAGTAGGATGGCAATAAAGGATGGGACACACTCTGGTGCATCTGCATCCGCAAATCTGGCTGTGCTTCTATCAGATAAGACTGAGATGCGGATCAATGCTTCGAGTGCAGTTTATAGATTTGTGAAAGCCGGAAGAAGCGTCCCACAGCCATATTAACATTCCGTTAGCATAATGCGTATGCACAGCCAGCTATGGCTTCTGAATTAGATATCAAGCCAGTGTGACTGGTGTCACAATTATGCATCATTGTCTGCCATAACATATCCAGACATCTATAACTGCCATGTACGTACACACCGCAGGAGCATACAAATCACTGGAATCATTGATTTAGTCTGTAGATAAGCATTGCAACATTCATTCATTCATTTACTCATGTTCTTAGCTGCTTATCCTTCAGGGTTGCAGGGGATTCTGGAGCCTATCCCAGCACTCACAGGCAAAATCACCTGGGACAGGCTGCCACTCCATCGCAGGGCAGACAGACACACATACAAGCTAATTCTCTTACACACACACACACACAGGGGACAATTTAGCATCTCCAGTTAACCTAACTGCATGTCTTTGGACTGTGGGAGGAAACCGGTGCTCCCGGAGGAAACTCACACAGACACAGGGAGAACATGCAAACTCCACACGGAAAGAACCCCAGATGCCCCAGACAGGAACTGAACCCTGGTCTTTCTTGCTGTGTGGCAACGGTGCTACCCACTGCGCCACCGTGCCGCCTGGGTGAGTAATGACTGAGTAATACATATGTGTCTGCGTGAGACGGGGTTGACTTTAGCCTTAGTTACCTGCACCCTGCTAATGTTCTGCTAAAGCATAAGAGATAGAGTGTTATCTAGACATAAATAGTTAGACTGCATAAGTCAATCATCAATCAGTGTCAGTTGTTAGTGGTGAACCCTTCTCAACACAAAGGCAATACTACAGAATTCGTCCTTCTCTCTGTCTACTTGTCACAAAATGATGAGAGCAGACTTGGTAACATTACGGGAGGTGGATGAACGTTTCTTCACTGGCTCAGCTCTTCATTACAGTTCTATAAGCGATGCTGATTTTCGCCACTCTGAGCAGTTACATTTCAGTAACATGGCGGTGTGACCTCCATCGAATACTAGCTACAATCGCTCTGCTCCCTCAGACACATTATTCTGAAGCCAGATGAGAACAAAACCGTTTTGAAAACAGGTGTTTGAGGTTTCTTTCAGACCAGGCCATCTAACAAAAATGAACAGCCAGCAGCAGCAGCTTTGCTTACATGATCATTCAACTGACTATTAGCAGTGTTTTCTACTTAGTAGTGTTTTGTGATTCACCATCATTATTGACGGTTGGCATCAGTTTACTACTTTACTGACAGCTCTCATCTATCGTGGTGCCGGTATCTTGTTGCTCCAGACTGAGTTTAAAGTGTTCTCGTTATCCTGATCCTTATAATTAAAGGTGTTCAATCCTCCAAGAGCTGCACCAACAACCAGTATCTTCAGTTTGTTAGATTAAACTAAACCAACACTGTGAGACTCTGTGTTGGGCTTTAGGTCCTGCTGTGCTGTCTGCTGTGAAGGAAAAGTAAGGATTAACCGTTCTTTACACACGGAAACTACTAAAATCCCAAGTGTAATCTGTAGAGTCCATATTCCTGCGCCACTGTCTGGGGGGTGGTTGTTGGGGGAAGGCTGGTTTGGTAAACTGCAAAATAATTACATTACATTGCTTTATGAACACGGTGACAAAAAATTAATATCGACACAGCCCTACGTTCAACAGGTGTGTGCAATAGGGCTGAACGATCTGGGAAGAATATGTAATTGTGATTTTTTTTGGTCAGTATTGCGACTGCAATTTAAATTGCAGTTATTTTCTGGGTTTCTCGGTTAGCTGTGCTTGTGATGTCACAGCACATAGTTGATGGTTGCTTCCGATTGGTCCAACTCATCCACAGGCAGTTTACAAGCACTGATATTATGTTAATGTTCCCAATATTTCAATACGAAACCGATTAATCTTTCAGTGCTAGTGTACAATATGACCATGACTGTTATGATGCACAATCACATCAGAAAAGTCATTCTATATTATATCAGGCATTCTATATTTATTTTACTGCCTTTATAAGCCTCAACAAATATGTGAAGAGTTTGGAATGAATATTAGATATAACAAGTGTTTTAAAAAGAATGAAGGTTATTAATTATAATACAGAACTGATATATTTGTGTGATATTCACTCCCAACAACACCTTACATGAAAATAAGAGAAAATTCAACAATGCGTTTAACCCCAGAAATTGTATACTCTTTCCGTAGTGCTAATCCAGGTAGAATATCATCCCAATTTTCTGCATTTTATGTTAATGTATCAGCATCAGCAGACATGTGCATCAGCCCTCATCTCACATATTGCTGCACCTGTAGTTCAATTATCTTTGAGCATTTTGCTGGATAAATGTTCTCCCAAAATCACTTTCACCCAGCAGCACTGTGTGCATGTATGAAGGGTATGAGTACTGTGGCAATGCATCAGCTGAAAGTGGGTGGTTGAGTGGCCTGCTGTTGTAGGCCCAGCAGATGGACGGAACACAAAGCTCCTGCTCGGAGTGCGATCAGAGACTATGGGCCCTCAAGGGAATCTCATCTCTCACTGTTTAATCTCAGCATCCTCCACACTAAACCTGCGCTGAACAGAGTGCCTTACAACTGAGGCGGACCAACGCAAGCATATGCACAGTTCTCTCTTACCAGCAAACACTCACAAACCACCCTGAGACAAAGTTACTGCAGCTACAGAAGAAAGCTCCTCTGCTGCAGTCGGTATTTTATCAGACCTATCAGACTGCAAGCCCCCACAGGCATGCAACACTTTCAGCAAAAACATTCTCAGAACAGTTACGTATTACGAGTTTTACAAAAGACAGGTATGTCCTTTTACAGCATGGTGCTGCTTGTGTAGGTTTCAGGTACAACAGTATTAAGTACATGGGCCACTCTACCAAATTAGTTCAAACTGCAGCCCACAGTAAAACACCATTAACAAGATTTTATGATGTGATCTATTCCTTCAAGGCATTAACTGAGATAGTTATAGGGCAGTGATTCTGATATGACTTTAAAATACTATCATCATCAATGAATAGTTGTACCCAGTAGGAAGTGTCGGACTGCAATGCTTTTCGGAGGGAAGATAAATGTTACCAGGAACAACAAATGATGTTAAATTTAGACTTATATGGGTGATATTTATTGAGCTACACATACAGAAGTAGTGTCTCTCAGTATGGCGTCTGGCCGCCATGTTTGCTAATGCAACATGCATACGTCTCAGCATGGATGTCCTGCGATAATCCGTTCCATGCAGCTACAGTTCCTGCAGATTTTGCGGTAGGGGTGGAGATGGAGTGACACCAGGCCATCTGGACATGTGACGCGTGACAACCACAAACCGTGGCGCACGGTGTCTCCATACACGGATTCCTTGGTCGCCTCCTCCAAGACAAAAGCGAGACTTGACCTGCTACCATTCTGAGTCATTCCATGACAGTCTGGCAGGACACCATTGAAGTCATGGGCGATGTTGACGTAGTGTTAAGGGCAGTCGTCGTAACAGTCTGCGTGCATGTAGTCCTGCGTCGTGCAGCCATCTGCCAACGGTGCTGGCACTAACAGGATGACTCATTGAGGGAATCACTGCTCGCTGAATGTCCACAATTGTTGTGTTGGTCAGGTATAGTAATGTTTACGTCAAACTTGAATCATTTGCATGTCTCACGATGTCAAACCTACCCACCCAAGTTTCTCTTCTGTCGGTTGATTCCTTCTGGGTGCAACTATTTGTGCAGCTATTCTTTTGATGGTGAGTGCAGCAACTAATATTGTATCATAAATCCAAAGGTACTACTGAGAATGTAATAAAACAGCATTATGTAATACCTTTATACTCACAGCACACAGTCTTCAGGCAATCTGATCACCAGTGCATGACAGGCTAAACAAGTAACTGATGTTCATGAGCGTTCTCCATCCAAAGTATTAAACCATGAAATTGGCCACGTTGACTCCAGAGAAACAAATCTTCCTCACATGAGAGATTCTAACGAAATTACATTACATGTACATCATGGTCATACACAGTGTAATCAATCAGTTTATAGACCATGCAAAAGTCTGGGCACCCCTGTTCAAGATTCCAGTGAACAGCGAGTGAAAGATGGCCTGATTTCTGAAACTCCTAAAGTTACAGTTGATACATTACTTTAATACTTTTGGGCACCCTATATGGTCTGTACCTAATAACACCTCTGTAGAGAAGCATCAAAGCTTGTAAACGCTTACCGGTTCTTTTGTAGAGGATGCTCACCTGTTCTTCCTTCCAAAAGGCTTCTAGTTCTGTGAGATTCTTGGATTCTTTTGTATGCAGTACTTTTTTGAGGTCTTTCCACAAATTTGCAGTGCTTTTTAGGCAAGGGGCCATAAGGGGCATGGGAAAACCCTGTCTCTCTTGTGGATTGTGTGGTATGTGTTTAGGATTACTATCCTGCTGTAGATGCCATCCTGCTTTCATTTTTGGCTTTTTTGTAGACAGCGTGATGTTTGCTTCCAGAATTATGTGGCGTTTAATTGAAACCATTCTTCCTTCTACCAGTAAAATGTTCCCTATGCCACTGGCTGCAACAAAAGCCCAAAGCAGGATCAACCCACCCCCCTGCTTAGTAATTGGCAAGGTGATGTTCTCATGAAATTCTGCACCCTTTTTTCTACAAACACACCTTTATTCATTATGGCCAAAAAGTTTGATTTTTGATGGCCTGTTTCCAAAAGCATGAATTGCGCAGGAACAGTTTTCCTCTGATGACTCTTCCATGAAGGTCATATTTGTGCTGGTGTCGCTGCACAGTAGAACAGTGCACCACCACTTCAGTCATGTCAATCTTGCTGAAGGTCTTTTGCAGTCAGATGGGAATTTTTATGTGCCTTTCTAGCAATCCTACAAGCGGTTCTCTCTGAACGTTTTCTTGGTCTCCTGGACTTCAACATGACCTCCACCTTTCCTGTTAACATGGCTGCTAATCTTTGGGGCAAGGTTTGAGGAATCAGAGTATTTTTAAAGCTTAGAAATTTGCATCACCTTTATACCAGTGATCATGAACAAGCCATGTGCTTATTAAGGTCTGAGCACTCAAATCTCTTGGGATACCCAAACGCTTACATGGTGCTTCTTTCCTATTATCCAATCTACAATTGTACAAACCGGACTAATGCACTAACTTGCTTAAGATGTTGAAAAGAAAGTTTCATCTTTAAGCTTCATGCCATCCTACTCTCTTCATCTTCACCACAGCCTGTGGGTTAGTGATGTGGTTATGGTGGTTCATCACTGATCTCTGGTGTTATCGCATCTAAATTTGATCATAACTGACCCTACAAACTGGGAGACTCACCTGACATACCTGAAAGGTTGACCGACAAATATAAAACCAACCTTTTCCCGTCAGGAGTCCCCAAAACTTTCCGATTTTAATAAGAGTTTAATGAGCACTTGGCCTTTGAGCCATCTCTGCTGTTCATCGGAAGTCTTCCCCGTGAGGACACAGCTGTATTTTTTGGATACATTTCTCTATCCCGTCTTGGATTTTTAGAAACTTTGGCTCCTGATGAGGCACAAATCATGTGATGCCCTCATAAGAACATGTCTTCATGAATCATTCAGCCTGTTGGCCTATTAGCTGCCTCAACACTGCTCAACATTTCATTTCCACATTTTCTCCTGCTTGTGATTCACTTACTAGTGCTTTTCTTCATCTCTTAATTCTCTCTCTTGTGTAGCGGGTTTACCAAGCTTTACAAAAAGCTATAGTAGCAGTGAGAACACAGCTGTCATTTAGACTTCTCACATGCTGTTTATTGTAAGTCATGATGAAACAGGACACTGAAGTGATTAAAAATATCTCTGACATTACGCAGCACTTTGTGTAGTGATTTTGCAGTGGACTGTGTGAATGGTCCTTTAGCTGCTGAAAGTACCACATGCTGGATAGCGTGATATGCCAGTATTACAGCATGCATGAAGTAGGACACGAGCATGACCAAAGAAAAACAAGTAGCTCCAAAATGGCAACTTTACAGGAAAGGGCAAAAACCTCATTTAATTCCAATGCAAGTCAATGGAACCAGACTTCTCTCCAAGCTAATTTTGGCCATTTCTGTTAGTCCATTCATCATGAAACTTGTTAAACACAATGATAACAGCAGCTGCTGTGTTACAAATGATGCATAAAAGTAAAAATCAACAAAAATGGAGATACAATTTTTTCCATTAGACAGCAACAATATACTTTTCTCCCTGTGATTCTACTGAACAAGCAGATTGTATTCATTAGTGTTTGTTGAGCCAAAAAAGCTGAAGAAAAGTCTTTTGCCTTGCTTGGGCTGCAGCAGGGTGCTGCTCTCTATCCCGCCGCTACTTCTTGAAGGTCACACCCAGATTACTACAAAGAGAGTGACGTCTTCCTTCGGTTTCAGAGCCCAGCCCACAACTGACTGGCTGCCCTCTGACCCCATGCTATTGTGGCCCCAGCTGCTATATCCCCTCATGTTTTCAGCCGGCTAACAAAGGAGAGCCGCCTTAAAACTGCCATCGAAACAGAGGCTATCTACGCAGGGCAGTCCATTTCAGTCATGCACAGCAACATAAGAAGGTTAAAATCAAAAGTACTGCCTTGAAACTGCGTTCAACCGGCTGGCCCGCATTGGTTCCACAATGCATTACATCGTTACAGTTATGACTAAAAGGCAGCTGAAAGAAAATAATTGTGACGAGATACATTTGATCCATGTGGAAATAATTTGACAGATTTGTATAGGCCTGTATTCCATGCAGCATGAGACTAAAGTGACTTGTGAGCCACTCCCCCCCTAACATGTTCACTTAAACCTCTCAGTGCACTAATGTGAGCTCAAAACGTACACACTGCTCGATGTCAGCTTTACTTTCAGGCCTCTGACGAACAAGGAGATCATCTTGTGAAAGGACTTTTAGCTGTTACGCAACTTATTAAAGTGAATTCAATGGAGGTTACACATTTACAACCAGTAAATACTATTCTGATGAACTTGCACATATTTTTTCATGAGCAGCTATTTCCTCAACACTGAGGGGCCACACTAGCCTAAACCTCTCAGCACACACAATAACAGGACTCAGAACCAGAAAGACTAGACTAGAGTCTGTAAGTGTAGAACTACAAAGTGCACCTCTATGGTAAGTGGAGCTGATAAAACGGATAAGGAGTGTAAATACAAGGAGGTGTACCTAATGAAGTGGCCGGTGGCTGTATAGTACAGTAGTGAGGTTGGCGTGTCTTTTTGAACCTCAGAATACTATTGAAAGATGTTCTTACTACCAAACCATCACACAATTACCATGTTGAGTTAAAGGAGAACTCCACAGATTTATTCATAAATTCTACATAATTAAAAGTTTGAGATGTAAACAAAGATATTCAGAGTGGTTTGGTGTTAATCCTCCATTCTAGAGAAACTTGCCAGGTCAGAACTGTTCACAGTGGTGACGGTGGTGATGGGATCCAGACGTCTGAAGAGTTTGATGCCTTTGAAAGCTCCCTACCAGAAAGTTATTACATGAAGTGGTCAGACATATGTTGCCTAATATTTAACCAGATGTATGACCATTTTATAATCATCAGCATCACATATAAATACTCAGAAGTGTCGTGCAGGTTCACTGGTGGTTTTGGATGGTAAATAAAACGACCATATTTGTGTTGTATACATGGTGACCCCTGGTTCCCATCACCACCAATGTAAAGAAATCAGAGTCTACGGGTTCCTCTACAACAGGTGTTCTCAAGCTTTTACACCCCAAACCCCAACTGATGATTACTACAAAGCATAGAGACTCACCAGAACACTACAATCAACTTTCATAAACACAATTAAAGTAAAATTATCATATGTCCGAATTCAAACAAGACCTCAGTGCCGATCAGCAATGTTGTCTCAACCTGAAGATGTTTAATAAGCCTACTGCTCCTGCGACATTAATATACCTATATGTTTATATTAATATACTTAATATAACACTAATACGGTTATATATGATGTTTCCAGCCCACAACAGGCCCAAGGACTACTAGAGGGTGCTTCATCGCCCATTGGTGGTCCGTGGCCCACAGGTTGAGAAACCCTGCACTACAACAAAGCACATCAATCCACTCTGAATGACCCTCACTGACCGAATTATTCAGAAACGGTTGAAGTTCCCCTTTATTAAAAGTACTTTACGCAATCAGAATGGCTACACATGGTCACACTGTTCTTTCCAGTGAAGATCATTAAACCCGAGAGGAACTTAACGAGAGCTGCGTTCTCCTCCAGCACTGAGGGGGTCAGCCAAGCCTGCCCTCCTCAGCAGCTGCATAAACTCAGTTGTAGGCTTCAGTCACTTCTTTTCTTTCTTCACTCACACGTTTCCTCACACCAGAGAAAAATAAACCAGGCATTCAGGTCTGAAACCCAGAGCAGCAGAAGAGCATCAACCCTGTCAGCTGCCAGTAAACGCTTCACTCGAGGCAGAGAGCAGCTGCCCAGCCTGCAGTTCCTCTGTACCCTCAGCCCGGACGTCCTGGGCCTGTTACTAATGTATCTGATGTTTTATGTGAGATGTCGGATCATTGTTACACACAGTGACAGCGCTATAGATCAGATACAGTTAACACCATGAAGCAGGACAGCTGAAATAAAGCTCTTGCTGCAGTGATGCTGCTGGTCTTTCAGGGACGTGGGCTCTTCACAATCTATTTACTACACCCTGAGCCTGCAAACCTCCACATGGGATCAAACCTCGACTGTAGGTTGACTAACAGTTCAGAACGTCACACGGAGCTGAAGCTGTGTTCACAGGAACACCAGGACGTGACCCTTTTAAGACCAACTTAGTTCAGAAGCTGGTCAATCCTACACACTGCGGTCCAGAGAGACCAAGAAATGCAGCTGCTGATGCTGAACTCAGCGGGGACACATCACGATCTCTCGGTCCTGCAAGCAGTCTCACACTCCCTCGGTGGGAGCCCCCTCGTAATGCTCCGGCCCACGAAGCCCCCCCTCCCCTCTCTCTTCACCGTGTCCTCTAGAGCTGTTGTAGCCGAAACTAGAAATGACACGGATGAAAGAGAAACCCAGAAGACTCACCGAACTGAAGGCTGCTACGCGGAGGGCAGGCACACCGCCTTTTGTGTAATCCACAGAAACGATGAGGAGGAATTTCAGCACATCTACTATCAGAACTGCGAGAGCATAGACTCGACCGGAGGGCGACACACTCGGCTGGCTCGCTGGAACACACGTGGACTAAACACTCCGGATAGTGGCCTAAAATAAGGGAAGAAAGCTGAACTGACGGCTAATTGTTCAGGATTATCTGTACGCTTTTGTTATTCAGCGAGGACTCGCTGGCGCGTAGGTCTGTACTGCTCTCGCGGCCCCACCTACCGGCGTAGGCCACGCCTCTTGCGTATCCCCATTGGCGTAGAGGTCCTCCGATGCAAATAAACTCGTTCACGGAGGCGGCGTGTTGGCGCTCTGTGAGCTGAAACACTGACATCTGGTGGCACACAAGCGCACTTTCACTTCTGAAGCTACAGAACTAACACAGGATTTCAGACTATTTTGTGTCAGTACTTTTTTTCTTTTCTTTCAGGTCGTAAAAACTGACATTTGAACTTTTTACCTGGAGCTTATGGAGAAATACAACGTGACACCTTTATTCCGATAACGTGGCCCTCACAGTCTCATTTATGAGCATGTAATAACTTCTTCTATAACGATATGAACGGAATTCCCTCTCATTCAAGATAAGACGATAAGGATATTGAACATAGCACAGCACATTGATATCTGATGATATGTAATAAGTGGTGTGATCAGAGCTCCACATAGCATATGGGGTATTTGTCCAGGAACTGAATGTAATGCTGCTGATAACATCACACATGCCTGATTAACGTGCACCAAGTTTAAACAATTATCTGCAGGCACAAAGTTCACCTCCATTCCTTTATAGCCACTTACATAACTCTCCTTATATGCTCATAACTGCACTGACGTAGACCGCCTGGTTTGGATCTGCACAGGTTGGGCCATCTTATTACCACCTAACTGCTTTTATGTGGAGGAGCTCCCAATTTCAACTGCCGAGTTCAGCTGAGCTTAAAGGTTAAACAAGGGAAAGTATATAGTACATTGTAATTAGTTTTCTTTTTAGTCACATGCTTTAAATACATGTGTGTGTGTGTCTCTCTCTCTCTCTCTGTGTCTCTCTCTCTCTGTGTGTGTGTGTGTGTGTGTGTGTCTGTGTGTGTGTCTCTCTCTCTCTCTCTCTCTCTCTCTGGGGGGCATTACAGCCTATCCCAGCAGGAAACACCCTGGATAGGCCACCAGTCCATCATAGGGCAGGCACATTCACACCTAGGGGCAACTTAGCATCTCCAGTTCACCTGACTGCATGTCTTTGGACTGTGGGAGGAAACACCCAGCACCCAGAGGAGACACAAACACATCCAAACTCCACATAGAGAGGACCCCCAGATGCCCCATGCAGGAGTCAAACCCAGGTCCTTCCTGCTGTGAGACGACAGCACTACCCACTGCACCAGCATGCCACCCTATATAAAAGTGGAAGTCTAGAAGTTTAGATCATAGACAGGGTTTTAAATTCAGGGAAACTGCCTCCTACATGTCAGTTCTCTTGCTTTCCAAGGAAACCATTATAAAACATGATCTGGATCATATACCCATGCCATCATTTCATCCAATGTGCAAAGTCAGAAATATATAGTCCTTTTATAGTACTTTTTTTTTTTTTGCAGTTTTTCAAAGCTATGAAATCCAATATACCAACATGGGTATTGCTGTGCGATTATGATTTATGAAGTGAAAGTTGACTGCTTATTGATTTAGTCATGTTTCACCCCCGAGCTCCGCCCGACCTAGTCTGGAAAAGAAGAAATTCACAGATGTTTCAAACATTTCTGCGTGACTAAATGGCTGAGAAGTAAACTGTTACACAGAGTGGCTTGAAACACTGTTGACAGTAGTAGTGATGAGAACCAGAAGTTTAATGCCTCTGAAAGCTCCCTTACAGAATGTCATTACATGATGTGGGTAGATATATGTTGTCTAATGTCTGATATATAGTTTTTATGATTGTTTCATCATTAAAGTTTGTCTTAATGTATATTTTAATGCTTTTACTTTAATTCAATTTATAGTGGAAAGGTATATGCAAGGCACTCTAAGGCAATTCATCCATATACCATTTATCCCTCTGGGTCATGGGGTGGGGTGCTGAAACCGAGCACTCACTGGGGGGGGGGGTGATTCAGGAGACACGCTGGACAGGTCATCTGTCCATCCCAGGCAAAAATTATTTTCAGATATTCCATTATTTCACCATAATCAAAACGACATATAGAAACTCGGAAGGCACGTGTAGGTCCACTGATGATTTTGGTTGTTAAATAAAATGGCCTCAATGATCAAACCACTCCAAATGACTGAAATATTCAAGAAATTAAAAAATATATATATATTGGTGGACTTCACCTTTAAATTACTGATACCACATAAATGCTTTGTCTGTAAATTATATTTTAGACTCTGTGTACTGATGATGAAGCAGAAAAACAGATCATAACATAGATCACAGACATAATAACTTTTGATATTAGTGAAACTTGTAATTTAACAGCTGTACTTCAGCAAGAGAGCTACAACAAGTCACAGAATCATATAACACATCGGTAACTGGACACTACTACAGATGGATTAAACTAGGAAAATCCATTAAACAGAAGGAAGTAACCAAAGTTGGCAGTGCTGTGTAATTTTGCTATGTAATTTTGTTCTATGAAATAAAAAAATCTATTCTATTAGGTTAGAACGAGACTCCCACTCAAATACATAATAAAAAGCACCTCAGTGAATTCTCTCAGAGATGAACTGCACACAAATGACCGTTATGATACACATAAATACGCTGTGTCTTTATTTAAACTCCTTAGTCATGACATTCAGTAGCAAAAGAGTTACTAAACTTCAGTCTGTCCAAGTCCATCTACTTACAGACCCAAGCCGTGGGGTGTTTTGAGTTAGCTCAGGTTAAACCCGACCTGCCTGTTCTTGCCGTCTGCGGCTGTAGGCATTATAGATGTCAAGGAACATGTCTTTGCAGGGAATGCGGGCCCCTAGCTTGGAGCAGATGAGGAAGGAGCCGGCCATTTTGCGATGCAGGGAATAGGTCTCCTCTGGAGGGGGTGTTAGCCGGTGTCTGAGCATAACCGGGATCAGGTTGTGGATGCGGCGCGTGGTGCTCTGAGTGCCAAAGTCAAAGAGGCCCGGAGAGGCAAAGGCTTCTCCCAGGATCATCACTGCTTCAACATGGGCATCCTCAAAGGCCTAGAGAGACAATATGACAACGAGAGAAAGAAAAAAAAAAAAAAACATCTAATACAAATGTGCACAGTCAATAAATACAGACTGAATCAAAATTTAAACTTATTTAACATTAAACTTATTTATTGTTTAAAAAAAAACAAGTTAAAAAAAAAAGGTTAAAAATATATATTTTTAATTGTAAGTCTTCACTGAGATATGCCTAATTGTCAGGTCGTCCCAGGATAGGCACTCTTGGGACACTTCTCATGCCGGCCACCAGAGGTCCAAGTCGCCGGAATTCTGAGGATTTTTGCTCCTGCTCCCTCTCACCTTGCCCCTCCCGCACCTGCCCTCTCTCACCTGCTCCCCATCCCAACTAATTATCCTTCCCTTTAAATGGCCTTCCCCTCCCTAGGTGTTTGTGGAGCATCAACCACCGTACTGTTTTTTTTTTTTTTTTTTTTTGCACCGGCTGCTTTGTAATGATCCTCAGTTCCAGAATTCCTTGAATAATCCCTGTGTTTTTGTTCGTTCAGAATACTCCCCCAGCTCCTGACTCTTGAATCCTTCAGTCCCTCTTGCCCTTGGTTTTTTTGTGGTTTGTATTTTTTTTGTTTGGAAATTTCTTGGTCTTTGTGGTTCTTTTTTGTGACATGTGAATATCTTCTGGGCTTTTGAATTTTTGAGACTTTTGCTTTGTTTTTTGAGAACTTCTGGGCGTTATATCTTTTGGACCCTTTTGTGTTTTTACATTTCTGCAGTTTTTGTGTTTTTTGAATAAATCCTACCTGTAATGGATCCTATCCCTGTGTCCAGGCAGCCCTCATTACACTAATATATACAAAATCATTACTGATACAGTGCTTTGTACTGAGAGTCTAAAACCCCTAAAACTTTAAGTTCTGAAAACTATACTTTTTTTTTTTAATAAATCATTTTGATTTATTTCAAAGTGAAGATGATTTATCATACATTTGTAAATTAAAAACTAAGTTGAAAAATGCTGTCCCACATATATGTCACCCCTGAAACGCGAAGATTTTTAATCCTAAGGCAAAGTCTTATTTTAGTCACACCCCTGCAGGAAGCGAGACTGCATCCCTACCCTTAATGGCCACCATAAGGTCTACAGAATACTTTTATCATAGCGTGGCCCAGAGCGCTGTGGCCACATACAGCTCACAGAGGACTATCAAAGCTGCTCCACTGGGAGCTAATAAAGGTTCATATACCTCCACATTATGCATTCACCTAATGTAAGTAGGATTGAATATATCTATGCTATATGCTACTGTCCATTTTACCAGTCGTTACTTACCATATAGGTGTCCTTCACAGTACTACAATTATAGACTGTAGTCCATCTGTTTCCCTGCATACTTTGTTAATCCTCTTTCACCCCGAGTTGGCCCCCAGAGGACAGGTATTATGTGGGTGATGGGTCATTCTCAGCACTGCAGTGTCACTGAGGTGGTGGTGGTGGTGTGTGTTAGTGTGTGTTGTGCTGGTGTGAGTGGATCAGACACAGCAGTGCTGCTGGAGTTTTAGACACCTCAGTGTCACTGCTGGATTGTGACCACTGATGAAGGACTAGAGGATGACCAACACAAACTGCACAGCAACAGATGAACTAACATCTGTGACTGTACATCTACAAGGTCGACCAACAAGGCAGGAGTGTCTCATAGAGTGGACAGTGAGTGGACACAACATTTAAAAATCTCCAGCAGCACTGCTGTGCCTGATACACATGTGCCAGTGCAACACACACTAACACACCACCACCATGTCAATGTCACTGCAGTACTGAGAATGATCCACAACCCACATAATACCTGCTCTGTGGTGGTCCTGTGGGGGTCCTGCCACAGAAGAGCAGGGTGAAAGTATGCAGAGAAACAGATGGACTACAGTCTGTAACTGTAAAACTAGAAAAGTGCATCTATCTGGCAAGTACAGCAGATAAAACAGAAAGACTGGAGATACAAGGAGGGGTCCCTAATAAGGTGGCCAGTGGGTGTGCATTGTCACAATGCAATACAATACGCTTTTCTGAGCACACAATCAACTTCGGTAGTCCTTGCAAAACACTGAGCAACTGCATGTCTCATTCTAAAGAAAGCAAAATTAGTCCAGTTTAACTAAATTTAGTGCAACACACTGTGCAAATACTGAACACTGAATCATTGTATTCACAGTGTTTGATAGCATTTTTCAAAACAAAGCCCTACTGGCACTTTCTCTATTACAACAGTGGAATATGTCTGAAAAAATAAATATTATTATGTATTGTGAAAATATTGTGAAGTGTTGCAATATTAAATGTTTGCCATATCGCCCAACTCTGTGTCCGAGTATGGCTTCTATTTCTACATGGCAAATGATTTGGGTGCATGTCGCTTTTGCTGCCAGCTCACTCGGCTAAAGGGCTAACAAGTCGTGTCCTCTTCTAGAATAAGGGCATGACTATAGATGGAAACACCTATTTGCATTTTCATGTACAGACTTGTAGGAACATTTAAATGGAAAAGCAATATGGGGGTTAAAAAAAATGAATGCATAGACTCTAGAAAGACAAACGTGATGAGTAGTGAGGATTTTTAAGTATTTAGAGATTTAGGCAGCAAGGAATGAGGGAAAAAATTAGACAAAAAAAAACATACTGGTAGGAAGAAACAATTAAAAGAAACAGCAAACCTTGGTTTCAAAACCTGTGAGGAACTTCAGGTCTTTGGACTTCTGCAAAACTGTGGCACGATCCCCAACTGAGGCTGCATGCACCACCTAGTGGATTTACCAACATATGGCACATAGATAAGTGAATGAATTTTAGTCTTGTTCAGCATTCAACTCATATGATCACTGCAACCAGTCACTGAATTACACAAATCACCCAGTGACATACTGTAGATTGATAGCACATAAACCTCAAGACTGAATGTCTGTATACACTATCACTCTGAGGTGTTTTAATGTGCTGGAATTTGTATCAGGGTTTGTTTGAAACAAAGAAAATGAATCATTCATAAAATTAATACAATACATAACAAAGCTTTCAAATTATTCTACCACCAATGGGTGAGAATCTCAGCAGCTGCCCATTTGCTGTACCTCTATATAGTCATCTGTGAAGGCCTCTGGATATTCTCGGCAAGCACCAAAGTCTAACAGGTATATCTGTTAATCAAAAAAGGACATTTCATTCTTAAAGCAAACCAACAATGAAACAATACATTAATAAGGCGCATATTAATGAGTTACTAAAATATACTTACAGACTTATAGAGCATAGGACAGTAAAACATATGCACCGTACTAGTTTTTCAGAAAGGATTTTACTCCTTAGACCCAAAAACTGGTTGCTCATAGCCAATGTGGTTTTACATAAATAAATAAATTTGTTAACAAACAAATAAAAGGAAATCTTTTAGTTTGGAGATGAACTCACCTTGTTCTCCTCAGCATTATAGAAGAAGTTGGACCAGTTAGGGTCTGTTTGCATGAAGCGGAACTCAAAGAGTTCTCTTAGACACAACTGCAAGATACTGAAGCATATCTGTAAAAAAAATAAATAAATAAAACAAATTAAAACAATAAACAGGAAGGTGAAAGGAATAAATCTCAAATTACAGACGGTTCCACCAAGTCCTTTAGAGGATCTATATTTTAAAGACAATTGTTACATTAGACAGTGATTAACCTTCATTTTCAGAAAGAAACTAATTTGTGTGCTGATGATTTTGGTACCAGCTTCCTTGTTCGGAAACTATAAAGTTGCACGGCAGTAAATCCGGACTAACTTTTTTGCCACAGTTTAGCCATGCCACAGTTTGCCACAGATGAGCTATGTCTGCTTTGAGGCTGGGAGGGTGAGGGCTAACAAGTGCTTCCTCACCCTGAAGTGATCTTATTCTTTCAAATCACCTGTTAACACCACGTCTTTTTGGACAGCACAGTGAGATTGGAGGACTGCTAATTCTGTTACATCACAGTGCCAGACCTTTATCGTAGGCTGTCTTTGGTTGCAGAGGCAGTAAATCAGCCGCTGTGGAGCAGTTCAAATTGAACATTCAAAGATCACCGAATTTACTTCACTATCCAAGATATCTTAAATGATTTCAGTCCGTGACAGTGTTATCATCCCAATTATGTAATCCATTCTATTCAGATTATGTATCTATTTATCTATTATGTAGGGGGCAGTCGTGGGCTGGAGGTTAGGGAACCAGCCTTGTGACCGGAGGGTTGCCGGTTCGATTCCCTGAACCAACAGTAACGACTGCGTATGTATGTGTGTGTGTGTGGGTGTGGGTGTTTCACTTCACGGATGAGTTAAATGCGGAATAGAATTTCCCTCTGGGATCAATAAAGAATCTTAAATTAAATCTAAATCTGTCGATGAAAGTCTGAAAGTCAGCCTCAGCTTTTCCTCAACGCATAACAAAACTCAAACATCAGACAATTGAACGTGTTAGTTCAGCACTGGAACACGTTCTTTAAATGCCACGTAACTGATCACGTGAGGTTGAGAAACATTTCACCCATAAGCTACTACTGCATGTAGGACTTGTCTAGTGATAGCAAGAGAAAGTGTGGTATTCATGCGGTATTAGTACCTCTTTAATGGCAGAAACCTGAAATGCCTTTGCTCACTTACTTTATTCCTGGTCTCCTGATCCAAATTCACACAGCTGTCCAGCGGGACCCCATTAACTAGCTCCATGGTGATCACCCGTGTGGTGGTAAGCTCATCAATGACCTCGGGCACTTTGAACATTGGGTCTCCCTCCAGCAGAGCCCTGTATGGACAGTCGATTAGTCAAGTACCACCAACCCACAGCTAAGATGGTCAATCACTCAACAAGAACTCGTAAAAATGTGTTCCCAAAATTATATACCACAGATCTAAAGGTGTACTTCCTGCTTGTTTGCAAGTTTGGTTATTTCACAGCTTTCATAGCACGCAGACTGACAACACCTTCCACTTTCTAGTATTACATTAAGGTGACCGTAACAATGTGTTCATAAGCTGGTTCAGTACTGAACATTGCTCCGTACATGAGTTCCTACATAAAAACAGCTGTAGCAGCTGAGTAGTTAATAATCATATTAGAGGTTAGTGGTTTAGCCCAGCAAGTTCTTTAAGGAATGAAAAAGAAATTGCAGCAGGAGTGGGTGCATTTGCGAGAGATAAATAATAACACTGACACTGTTTATTACCCTTCCGGTCACAGCACAAAAACAGAGACTTGTTTAACTTGGAGTTCCTGCCTAAGGCAGTTACTTTATTACTTTGTCTTTTATTTAATACGGCAAAAAACATGAACTGTCACTACTGTCCCTGTGTCGGTGCTTGTAGGAGTAATACTTGCTCTATATTATTGATTAAAAAGCAATACTTTCCATGTGAGTGAGGTCACAAAAATAAAAAATAAAAAGAACTATAAAAAAAGAGGTCCATCTCCATCAGAATGTCATGTAGACAGGGGCCAGAGGCTTGGACCTGATTGGTCAAAGAGCTGTTTATAAACCAAAATCCCCCAAGTGAATCCACCCTGGGGTTAGGAATGCAGCATAAATTCACATGGTGAAGACGTCTGAACAAGTGACCAACCATCATAGAACACAAAGCGTTAGAACAAACTAACCTGAAATTCACCCTCAGGTATGAGAATTCCACTCAGGTATGAGTTTTATCATACCTCTTACACTGGTATGCCATAAATACATTCAGATCAGCTTTGTACAAACAGTGTAAACCATGCAAACATTACCATGTTTGGACTATTTTGGTGTTTTAGTTGCATAAAAACAAAAACACAAAGTGTGTAGTCTGTTGCAGCTGAAGTACTTGACTTTATAAAAGAGGCAGTAGATCCAAAAACTGGCCAGTCTTTTTGGGGTTAGCCTAGTGCGCAAAACAAGCAGTTATACTTTCCTATTTCCAGCAGTATCTGACAATCAGAGATACAACTGTATAGGATGCATTTGTAAGACAACTTACTGACAATTAAGACACTGTTAACCTACAAAAATAGAGAGATCTTTTTATTTTTATGAGCACATGCCTACAGACCATTACATGAGCGGATTTAATGGGTAAACAGTGTCAGAGCCATTAATATAAGAGCCAGATCAAATGTGGGAAGACTTTGCCAAGATTTTGTACCGGAAAAAACCTCAAGACTAATAGATTAAAAACAGAGGGAAGCCAACATTACATTCTTTTTGATAGCTAGACATCCTACACAACAGCATGATGTGGTTTGTGGTGGTTTAGAATTGCAGTTTGTTGTGCAGCTCCAGTATAAAACGAACTTCAGACACAAACATGTCTCCGAGGATCAACTACATTTGGGGTAATAGTATAGTAGCATAAATGTGACTTTGGTCAAACTATCACTTTAAAGACTCACAGATCATCACTGGATGTACCTGAAGCGCTTGGCGCAGGCTGCTTCTCTTTTGTAGTCACACTCCCAGGCGAGCTCCCTCTGAAGAACTTCTAGGCTGCTATCAGCAAATAACCCTGCCAACAAAACAGCATCTGATTACACAAATATCCTTCTCCACGCACAGCTGATATTTCTGCAGGCGGCATAGTGAACACGTCTGCGAAGCTGGTCATGCTGGCCCTTTCTTCTTAAAAGTCAAGAGCTTTTGATGTCCCTCACCATCAGGAAGCACTACACTCAGCTTCAGCACCGCCATTAGGTTATTAATGTCACTTTTGATGCTCTCAGCCACTCCAGGATACTGCAACACAGACAACAAAGGTACTGATTAGATACGGTACCTCCTAATAAGAATTGCGGATTGCGACACTTACATGTTATTATGGGTATTCCTTTCATTTTGACAACAGATTTAATTTGACTTGGGTTTAAATAAAAACACATTTAGACACATTTTTAATATATTTATTTTATTTTTTTCAATTAGCACGGGGCAACATTTTTGGGGAATATTTTGCCTATCGATGTCCTGCATGTACCCATCAGCCACGAAAAAACGTGATCTCAATGATCACAAAGCAATTTATCAAGGTATTCAGAACCTGTTTCTGTGTGGGAGCTTTTTAAAAGCATTAAAATGCTTCAGTTATTAATCCTCTGAATAAATTTGTTTACGTCATAACGACTTAAATTTTAAATCTCTTCTCCAGTCTCCTGACTCCTAATTCTTCCTGGAGACCCGAATTTCAGGCCCATTAAACAAACAAAACATACATAAACAAGATTAAACATTTTAATTATTTTAATGTAGCCAGTTTAGAAATATTATCTAGAGGTAGAAATGCAGGTCCAACTGTTAAACAGGGCCATTTCTTACTGTACACTTACTGATTTCCTATTCTAGTTTGCAGCCAGGCTACAAACACAAATAAATATGCATTTACTTCCTTAAAAGCTCGTTAAGAAAATGTAAAATTGTTGTGATGGTAGCTATTACTGCTTCATATTAACACACAGTTACTGCATTTTACACACAACACTGAGCATGGTAAATCATGTCATAAGCATTTTAATAGGCCATTAATTCAGGATATAGCCGTTTCTGAACTATGCATGTAGTGTTTTGTCACTGGCTGTTCAGCTGTTCATTCTTCATGTGGGAGACTGAGATTGAAGCACTAATTATGTCACTTTGGCACTGTGACGATCCAACCCCAGAAACTTTACCTGTATCTTCATGGCCACTTCTCTTCCATCCGGTAAGACTCCATGGTGCACTTGGCCAATAGAGGCAGCTGCAAAAGGCTTGTCCTGAAATGATAACAGCTTTTCCCGCCAGCCAGAGCCCAATTCCTCTTCCAGAACTTTCTGTACATAGAAAATGAACACAAACACATCAGCTACTATAGCACCAGCAAGTGAATCTCACAGTAATTTCGATCAAAATAAATAATCATTTATTAACATCATCATTTATCAACTGTTTTAGCTGTTTTAGTTGTTTTATGCAGTGGCTAACAGAGACTTCAACTTAATTGCCCCCCCAAAACTCATTGACCTTTATGCACACTTTAACCCCTTACTCATATATTAAATGCTCTTATGGCATCTGTGAAAAACAAAAACGCAAAGTTGGCAGCTAAAGGAAAGAGGGGAACTTACATTCATTTGCCAAGCTGGCATAAAGTCAGCGCTTTGTCGAACCCTCTCAAATATCTTCTGTAACTGCGGACTGATGAAGCTGTTGTCTATATATGAGATAAAAAAGAGCAATTATCAGTAACAAAATGGGTTATTTTGCTTAATCCTGCCTTTTCTGAAAATCTCACTGATAAGCAATAATGATTAGTAGCTCAGTTCTGTGAAAACAGTAGATCAGCCTAAGAAAAGTCACAGTGGGGAAAGTTCTGCTCCCAAGACGTTTAAAGCTGCACTATGCAAGTCTTAGGGATTTGGAGACCTCTCTGGTGGAAATGTGTAACTGCATACAAAGCACATACAGAACATTCTGCAACACG
Source organism: Semaprochilodus insignis (assembly GCA_034552555.1). Classification (NCBI taxonomy): domain Eukaryota; kingdom Metazoa; phylum Chordata; class Actinopteri; order Characiformes; family Prochilodontidae; genus Semaprochilodus; species Semaprochilodus insignis. The sequence continues at coordinate 7,623,889 of CM067488.1, forward strand.
GGTTGTGCTTTGCACGACTACCCCGAGCAGATGAATCTGATGATGGCAAGCATGTTGAAAGAGTATTTAAAGACAACTCTGTCAAAACTAATGATGATACTGTATCATGTGTATATCTTGTCATCAGCATAATGATGATTTTGCATTTGAGACCTAAAAATTGAGCACAATATTCTTCTGAGTAACGTTAATACACAAGGTTGCATGATGTGATCTTAAAATCTAACCAGCAAGCAGTAAGAAATTATTACATCGGGTTTTACACTGAGACACGCAGTCGAGCATGTACACCATATTTTAGCATGTTTTCAGAAGGACTCAGTAACACTACTTCTTTCAGTTTAAAAAAAAAAAAAAAATCCTCCATAATGCTGCTTTGAGGACGGCTTCCTTAAAAATGTTTAGATAAGGCAGGAAAAAGTTTCTTCAACTGTACCCTGAATGCTAAGCATCTGTCCAAGCTTCAGCGCTGCTCCTCGCACCTTACATAACGTGTCAACAATCCTCTCAGCGTTGGCCTCTGATAAGAATGGAGAATCTAGCACAGCTCCTGCATCTGAGAGAGAAACGTTAAAATCTCAGAACTCTAAATACAAGACAACATGCCCAGAGGCTGTATTCACACAATTCACGCAATTCACGCAATTCTCCACCCTCATCCCAAATGCAACAGAACAGCCAAGACATATTTGGTCTCATATTTGTTTCTTTAGTTTTTGCAGTGATGCAGCTAAAACGTAATGAAAGCTTACAGACACCATTAAACATCGTACAAACTGTGCACCTGGAGTACAGGACTTTTGTCTCAGGCTGCAGCAAATATATACACTATATTGCCAAAAGTATTCGCTCGTCTGCCTTCACACGCATATGAACTTGAGTGACATCCCATTCTTAATCCATAGGGTTTAATATGATGTCGGCCCACCCTTTACAGATATAACAACTCTTCAACTCCTCTGGGAAGGCTTTCCATAAGGTTTAGGAATGTGTTTATAGGAATTTTTGACTTTTCTTCCAGAAGCGCATTTGTGAGGTCAAACACTGATGTTGGACGAGAAGGCCTGGTTCACAGTCTCCACACTTATTCATCTCAAAGGTGTCCTATCAGGTTGAGGTCAGGACTCTGTGCAGGCCAGTCAAATTCTTCTACACCAAACTCACTCATCCATGTCTTTATGGACCTTGCTTTGTGCACTGGTTCTCAGTCATGTTGGAACAGAAAGCGGCCACCCCCAAAGTGTTCCCACAAAGTTGGGAGCATGAAATTGTTTGAAATCTCTTGGTCTGCTGAAGCATTAGAATCAGAATCAGAATCTCTTTATTTCACCAAGTATGTTACACATACAAGGAATTTGTCTTGGTGAGAGCAACACGTATGACAAGTAACAAAAAACAAGTAACAAAAAAAAAAAACACAGAACACAGATTATTTACAGTATTAAACTAAAGGAAAATTATGCTAAACAATAAATAGAGTAGATGATAAATTAAAAAAGTAAAAAGTACTAAAAGTAATAAAAAGCTGAAGAAGCTGAGAGATGTGAAACAAATTTAGTTGAAATATTATATATAGAAAGTTACAGATGACCTGAATATCTACAGAAAGAGAACATCTGTACAAGTGTGCAAATAATCATAGTGCAAATAGGCAGAGTGCAAATAGCTGTTAAGAGTTCCTTTCACTGGAACTAAGGGGCCGAACTCAACTTCTGATAAACAACCCCACACCGTAATCCCCCCACCACCAAACTTTACACCTAGCACAATGCAGTCAGACAAGTACCGTTATCCTGGCAACTGCCAAACTCAGACTCATCCATTGGATTGCCAGACAGAGAAGTGTGATTGTCACTCCAGAGAACATGTCTCCACTGCTCTAGAGTCCAGTGGTGGCGTGCTTCACACCACTGCATTCAACGCTTTGCATTGCGCTTGGTGATATAAGGGTTGGATGCAGTTGCTCGGCCATGGAAACCCATTCCATGAAGCTCTCTACGCACTGTTCTTGAGCTAATCTGAAGGGCACATGAAGTTTGGTGGTCTATAGCGATTGACTCTGCAGAAAGTTGGTGGCCTCTGCGCACTATGCACCTCAGCATCCACTGACCCCGCTCTGTCATTTTACATGGCCTACCACTTTGTGGCTGAGTTGCTGTCATCCCCAATTGCTTCCACTATGTTATAATACCACTAGTTGACTGTGGAATATTTAGTAGTGAGGAAATTTCACGCTACCACGCGAGAATTCACTGATCCTGAGAGCGACCCATTCTTTCACTAATGGTTGTAGAAGCAGTCTGCATGCCTAGGCGCTTGGTTCTATACACCTGTGGCCATAGAAGTGATTGGAACACCTGAATTCAATGATTTGGATGGGTGAGTGAATACTTTTGGCAATATAGTGTAAATTAAAGCAAATAAACTTGCTTATGTGGTTCAGGACACTGCATGTCATAATCCTCATAATCCTCATAATTTTCATAAGTTTGTCACATGGCTCTTCGATGCCCATACACCTAGTAGAATGTCATACAGTGCATGATCATAAGCTCCTATTACCTGTTAGCTACATTAGTGTAAGTGTGGTTAACTTTGTACACCAGACGTGTCTTGGCTGAGCGACAGCATTTGGAGCAAAGGCAAAATTGTGTAGATTTGTTTTTTGGATTGGCTAAACTAGTGCTGTAAGAAAGTGCAGTGATTTCATTCTTAAAATAACAGTAGACAGCTGAAGGCACTGTTTTTGTAAGGCTGTAGGCCTACCTGAACGTTTGCCTCCAAATGACTGCTTTGCTGCTTCAGCAATGGCACCAAGACCAAGACCAACAGCTAGACCTGCAACAGAGTCCAAGATGAGGACAGAGTCACATCAAAGATTTTACAGTCATATGAAAACTTCTGAAATACAGAGACGCAGCTAGAGATATGAGCATTGAGAGACACCAGTATTTACTGACATTATAAAACTGAAATTAGTTTGCAGTTCATTTTACATTCATCATTATTTCTTCTATTGTACATATTAATAGTTAAAAAATTGTACAAAAAATATCAATTATTATGATATTACAGTCTTTGTCCACCTTTGCATTGCAAGTTTTTGAAGCAAGTGGTGGAGAGGGCATTCTCTGTCCCTTCTTCTCTACAACTTATTCAGCCCATTGAAAGTGAAGTCTGTCCCAATAGGCCGAGCACAATTATGTGACATAATAACATATTTTCATTTAATGTACAATAAATGCACTTACAGGAAAGGTTAATGCCATCCCCAAAAATGACCCTGTTTTTAAACTGTAGATTGCAAAACAAAACGAAAAAATAAAAAAATAAAAAAATCACAACATGCTGGAAAGTCCCAAGAAAGACCCGGCAGCAGAGCAACCAACCAGATGGCTTGAGTTGTGCTTGTTTTGAGCAACAAAGGAGGCTGCTGCTATCACTAATCACTTCTACCACTTGTTTGCATAGTTTGGAGAATGCTGCTGTGTACAACTCCACCAGAAGCTAGCAAGTGTCAAGGGACTTCACAACAGAGATTAAAAGCAGGGGTGGGTTATGGGCTTTGAATCAGCCTACCTATCACCTGGTAGTATATCTGACTTGTATAGGCATATAATCCACTTGTGGCATCTACAAATAGTGCACCATCTTTTTAAATGGTGTCACTTTTTCAGCCATTCATATAGCATATGTTGATAGCAGCAGTCTGTGACACTGGGTCTGGCTATTGGGCTATAGCCACACGTGGGACAAAATATTTAATATGAATATAAATTACAGGCTCATCCAACCATTGAACCTTTTGTGGTAAATGTATCTCTGCCTCATTCCTGCCATTAGACTAAGCGACTAAGTGATTCCTAGAAAGTGACTAATCTTGCAATGTCGCCTGTTTTCATTTCAGAAACCTGGTCAACCTGAACAACGCCTCTAATGGGGCCAAGGCTTGACCCAAAGTATGCTTTTAAGGGTTAACTGTGTTCACCATTGCCAGTTCTGCTGGAAATATAGTCAGCATTGCTTCAGTAAACCAAAAGTAACAGATAAACTAGTTAACATGATTCAGGCCCAAAACTCACTGCAGAACATAACAGCTGTAACCAAACACCTGATAACCTAAGACTGTTAATGAACATCACTCACCCCCAAAATTGACAAGACGGCTCATTTGTGTGGCAGGCACCTTCCGTTCTCTGGCTCGTTCACTCAGCTGGAAACATTGGAGATAAATTCCATATCACAGCAGACTCGCAACTGGAGGGAACACCGTATTTTTCAAATCTATTACAGAATTTATTTCTGGCTCTTATAGAATTCTCTATAGAAGAACATAAAAGGGTGAGCCATTTAAGGCTTCTTGTCTTTCACAAGGTCAGGGAACTTCACCAGCCAGTCACAAACCCACATTCTCACCCATCACATGCTACACAAGTTGGCCCTACCAATACTAATACACAGACCAGCAAATAGCATACTGTTATATTTCCCACCTTCACCTATTATATGGATTACTAGATTTTTAGTGAGAAAGCCACAAATGGTATTTAAGATGAGACAGTATAGGGAAAGTATGTACTTGTTTCTGGCATTGTTCTTCAAAAATACCTTTAGACACTAAATTTGCATACTTACATTTATAATACAAATCTATTTCATTCAATAAGCACTCTGGAGAAACACTTTACAGAGCAGAATGAATTCTTGTTTTTTTATTGTATGTGCACTGTTACATAATAATTTCCAGATCATTTTGTATAATTCATAATCTAGCATAAATCCAGCTATTGGCAGTACATTAAAAAACACCTTCACAGAGGGTTAAAAAAAAATCAATATGTAAACTTTCATGAATACAAGTATTCTAGAAACAAAAATATTTTGGTCCAGAATGGGTTTAGAATGGGTCTCAAAACTAAGCTATCCAGTCAAATTTCTAAAAACATGCATTATTTGTATATATTATGCTTTCAGTAATGAACTGCTGTGTTAGAACTTGGTACCACTAGGTGCACTACACAATGGTAATGGCTACATAAGAAGAGGCTGTACCATGGGGTATAACTCCAGAACATAAATTCCTCAGCATATTCCACACAGAAACGGTGTAGTTGTGCTAAATATTGGTGGAGATTACAATTAGATGCAAGTAGACACAAACTGACAAAACATGCTGAAATGAATACATTTCTGTTGAGTGTTGTTCATTTCTATGAGCTCAAATGAAGACAATAATTTATTCAAACAAAATATGAAAAATAAATTAAACTAATCAATCGAATCACTTCCTAATATTCTTAACATAGCACTTCAAAACTTTCCCTACCTTCTGTCGACCAGGTCTGATGATGCTCTGTTTGGCCTCCCTGGCCTTTTTGATATCTTCTGGAGTCAGTCTAGCCACTACGGAGTCATGAACGAACCTTGCATGATGAAGAGGCACAGAAACATGCAAGAAACGAGCGGTTTGTCCAGGCCAGCCGGTGCCACCGCTTGTTCCTCTGGGCATTCCTGCCATATCAGTGGCACCCTCGCTGTTCATGTCAGACGGCATCTCCGAGCCCACAGTCCAATTTGCAGCCTCATCTTGCTCCATCTGGTCCCATCCCTCAATGTCAGGGAACTCTTCCATTTTCGGAGCCTGGTAGAAACACCCAAAAAGATGCAAAGTACAGGATTCTGTATTCTGTAGGCTCAAGAAGCCTGAGGGTCACAGTATGTAAAAATCCCATTAAAATTACTGAATAGTAAATTCAGTTTGACCTGTTTTAAAATAAAAACTGGTCCAAAAACAGGACATTTTGTGTTTTACCTTATGAACTTTTTTTTTTTTTCTTGTAATGCCAAATATGATGCCTGCAATATGTTCCAAAAAGGTTGAGGCAGGAGCTTGTTTACCACTGCGTAACATCGTCTTTCCTTTTAACAGAATGTTTGTGGACTGAAGACACAAAATTATCTAGTTTTCAAAGTGGGATATTTTGTATTTTGCATCCACATCCTCTGATCATGAAGCCATGCTGTTGTAACACATGCAGAATGTTTCTTGGTGTTGTCATGTTAGAATAAGCATGGATGTTACTGAAAAAGAAGTTGTCTGAAAGGCAGCTCCAAAATATGTTTGGTGTACATGAGTGTACAATTCAATTCTGGACGAACAGAACACTGCTTACGTGCAGAATCCATAAATTCATAACTTACATAGAGCACTGTATAGGAAGGAGGTCAAGGTATGAGATTCAGCCTTAGTTCACTTCATCACTTATGATTAGGGGTTCGTACTTAAAGCATGTCCTAGTCTGGTAGCTCTGAATATCATAGGCTGAGGGACAGGTTGATGGTAGTGGTTGTTAGCAACTAATGCCACCCCCATACCATGACAGTGTCTCACTTTATGTTTATGACCTTATGTTGGGAATAATCCGGATGGTCCTTTACATCTTTGGTACAAGGAACCCGACATCCATTATTTACATAAACAGGTCCACCACACATGTTTTCACCGGGCATCAGTCCATGTCAGATGAGTACAAAAGAAGAGAAATACTTCTGGACATTATTGATATACGGATTCCACTATGCTCAGGACAGTCTTACATTTCAGGATGCAGTGACAAACTGATTACTGTTTACTGATTACTGAAAGTTCTTTACTGTTCTCATTCATAGAAGAACCCAGCAACAAGTAAATTACTCCACACATGTGGACTGTTTCTGGTGGGATTGTCGAAGGTAAGCTTATTATTTCAGCATATTATAGTTTCAGAGGTTTTGATGAACAGAAATAAGTTTAATACAAGTAAAATAACGAAAAGCATGCATTACCAAATGGTTTCATTGTTTCTATTTACTAAAAGAGTCTGTACAAAGCTAATGTAATTCAAATTGGTGCAAACAAATAAAAATACAAAAAATGAGCCTCAACACATCCTTCCGCATAAAGCACTAGGACTTTCTGGATGCTCTTTTTATACTTAAGCAAGCATTTCCTCTTTTAAAGTGTTTTCTGAACATTTAACAAAATTCCTAATCTTAAATTGATCATGTTTCAGTGAGTTGCACACATCAAGTTCAGAATGAGGGTATATTTATATAAAGAAAAGAAGCTGATAAGATGAAACATTAAAAAAAGATATTGTCATTATAATGTTTTTGCTTTTGGATTATATTTAGAATTACAAAGCCCTGCTTTCCGTTTTTATGTGTAATTCACCTACTCAACTTTAAAGGAATTGGGTTAGTATATGTATATTGGGGTATATGACCTCACAACATTCATTCATTCATCTTCTAAACTACTTATCCAGTTTTAAATAGTGAGAGCACAATATCACTTCTTCTCTGACAGTGATAGCTGATACTGACCCAACGTGTTTCTTTAAAAACTACTGAGCTTAAACTTTAGTTAATTTTAATTGAAGCACTTAAATGAGTCTCTAAAGGTAAGCCATGATACTCAAAATACTCTGCAGGAGGAAATGCATGGTTATCATTGAGAGTGTGATGATTTGTTACACAACTGAAATCCGATTAATGTATTTTCCCCCCCAGTATCAACCCGATAAAACATCATGACAATGACCCTTTCAAGTGTTATTCTTTTGGTGTGATTCAGAGATCCCCCACCCGCAAATATACTGAACTTATAAATGTGATTTTAACAAACTATGTACCCAGTACTACAATACAGATTATAAGAACAAAAGCCACAGCAAGATATAAAACAGTACATCTTGCTTTTGAAAACTTTTCTATACTGGTTCAGTAAAATTCCGTTTTTGAGCCCTGATCAAGGGCATTCTGGCATCCATCAAACTGCCTACCTCTTTTTCTCCCATCACAGTGCCCACCAGGCTCTCCACCACGTCCTGAGCAGCCTTGGCCCCTGCGCCCAACGTTGAGTTGCAGGCCATCAATCGCATCTGCTCGCCTTGGGTGGTGGCAAAGGCAGCGCCTACCTTGCCGGCACCCCTCAGTACTTGTAGGACCTCTGACAGCATCACTGTAAATAATACAAAGTTGATTGTTATGTAGAAAAATGAAGATAACACAGTCAGCGCAGACTTAGACATAAAAGTATAACACTGTTAGAGAGTAAGAAAAGTCAAGACAGGAAACAACCCAAGAAGGATTAAAGACTCTGAGACATTTACGAATACAAGAGCCAAGAAGGCAAGTACTGCAGTGAGGCACCAACTAGACTGCAGGTTCAGCTGCCTTGAGACCAAATCCCCTTTTAAAGGAACCTGCAGAATCCTCTTTTAAAGTCCCAAGGAAAACAGAGGAAAAGACATAAAATATATAAATATAATAAAACAGAGACATCAGCCTTGTGACCGGCTAGGAAATGCTTATGGAATTGTTATCCACTAATAGGACTGCCCGCAAGAGGAGAAAAATATGCCAATAACAGCAGACATTTATTAGACCTTAGTAGCACTGCCGGCTAACAGCAAGAAAGGCCTGGGTTTGGTTCCCAGCTGGGGCGCCCAGAGCTTCTGCGTTGGTTTCCTCCCACAGTCCTAAGACATGCAGTCAGGTGAACTGGAGATGCCAAATTGCCCCCTAGGTGTGAGCATAGTGTGTGTGAATAAGTATGTCTGTGTGTCTGCCCTGTGATGGATTGGCAGCTTGTCCAGTGTTTCCTGCCTTTCACCCAATGATAGCTGGGATAGACTCCAGCACGCCCCACGACCCAGAAGGATAAAGCAGTTTAGAGGATGAATGAGTAAATTACATCATAATAGACTTTTCTGAGAGTAAGGTCAGTAGTTAGAGAACACCAACCAACTTTACACTTCATTACAAAAAGAGCCTGATCAACTGGAATTAGTGCAGCATGCTTTACAACAACACAGAATAAGTCACTGTAGATTTTGATAATATTGTTTAAATGTGACACTAATTTTGCATTCTGTTCCAATTTATCCAACCTCAAACAAAACAAAATGTTGTGCTACACATTATGCATATTGCAGAAACAGAACAGAGAATGTTTTAATAGAAAGGTTCCTGATAAACCATTTTGTTCTTCAGTAAGTGGTATGAAATAAGCCAAAAGCGCAAAAAGACAAATTAAACTTTCTGATTTGTACTGTTACATAAGAGTGGTAGGCGTAACCTCTCAGCACCATTCTCAAAAGTCTTCTAACTAGCTAACAAGATAAAAACTGGTTCCAGGCCTTTTCAAACCTAAAGGAGATTAACCGTGAAAGGAGGTTAATTAACACAATAACCCAGGGCAATATTCATTGGTATTATGGTCACTTAACAACTCATTCTTGGGCAAATGGAAGAACACACGGCTCTAGGGACTAATGCCACATGCTAAACCTAATTCTGACAAAGTGACATCTGAGTGTTACAGCTAATTGCTGTTTCACCCAGAAACAGGTCAGTTCACACACCTACATGCTGTCTGCAGGGAGCTGTAACCTTACTGCAATGCCGCTGAGCAAAACCCTGCGGACAACACAAACTAACTGATTCCCTTACTTACGATTAAACGGGAAAAACAATTGAAATGCCTGGACATGGCAAACATCTGCTTACCGCTGTTCAAAAATGTCCCAAACAGCTTCTATGAGTGAAGACCGATGTTAGCTGATGCCCTTCTAACATTCCCGACTCGCCACACTATTTTGTAACCACTACCGGACCCGGAAACACTGAGAGCATGGACGCGTCCCTGGACCAATCAAATTCAGAGCTACCAGATTAGGGCGGGCTTTAAATACGGACATCCAATCATGAGTGAATACTGACGTGACCTGAGGCTGAATCTCAAACCGCCACCTCCGTCCTATATAGTGCTCCATGTAAGTTATGAATATATGGATTCTGCACATAAGCAGCGCTCTGATCGTCTAGGCTTCAATTGTACATCCGTGTCTGAATCCTAAATGGCTATTTGTTAGACATATTATGCGCTATTTGCGCGCAGGAGTCAGTTGTATAATTCCTATGTAGTGCCCTATGTAGGGAGTAGGGCGCTATTAAAGATTGGGTCCCCCATGTTTTGACGTGAACACGTTTGGATTCATGTGGGCAGATATGACCAGAAATACCCTATATCCATCCATGCTAACTCCAGTTGAATAATGATATGAGTAGAGACACACGGTTGTAACTTCAGGCTCCTGCAGATGGCGCTGCCCAAAGATGATGAGGCTATAAATACCTGCAGGGTGTGAATGACGGGATTCATAGACTGAGAAGAGGTGGTGCAGTGCAGTGCAGTGAATGTCCCGTTTGATGTGTGGACAATGGGTCATAGGAGTGATTGCATTTTGGTGTGCAATAGAGGCCTTAGAGGCCTTTTTAGGGAAGGAAGTAGCTGAATTTGCTGGTGTAGGGAAGCGCATGGTTATACGGGCTACCAGCATTATACATGGGGTAGTTCCTTTCATCACCTGTTACTAGACAGATCTGTCATTCATTTAAAACATACATCCTATTTTCAACTGGTTTTTCACATGAGTATGTTTTATCATTCAACATTGTCCTCTACATTAGCTGTAATCATTCATTTAATACACTAGGTGGAGAAATTGTACCACAGGCCTCATTCTACAATTAAAGAGATTTCCGAGGATTTCCGGGTGACGCCCTGGAGGACACAGTCCAGAGGAATCAAGGAGGCATCAATTAGAGGTACCCACAGGCTTATACAGGGAAACCCACAAGGCTTAATGAAGTTATACTCAGTTAAATTAATTGTTTCTTAAAGAGTGAGCATTATTGACAGCTTAGTTTGTCAATCCAATATCCTCTGGTGTGACCAGTGCAGGATAAGTGTTTATATCAAAACATCAAATATTAAAATATTAAGTATAAATGGGAATGTTTTGTTCATTAACATGACAAATGACATGACACACTGTGGTGATGTCATATGACTGCAGCTGAGTCAGTCCTTTGACAATTAAGAATTTTACTCTTGACTAACATCACGATCTAGCTAAGGCTGGAAGGGCTGAATGATATATTAGAGTTAAATTAAATATTTAGCTCGCTGTTCCTCGCTCAGTGGACAGTGGATGAGAGAGAGAGACTGAAAGCATTTGATGAGGCAGCAAAAATGGCCACCTACTAGTAAAAACTTTGGTCTATTTTTAATAATAAATAAATTATTTTTCTTTAATTTTATGATTTGAATGGATTGGACATGTACACCATATTGGAACCTACAGTTTGGATTCCCTTTTAGAAAGCTTCCAACCCACATTGGCAACTGTTATTTAACATTAAAGGGAAACTCCAGCTATTTGTCTGTAATTCTGTGTAATTTAGTGGTTGAAATGTAAACAAAGACATTCAGAGAGGTCTGGGGTGAAATGTTTCATTTTCAGACAAACCTACTGATTCAGATTTCTTCATAATATTGATGTGAACCAGGAGTCACAAAGTCTACATCGCAAAAATAACCAAAAATCCAAAAGATCCGGCTGAACAGTAGCTACCCAGCACACACCCTGTTCACCTTACTGTCATCAGGCAGGCGGTACCGCAGCATCCAGGCCAGAACAAAACGGTTAATGAACAGTTTTCACCCACAGGCTATCAGGTTCCTGAACAAGATGTGAGCCTTTCACCAATATTATGTCACACTGAGACTTTGTTATTATTAATATATCATATCACTGCTATGGACAATAAAGTCACTGTAGAGAACAGACATATATATATATATATATATTTTCTCTCAGATTATCCTTGTCTAACATATTGTACGCATCAAAGAAATTCTACACAGAACCCTCCTGTGTGTTATGTATATATTTTATATGTCTCTTTTATTTAGTATTTTTAGTCAGTATGTATATTAATGCTGCCCTGGTGTAGAGTATTAATCTGGGCCTCACCACAAGCATTGCAATGCATAAATGTCCTGACATATTGTACAAATGACAAATAAACTTGAAACTATCCAAAACCACCAGTGAACCTAGACGTGTCTTCTCGGGGTTAATATGTAATGTTGATGATGGTAAAATAGTGGCCAATCTGATACATATAAACATCCTCCACCATGAATAGATTAGCATAAACTGATTAAAATGATAAGATTACCAAAACTTCATCACAAAACTACAGTGAAACACTTTCCCAGGCATCATACAGAGTATTCATAACTTTCTCTGGGGTAGGTTATAAAGACACTTAAGTCCTCAGACGTCTGGTTCCTATCAGCAACTCTGTGAACAATTCTGACTCGCTAAGTTTCTCTAGAACAGAGCATCTCACTCCAAACCGCCCACTCTGTTTACGTCTTAACCATTTAAATATGCAGAATTTTAGAAACTCGGTGGAGCCCCCTTTAACCAGCCCAATGTCAGGTTCATTCAAAAGAATGGCACTGTGGCTCCAAAAAGCTCTGCAGCGGCGCAGAGTCCACAGCTGGCTTTGAGAAGCTAAGGACCTCTGATTTCTGAAGAGGTCTACTGCCCGTCGTTACTGTTGTCCCGAAGGCCTGTAACCTGTAGCTTGATCTCACGGATTTAACAGAGGTGTGATGTTTAAACAGCATCCCATTCCTCCATCAGCTCCATGAGCTCTGCTTGGACGATTTAAACAACCTCTATTCAAGCCCACTGTGTGGCAGAAATACAGTATTGGAGGAAGAAGAAGAGCAGCAGCACATCTTTCCTCCGCTCTGCGAAAGTGGGGGCAGAGAGGGGAGTTTTCAGCGACCATATATGGACACGCCATCAACTCCGTTTTCCTATTGGCTGCTGGCGTTTTGCAGCTGCCTGTCAACAAGATGGCCTTCTTCAATTGCTTTTCGAAGAGCAAGAAACTGCATTTGATTTACGGACTCAGCGTCTTATTTCATGTGCGTTGAAGCCATCGCTCAGTAAAAGGTCCGTCTAGCCCAAAATCGGAAGTTATTACTGAGGTGGACGCATGTGTTGGCTGTCGAAAACAAAGTGAGCCAGGACATTGTCATTGGCTTCGCAGCTACTAGGTCGCAGGGCTAATGTTGTGGTAGCCAACCCGCGACACCCCGGCCTTGTTTCTATCCTCTCTGAGTTTATTTTAGAGACGTTTTTAATTAGACGTGGTTGGATGTTTTTTTGTTATTGTTGTTCTTGTGGGAGACCGAGTGAAGACAAACAGCGTGACGTCGTTGTAAAGGTAAGAAGTAGTCATGTTACAGTGCACGGTGTATTTGTCTAACCCTTAGCCTGGGCTGCCTCGTACAGGTAAAGAAACAGCCATTGTGCTAGCTGGCTAGGCTAAATTAACCTGTGCGTTTGCAGACTGGCCGTCGTTGACATCGTGAAGCTGTACAAAGACTGACAGCGCAACCAGTGCGACCAGATTGGTGAAGTCGTGTGTCACCATGAAATTCATTGCCTAAAATTAACAGAAATAAAGTGACGAAGCTGATAAAGTGTTCCATCGATTTGCCTATCCAGTTAGCAAAATAATGATAGCCAGCTAGCTAAACTTGTGCGGGCCCCGAGGTTTATCCTGGTATCTAGCACTGTTACGTTTGGATAAATAGCCTGACACTCGTTGGGTTTTGTTCGACCTAACGTTTATTAGCACTGTAGCTGGTTATATCTCACCAATCTTCTGTTAATAACATACATTTTGGTGTTATTAACAAGCGTAACATACCTTGCTGGCTACCTAGCTAACGTTAGCTAGCTAAACTTCACCAACTTAGCCAAAGGCAAAAGTAGCTAGTAGTGGTAGCAGACTGAGTTCGGATGGGATTTTGTTGTTAGAGGTCAGGATCACTCAATATTTTTCCTGCTGACATCTAGTACTTTTCTTCCAAAATGCTAGCTAGCCAAATAGCTGCAAATCTGTTGAGGAAGTGATCGTAGGCAAGCTAACCAGGTCGCTAGCTAGTTAGCCACCACCTTAGCCGAACAGAACAAGTAGTTACCCAGGCCGTATCCGCAACAATTGCCTCTGTGTGCGATATTGTATGTTGTCGTACAGTGTATTAACTGATGTTAAGATCATTTACTTGTAACTTTAATCAGCGAACCTTTGAATGGCAATGGTTTCCGCTCATTTTATTAGTAAACATTTGGCTAAGGTAACCCATATTGATTAGCATGAGTGTTCCCCCTACACGTACATATTCAGCGTACGTGTAGGTTCTGATTTGTTTGTATTTACGGGGAATGTTTTCTCATTTGCCGCTGCATAGCAGCCTTTTGTCCATCAGGGGAGGGGGAAAAGTGCAAATTGAGCATTTTTTTCTAGTGGCCACTGGAAAAAATGGTTACCTCCAGCTGTGCATCAACATCGAGCCCTGTTGTTCGCTCCACAGCTGAGCCTTTAAAGGAATTAAGCCTGCAGTCTTCCAGTTGCCCTCCAGCAGTCATGACCGCTGAGCTACCTGGCAGTGAAGAAGATATTAGTATGTGCTTTGTGCCTATGCCAAGCACACTAGTAGAGATTAAAACCCCTGGCTGCAGGAGCCACCTTTAGCTTTATCCAGAAGGATGCTTGTTTTGTGATTCTGCCGATTTTTTTTCCCACCAATTGACCACACTTCTACATTCATCTGTTGTTGTCCATCAGTAGCTTATAAGAATAATAACGTGTGTTTAAGGTTATTGTTTTATTTATTATTTTTTACCAAGTATATGTTCTTTGCAAAGATCATATTGTGTGAATTTATGTTTTAAAGATGCAGTATGTAGGATCTACTAAAAAATAAGATGAACTAAAATTCTCAACAGATAATTGCTAACCAGCCGCACCGGCCTGTCCTGTCTCGCAATACCGTATTGGAGCTCGAGGCCATAATGTTGCACTGTAGCGTGGAGTCAAAACAGTCTAACATGAGAGAATGAGGAAAGAAGTAGCGCTTCTGATTTCTTCTCAGTGGTGTTTGATGTCCTACTGGTTAGATCATTTAAGGAAAGGTAGTCAATGAATGGAAGAGCAAACAAAACGATGGCTGAAACTTTTGACATGTGACCCACTAATGCCCGCTATCAGTAAGAAGCCACATTTAGCAGCAAACAAAAGAAGTGATATAAATAGGAGCAAGACGAGTTTATATAGGCATTGCTTTCCACTGCTGGAGGCCGTTTTTGGCAAGTGAACTCTGAAGCTAAACTCACAACGTTTCTTTTAGATTAGTAAGAACTGAGGAAGGAGGTGGAGCGACTGTGCATTTTCTGGAGATATGTTGCCCTGTTTTGTTTGGAGTATGATTCTGACAGGTTATCATAACTGTGTGCATTGTGCACTGATGAGCTGAGAAACATATCTCCTGTTGTTAGCAATAGGCATGTGTTGCTGTATATTGGTGGAAGTCATGGCAGCGATGCAGCCTTCGTGATAAATGAGCTTCACTGCTGACACTTGTGGCTCTAAACCATGTACAAAAATATACCACTAACAACAGCCAGCTTCAGTTGAAGTTATATTTAGCATAGAAAGAAAGCCAACAAGTGGTGTGGACAACAACACTTTTAATATTAAGTGTTAAGCGTGATTTTTATTGTTTTTTGCTGATTTTTTTTTTAAAATTAAGACTAGCTTTTTTTGACTAAGGTCTGATTTGTTTTTTAGAAGCAGCATGCTGTAGTTAGTGTAAATGTATTTTGGCATTAAAATATTGTTATTGTTATTCCTTTTATTCTGTTTATCATACTGAGGATATTGTTGAGATTCTTGGCACAATGCTTGCTAGTTTGAATACTTGCTAAAGGGGAAAATGCGTGCTTGTCAGTGCTTGTCAGTAACATGTCTGATTTAGGTTATGTAAAGCTGATGATTAAATGGCAGCAACATGCAAGATGGAAAATTCCTAGAGTGAGGCTCTTTATTTATCTGTCTTTCTCTCGTCTGATTTTTCAGATCAGAAGCTTCAGTGTGGACGCTGCAGACCTGAATGATGAGAATGAGCGGTGAAGTACAAAGTAACTGCCCTGCGTAGTGGCAGATATGCTCTCCATGGGCTCACAATGAACCGTGACAGCTTTTCCCACATACGACTGTGGTGCCCACGTCCCTTCGGCACCTACTCGCAGAATAAGCCATACAGCAATGGCACCATTGGCAGTGGGACAGCATCTCCTCTCTGTAAAGCTGATGCCGCGGGCTGCACCTCCATCGAGACCGGTGGCGTTGGTGAAGAGCATAACGAGGATGTAGGCACTGAGAACACTCCTCCTGCCCCACCTTCCACTCTCTTGGCTCCTCCACCCCCTGCACCACCCTCTCCTACATCGCAAATGGAAGATGGCAGGGTGTTGCTTGATACATGGTATGTCATCAAACCAGGCAACACCAAAGAGAAAATTGCCTTCTTTGTGGCTCACCAGTGTAGTGGAGCAGGCATTCCGAGGCCTAGTGCCATGAAGGTGAAAGGAAACTGGGGCACTGACTGTACCAAGGCTAAACGTCGTCGTCGATGCTCTTCTTACGAGCCCCCTACAAGAGTTCAGAATGTTACCTCTGAACTGCCTTCAGAGCCCAACTCGGATGATGCTGTTGGAGTAAGTGAGACAGATCTGCTCTCTGTAGCTGAGATGGTGGCCCTTGTTGAGCAGCGCACAGCTATGGCCCTGCAAGGCATAGTGGCTCAAGGACAGACACCTCCTAGCCACCAGCAGCATACAGTCCTCCAGAATTCAGTTTCAGATTCTTCACCTGTTGTATTCCTTTCAGAATCATCTCCATCTGCACCAGCCTCTAAATGTGACTTTGAGCAGCAGCAGCAGCAGCAACAGGAATCCAGACGTGTCGCTCAGGCTGTGGCCCATTTTGAGTCTCACTTTGAGCAGCAAAGTCTTGACAGTACGATACTGCGGCCTCAGATCCATGGCTCTGGCAAAGACCGGGACTGTGCTAATGAGAGTGGGGGCAGTGGCCAAAGCCATGGTCGAGGGGAAGTAAGGATCGCTTTTCGGGTGTCTAGTTTGGATCCTCGTTCCCAGTCTGAGCCTGTGGGACGCTCCAGATGCATGTTTATGAGTTGTGGGGCTGGAGCAGGACAGGCTGGTGCGAGGGCCAAAGAAAAGATCACGTGTGACCTCTACCAACTGGTTAGCCCTTCATCTCGAGACCCGAGTGCCATTCTGGCTGGCTCACCAAAGTCTGATTCCTTAGGGGAAGACATCACCGAGCGGCCTCCCTCCACATCTCCTGACCCTAACCAAGAGCATTCCTCAGGAGAAAAGAAGGTTGTGTCTCGAGAACGGGTGACTGGCTTCCACGTTGAAGTTGTAGTCACTGGTGCTGTGGATCAGTGTGTCTTTTATGGTAAGGACAGCACAGAGAATGTCCAAGAAGAGACTGTGTGCTTTGCTATGCCTAATGGGACTAAACCAGCTGATGCTCCTGAAGACCCCCCACCTGGCCAGCTGTTCTTTCTCCAGACCCCGACTGCTGAAGATGAAAGTAATACCGGGGTCTCTAGTGGAATGTGTTCCTTGGATTGTGCAAATAACAATGGGCCGGTAGGGAGTGCAGTAGAGAGGCCAGACAGCCCGATTGCCAGCGTGGATGATTGTGCTGATAAATCACTCTGCCGCCTCTACCGCCATGTCTCCCATGACTTCCTGGAGATACGTTTTCAGATCCAGCGGCTTCTGGAACCACGGCAGTACATGCTCATGCTTCCAGACCACATCATGGTCAACATCTTCAGCTACTTACCCACCCGTTCTTTAGCAGCCCTTAAGTGCACCTGCCATGACTTCAAGGCCCTGATCGAGACCTATGGTGTGCGTGCTACAGATTCCCGATGGAACCAGGACCCACTGTACCGCGATGACCCCTGCAAGCAGTGCAAGCGGCAGTACGAGCGGGGGGACGTTTCGCTCTGCCGCTGGCACCCCAAACCTTACCACCATGACCTGCCTTACGGACGCTCATACTGGATGTGCTGTCGGCGCACAGACAAGGACACACCTGGCTGCAGAGTTGGACTGCACGACAACAACTGGGTACAGCCATGCGACATGGTTCAGGCCCGCGCCAAAAGAGACGATGGGAGGTAAAGGCTGGAGTATGGGCATTCTGGGTTCCTTCCCTACTCTCAACTTTGCCTAAACCTCATGCCACTGTAATATTTATGGTTGAGCTCGCCTCCCCTGTCTCAGCTTGTTAACCTTGCTATCATGTCAGTATCAGTTCTTAGCAGTGCACCATACTTAATTCTTACTCCCATAATACGCAGACCAGTGCTGTTGTGTGAATACCGATGCTGATTTAAATGAGGTTAATGTCTGCTGCATGGGACTAGATCTTTACATGTATTTGTGAATTGGTTAGAAATTCTTCTGGCTTGGCAATCTTTTCCTAAGACCAGCTCCGAAGCCGACCCCAACCTTGCAAAAAGCTGCAGGCTAGGCACCGACTTGTCTCGTGAAAGTAATTAAATGTACTGAGGTTGGATGTCAAGTTTTGTTTGCTGACCCTGGGGCAAAAAAGAGCAAAATGATGTCACTTTACAAATACCTGATGTCACTTTGTAATCAACGGTTCTACTGCTTGTTTATTATTTTCTTTGTTTGTTTTGTTTTTTCTTTGTGTGGGTATGCGTGGCTTTTTCGTTTCTTTCTTCTTTTTTTGGGGGTGGTTTCAAACCCGAAAGTCTATTTCTTGTCTATGTGTTTGTTTGTTTTTGTTTTGTTTTTTCTTTCCTCTGCCCTACCACTGCACCAGCCAGGCTGCCACTACCTGTCTGCTTGCTAGTAGAGGACAGCCTTAGCTTTCTGTGGGTGAAAGTACAACACCAGGTTCCAGCCTTAACCCCATTCATTCTGCTCACATCAATCTGTAAAATCTTTCAAACAGAATCAAATGTTGATGCTGATCTTTTGGTTTGGGAGACCGTTGTAGGTTTCACTGTCAGCTGATGCTATAGGGAATTTTTGCTTCTAAAGTAAATAAAAGTTATTTAAAACTGGTATCTGTACCCAACCGTGTTACTGCTTTTTGTCTGATACAAGGATTTCACACCACAGCACCCGTAGTCTAGTTGGCATATATTTCTTTTTTATTATTCATAGATGCAAGGAGACGCTGTATGCTCATTTCTACTGTAAAATCATAGCTTGTGCAGTTAAGTTGGGCAATATGTTCTTGCATTACACACTGCCTGGCCAAAGTCACACACTCCAGTATTTAGCTTTAACTTTATGACATGCACCACATTTATTTCAGCTTCACCCAGCGTTTAAGAGATCATGGTCATTTAGGGTTTTTTTTTCCGCGACCACATTTCTTTGGAGAAGTTGACAGTTCTCCACCGTCCTTCCGGATTTTAATAACAGGTTGGACATTTCTTAACCCATTTCCAGTCATTTCAGCATCTTTCTTTCTTTGTTGCATGCCAATAAGTTGAGAAAGACAGTAGCATCTTTTCGACTGAGAAATGAGAAGCTACTTACTGCATTGGTTAGAGTTAAAAGAACTGTTTCCGTCTGAAAGATATTAATCGCTGCAGTAATTATCCTTAAATATCCCTAAATATTTGCTTATTTAAATCCAAATGGTGTCTTTTTTTTGTTGGTCAGACAGAGTGTAACTGTACTAGTGTTGGGTATTTATAATATCATGAAGTAATCCAAATATACTTTATTATTGGTCTTTTTGTACTGAATTACTTTGTGGTGACCCAAAGCCAGATATTCGTATTTATGTAGGAAGTGGCATTGTACAGCAAAAACTGGGTTCTTCAACCAACAACATACCAGTATTTTACATGTTGTTTTGCTGTTGTGTTATGGCTTCCATGGTACGATATCTTCATATATTTCAGGCTGTACTGCCCAACCACTCACTACTAGAATGTTATGTGAAATGTATAGGTACGTCTTCTTGGATAGGATACTTATGACATGTCTCTTTTTTTTTCTTTCTTTTTTCTGGAAGTTCCAAAGTGCTAAATAATTTGAATTATATAAAAGTGGTAACTAGTTGCTTGTTGATTGCTCTCAAGCATAAAACCCCCAAAAGTAAACAGCCACTGCCATCATTATGAGGGCATTAGCGTTGACAAAGTGCTTCCAAACTGGCTCTTCGCTTATGTCTGGCAATTGTTTAGACGCTTGTACGACCTCCTCTTCGGTGGGTTCAGGTGCCTGAGAGCCACTTAAGCCACAAAACCAGCTGATTAGACGGACAATTGCGGATTTATCTTCATTTGCAGCTGCAACAAAAGAAAAGATTTTCTGTAATTCACTGTAGATGTTGACTGGCAGGTAATAGAAAATAATTTTGATCTCAAGTTAATTTGGCAAAATTAAGCTCACTTATGGTAAAAAGTGACTACAAAAAAAATTTGTTCTTAAATATCTTACTTTTATCTTCAACACTCATGGCCTTATTTTTCTCCTCCATTTCCCTACGAGCTTTCCTTCCTCGTTCCTCTTCCTCCCAGTCCAGATCAACCCTGTCTTCCTTAGAGTGGCGCAAACTGAAGACAAGGCGATGAAGCTTGGAAGACAGAATTAGACAAATAGTAAAGTGAATATGACCACAAAGAAAGACCTGAATACTTTTGTATGTATTGGCAGGTGCTGTGGGTTCACTTACATGTATGTCGTCTATGGGTGGCGTGTTGTAGCTCACGAGGAGTACTAGAATACCAGTACAGAAGAAGAGCAGCACTGCAAAGTACAGGTAGTGAACCCCACAAATTAGTTCAGGGCATTTGGAAGGAAAGAGGCAGCTCCCTGAGCCGAAGTAGAACTCTGGTCCCATGCGACATAGGCCCATGAGCAAGCCACCCATCAGGCCCCAGAAAGCTCCCTGAAGAAGGAAATTATGACCAGCATCATTAGAAATCTCTGTGTTGTGTCCCATGTGTACAATAAACAATAATACTACAAACCATATAGAGTGAACTAGCCTACATAGTGTCGGATTTTAGCAGATTAGTATTTAAAATATTAACCCGTAGCGCTGTTTTGTACAGGAAGTTAGTGATGAACTTCAATCAGGCCAACATCGTATTTAGCTGTGACCCCAAATTAAACAAAAAATGTACAGTATGGACAGTATGTCTCAAATGGACAGTAGCGACACATCATCTGTCTACTCTTTAAGTAATGGTTCTACGGTTTCTCAAATTTAATATACATCGTCAAAAGAAAAGTTGCACCCGTCCATGTTTACGTCACATGCACAGCCGAGCATGAAAGTTGAATTATTCGCATGTCTCATGATGTCAAACCTACTCGCCAAGTTTCAATTGTGTCAGTTGATTCATTCTGGGTGCAACTATTTGTGCAACCTTGCTTTCGATGATGAGTGTTTTCAATAAGGCTGGTCTAGAATCAAATAGCGCTAGTTTTGATGCATAATTCTTCTGAATATAAATAAATTAGTTAAATAAAATGTAAGCTTGGATGAAATCAGTTGACCCAAAGATTGAAAGCTTTTCTATACAACCATGGCCAACTGTTCTAGGGCTAGCTACTCCAGTAAAAGGTCACTTCAGACAGAGTGACAAATGAATTTAGACTGCCTCTGTTGTGTCTGGTTTAAAGACTAGGAAACCCCCCTCTGATGCTTCATCCTGAAGGTTGGAGGAACTGACAAACAGCTGGGGGTGTATATTTATGACTGGCTGTTTCGTTCATTCAGTCATTCATTCATTCATTCAGTCAGTCAGTCAGTCAGTCATTCATTTGCTAGCCGGAAAATGTAGGAGGAAGCTTGATAACTACTAGAACTGCTGAATACAACATATATACAGGACATTATGTAGTACATATCAAATACAGTTCACTGGAAAGTCCCACGCAAAAAGAGCTAATTGCATTGTCAGTAAGGGCGTAAGATGTGGAGAGGTTTGCATGCACAATATACACGTTTTGGAGCATGATTTCAGTGTCATTTAGTTTTTAATATTTTTGAAGCATTTGTTTGCCCTCAGGTTTATAGGTTTATAGGAGATCGGAGCCTAGTCATGTAGGAGTATCAATACACTATTTGGCCAAAAGTGTGATGGACACCCCTCGTGATTATTGAGTTAAGGTGTTTCAGCCACACTCATTACTAACAGGTACATAAAATCAAACACATAGCCATACAATCATCATAGACAAACACTGGAGGTGGAATAAGTCGTACTGAAGATCTTAGTAACTTTATATGTGGCACTTTGCCACAAGTCGGCTCAACAGCAACAGCAGCTTAACCACAAAGTGATAGACCACACAGTGTTCTAAACTGCCTCTGAAAGCAGTATCAGAAGAACCGTGAAATAGAAATGTGCCTTGGGACCTTTAAAAATGGGTTTCCATGACTGGACATTTGATCGTGAGCCAGGCTTTCTCCTCCAGCATCAGCACCTGACCTCACAATTGCTCTTATGAATGAATGGGCACAAATTCTCACAGACACACCCCAAAATATTGTAGAAAGCCTTCCTAGAAGAGTGGAGGCTGGTATAGCTGTAAAGAGGGGCAACTCCATAATAATGCCCATGGCTTTGGAATGGGGTCTTCAGTAAGCTCATACAGGGTTGATGGTCAGTTGTCCACATACTTTTGACCATACAGTGTAGCTGCCTGGCTACGTTGTCAATATGTGGAAGTAGGCAGACTTTAAAAAAGGACTTTGATCTGTATTTATTAGCTTTAGTATCAGTGCTACATGAGTGGATTTTCTTTATTACCATGGGTGTATCCCAATGTTTGTATCCTGTGAGGCTATAGGATGTCATGCTGGGCTACAGAGCATTACACAACTTGAGACATTAATAAGAGGAACAAAGTACATTTTTAAATGCATTGACTTTTAGATATTATATTCACATTTAGGAGGAATATGAAGGGTAATTACCGACTCGTTGACTCTTTTCACAAAAATAGCCAGAAAGAAAACTGCTGCTATAGGCGGAGCCAGGTAACTGGTTACTGACTGGATGTAGTCGAACAACTGACCACTCTGGGCAGCCTGGACCACAGGGATCCAGCAAATGCTGATCGCAACAATGCAGAGCACCCACACCCTGTTAGGGGAGTAAAAACAACATGGTATTGACTGATCACTACAAATGTCACATGCATTGTGAAGTCTCAACACCAGACATTCAGTACTGTGCAAGAGTCTGTACGATGTATCTTGGCAGCAAGACTTTTCTAATGAGGGATTAAGCCTAGAATAGTGACTACGTTTTCTTCACAGTAAAGAATCTTCTTTCAGAATGCTGTGTAGTTGAGAATTAGGCTTAATCTCTGTCTGGGAAACCAAATCAAATACAGTGCCCTCCAAAAATTAGGTCCCCCTGGTAAACATGAGCAAAGCAAGTTGTAAAAGCATGCCTTATGTCTTATAGTTTTGGTGTTTGATTCAAAACCTAATAGCAAAACCTAACCTTTATTTGACTGGAAGAATCTAAATCTTAGCATGGATGAAATAGCTACACAACAGCTGTACAAATTAGGAAAACAGTTGAAAAGGCCCATTTCCATTATCAGGGCAATAATTAAGAAGTTTCAAGCAACAGGAGATGTTAAGAACCTGCCAAAATGAGGACCTACACACATTTTGGCCTCGCAGACAGTGAGGAGGATGATGCGAGTGTTCAGAGATTCAGGATCACAGCTGGGAAACTGCAGACATTAGTTACGTCTTGGGGTCAGAATGTCTCCTAAACTACAATCAGATGCCACCTACATAACCGCAAGTTGTTTGGGAGGGTTGCCAATGGAAAGCCTCTGCTGTCATAGAGCAATAAAACTCTTTGCTCAATAAAAAAAACTCTTTACGCAATAAAAGTTTGGCAGACGTTATTGAAACTCTCAGTTAGGGCTGGGACAATAACTGTATTGCGTTAATACCGCCATCTTGTGATGCCTACCATGGTGTGGAGCTCATTACCGTCATCACAGCAGTTTTTATTTTATTTTTTTGGTGGTGGCGGTGGTGGTTAGGTGATTCACCCTCATTTATCACACTTGGCATCAGTTTACTAGTTTACTGACAGCCCTCTGTTAGTGAGATGAAGAAGATTTGTGGACTGTAACTTTAGCTGAGATCTGTTTATCTAAAAGACAGGCTGTGACGGTGCCTACCGTGGCTTTTTGCGGTTTCAAAGTTGCTTAAAAGTAATGATAGAATGTTGAGTGTCGCTTTGTTGAGTCACCGAGCTCCAGTATCTTACTGCTCCAGACTGAGTTTAAATGGTTCTCGTCATACTGATCGTTATGACTGAAAGGTGCTTAATCCCCCTGAGAGCTGTACCAACAACCAGCGTCTTTAGTTCATTACATTAAACTAAACTCACACTGGGAGACAGTTATTTACCCATGGAAACAACTGATACCAGAAGTGTAATCTGTAGAGTGGTTTGGAATGTTTGAAAATGTTTGGATGTTGCTGGACTGGGAATGTGGTGGCGTTAAGACTGAGTATTTCACGCATTGTAAGTGGGGCAAGGCATTCGCAACGCCTCTGCACACTCCCCCCACCTCCTTTTTGGGAATAAAACCAGAAGTGGGTTTGGCATAGACACAAACATAGCCATGAAGTAAGACACCTCATCCCCACCGTGAAGTATTGTTGTTGATCTATATATTTCTACCATGGCCCTGGATAACGTGTCCAAACAGATGGTATCATGGACTCAAGTACCAGCAGACATTAATTAAAACCTGACCGCTATCTGATCAGTTACAAAGCTTAAACTGGGTTGGATCATCAAGTAGGAAAATGAACCAGAACACGCCTCAAAATCAACACAAAAGTGTTTCACTTACGACTACAAATAAATAAAGGTTTTGCAATGGCCTTCCCATTCCTCTGACCTAAACCCCATAGAAAACCTGTGGAAGGAGGCGAGAATGACAGTTCACAAGTGTGAATCTTGGTTTCTGAAGGAGGCTCTGGAGAGATTCTGTATGGAGGAATGGTCTCAGATCCAGATTACTCCAGTTTCTTTAAGCATTATTGGAGACAACTCAGAGCTGTTGTCTCTGCAAACAGGGCAGTACTATTAAATGAAAGAGTGCCATCAACTGTGGCACACGTAGATTTGAGAAAAGCATTTATTTAATGATACAATTCTGTAAAATTAAGACTCATTTTAACAGTCCGTTTTGCTCATGTTCACCAGGGGTGCCAATACTTATGGAGGGTGCTATACAAATCCTATCTCTACTTCAAGCTGAAAATGGTTGAGCTAACACCTACGTGTTAAATGAGCAAGGTCACCCTGCCAATCAGAATACCTATTAAACAAAGTGTCACAATGTGGTCCAAACCTGCCAACTATCATGAGCTCTCTGTCCCTGGCCTGAGGCCTGATGCGGGTCCATATGTCCATGGTGAACAGGGTGCTGCTGCTGTTGAAGATGGAGGCTAAGGAACTCATGAGGGCTGCTAACATGACTGCTAGCATTAATCCCCTCAGGCCTGAAAAGAAACGGGTTAAGGGACATGACAGGGAACTGAAAGATGTGTTGTAGTAACACCACTTTGAAGTGGTGCCTCTAGCAGAGCTTGGGAGAGCAGGCTAAGGAGTACAATTAAGCCACCTGTATATGTACTATAGTGCCAAAAGTATTCGCTCGTCCGCCTTAACACGCATATGAACTTGAGTGACATCCCATTCTTAATCCATAGGGTTTATTATGATGTCAGCCCACAAGGTTTAGGAGTGTGTTAATGGGAGTTTTTGACCATTCTTCCAGAAGCACATTGAGACATGAAGGCCACATGAAGTTTGGAGGTCTGTAGCAATTGATTCTGCAGAAAGTTCCCGACCTCTGCGCTCCATGCGCCTCAGTATCCGCTGACCCTGCTCTGTGATTTTGAAAGGCCTACCACTTTGTGGCTGAGTTGCTGTCGTTCCCAATCGTTTCCACTTTGTTATAATACCACTGACAGTTGACTGTGGAATATTAAGTAGTGAGGAAATTTCACGACAGGTGGCATCCTATCATGCTACCACGCTAGAATTCACTGAGCTCCTGAGAGCGACCCATTCTTTTTACAAGTGTTTGTAGAAGCAGTCTGATTTGGATGGGTGAGTGAATACTTTTGGCAATATAGTGTATAACAATAAATCTCTGCAAACTATGGAAGCCCATTTGTCAGGTAAAAATGGATTGCTGTTTTTTTCTATTTCTCACTTTTTGGCAGTATGTAAGAGTTTTAACTCGGTGTCTCTAACTAAATCCTAAATATTGACTAACTATGAACATGATCAGTTTGCCAAAATTCTGTGTCTTGAAAAATCTTATGACTTATGACTGTCAAAATAATGACTTGTTAACAGTTAATTACTTGCTTAAAATTACAATTTTCAACAGGATCTCCAGATTTCATCTTAATAAGTCACAACATTGATACAATAAGGATATTTTGAGCCAGTATTTTGAGAATATGTCATTATTTTGAGATATTAAGTTAATAATTATTTCAAACTTGCAGTACATTTTAAAGAAAATAGACAAGGCAGGTGATTATTTCAACATACTAAGTCAATGGTAAAAGAAAATAAGTCACTATTTAAAAAAAAAAAAAATCACAGCTGATCATCTTCCTGGCAAGTATAGGTAAAGCACAAAGCACAGTCACAGACCTGTTTTTACATCATTAAGGAAGCAGTGGAAATGCATCTCACCGTTAGGCATGACGGACACTACCAGTTTGGGGTAAGCAATGTTAGAGCAGCCAACTTCAGTCCCACACACTTTCTTACAGACATCTGGCACCACACAGCCCACCTCATCTAATAAAGGAATGGTCTATAAGAGGCTCTGTAAATGGTCATTAATAAATGTAACATGTTTGTTTGAGTTCAGTTAACTGGCATGGCTTACCAGGGTAAAGCACTCTGCTGATCATGCCTGGGAACACCATGAGAAACATAGGAAGCAGCTTCAGGTACCCGCACATGATACATCCGGCCTTCACATGAGTCAGACTGCGGGCAGCTAAACAGCGCT
Organism: Semaprochilodus insignis; assembly: GCA_034552555.1. Classification (NCBI taxonomy): domain Eukaryota; kingdom Metazoa; phylum Chordata; class Actinopteri; order Characiformes; family Prochilodontidae; genus Semaprochilodus; species Semaprochilodus insignis. The sequence continues at coordinate 7,650,783 of CM067488.1, forward strand.
GCACAATGACCTACAGCCAAATCAGAAAGTTGCAGGTATTACACAAAATGCTATGAATTGCTATGAATTGCAGTTCTACACTGCCACCATTGAATCTGTTATCAGCACATCTGTCACAGTCTGGGGCAGCTCAGCTACCAAACATGATACTCACAGACTGCAGCGCATCATCAGGTCTGCAGAGAACACAACTGAAGTTAAACTACCCACACTGTTGAATCTGCACACTTCCAGACCCAGGAAGTGTGCAGAGAAGATCATCACTGATCCATCACACCCTGGCCATCTTCCCTCAGGCCGGCTCTTTAGCCAAATGAGGATCAAGACAACCAGGCTACGTGGAAGCTTCTTCCCACATGCCATCACACTTATGAACAGCTGAACACTACAATGCACATTACAATCCATACTGCTCTTAATTATCTAGAACTACATAAACACATCACTAACCACACTGCTAATATTTATCTTCAATTACATAAACATTTGCTGTAGGGATTGTGTGTTTTTGTATTTTGTGAAAGGTTGTCACTCTCTATGAAACCAAAGACATATTCATTGTATGTGTGAACATACTTGGCCAGTAAAGCTTGATTCTGATTCTGATATGAATACAATGTCTGAGACATTGTTATACAGTAGTTTGGCCCTACAACACATTTTAGTCTGTTTATTTATCTGTTCATGGCGCAGCGATATATGAACAGTGTTCTAAGGCAAAACAGTCAGCACAGAAAGACACATGCAGGTTCACTGGTTGTTTTGGGTAGCAAATAAAATGACTTGAGTTGTGGCCACTGTGACCCCTGGCTCCCATCACCACCAATGTAAAGAAAGTAGGTCTCTGTACAGATTTCACATCAAGCAGCTGATCTTGTTTATATCTCAATATGAATTCCCGTTTAAGTTTACCTGGTCAGTGCACCAGTACCAGCCTCCTACAATGGCAATGCCAAATAACACACCAGGCCATGGCAGGTCTCCTGTCACAGGGTCTCTCAGGAGATGAAAGGCATCTTCTCGTGGGGTGTAACACACTGAAGAGATATTGTAGCGCAGGGGGTCTGTGGACTCTCTCAAGGATGGAGAAGGTAAAGCTAAACTGTATTTCTCAAGTAAGGCACTGTAGCCCCCAACCTCCTTGAAGGCTGTCGACAAAAAACAATAAAGAAGGTGAAAGTATGACGTATGACAGTATGACATTTAGCTAAGAATAGCCTGTTTGGAGACATGCATTGGAATGGCCTGACACGTAAGACAACACTCATGAAATGAATGCGTAAAGTCATGCATAAGAGACCACCCTTCAGTTAAACCTTTTAATTTAAAGTTAAATGAGCTATTCAGGCATTCAGCATCAGGATAAAACAGAAAACACCAATTTAACAAACAATTACACAGAAGCAACAAATATACAACAAATATATTTTTTTTTTTTCAGGATTAGCACCCTTTTCCTTTCACTGCATGACTTGCTTTGAGTTTTCGTAGAAATCTGCAGGGATATTTTTCTACATCTTCAGTTCAGTTTTTGACATTGGTTGCATTATTTGCCTCTCCTGATGAAAGTGATGTCGAGGTCTGGACTTTGGGGTGCTCAGTCTTTTTGTCCTGAGGACCTAGCTTGCAAAATTTCTTCTTTTTTGTCTATTTCCTTTTTTTCAGCTTCTTGACAGCTACACATCATTCCAGACTCATGGCATTGAAGTGTCTTCTCACAGTGGAAGGATGGACAGAAACACCTGTGAATGTTTTCAAATCTGAAGTAAGATTTTCTCTCTTTCTCACTCTGTTTATCTGATGATCTGATCTGATGGTGATAGTTTTGGTGGTCTTACCTGGTCATGCGGTTGTTAGGAGTTGTATTTTCTTTTTTCTTTTTTAATATCCCCAGTTCTGGAATCTGCTTCTTTCCATTTATTTTCATCTGATTTTCCCTCTATGCAAGTGGATTATCTTAAATCTAATCTCCTGTAGCCATTTTAGATGCAGCTATGGTGAGTTTGGGTAGTTGTTTGTGTGACTGTTAGGCCAAGCTCAGACAAATCAGATCTTTTGAGATGGCCTTCTGCGCTGTAAGTGATCAGATCGGATTTGTGTGTCCAGACATAACCAGACTGTCTGACTAGGTTGCGGTGGTAGCGCTGGAGGTGTCAGTAACTATGTAACAAATCCTGGAACTTCCAGGTGATGTCAAATACCTTCAAATCTGACTTGAGTGCCCATAGCATCCAGACTGAGACGCATCTATAAAATTCTGAAGGGAATTGCATTTTAAAGCACCTCCAAATGAGGTTCGGATCTGATTTGCTGATTTGCTGGATTTTGTGAGTTTTTTGCTGTCCAAGATATAAATAAATAACCTGGATTCAACCTGTATATGTTGAAAATTTGGGCTGGCAGATTTGGGCTGGCAGTCTGAACACAGTCTAAGTGACTGTGTTCAAAACAAATTTGTGCCCTAAAAGACCCAAGTACACACATCCTACGCCATAACGTCACTATAATGAATTAACCACATGCCTCATGAACAGCAAACTAGCCAGCAGAGTGAGCCTCATCTGCAAAGACTTTAACTTTAATCTTTTCCACCATTTACTGGGTCTAATTTGTCTCGGCTGATATTATACTATTGTATTGTATAGTGTGTGAAACTTCATTGTAATTAAACTATTAAATATGTTTTTCTGACACTGAAAAATAAATAATGTGTATTTAATGGCCATTTTGAAAATGTGCACAGTACTGTATGCCCAGAGAAAGACACTACACTTACAGAAGCCCATGAGGACGAAGGCTCCAGCAATGATGATAAAGGTCTGGACAGTGTCAGTATACATCAGAGCAGCCAGTCCACCTGTAGAACAGTTGAACCTGATTTTCAACACATCTTAAACACTTCTAAAGACTGATCATGTGCAATCTGCTTGATAATACCTCGTCTAATGACTACAGTGACCAAACAGAGTGGACATAATAATTACAATAGCAATATATTCATTTTAATATCTACACTGTTAAAAATAACAGAGCCACATGAAATCACAAAGGGCTCTTTGGAGAAATGCCGTAGAAGAAGAATCATATTTTGATCCCTAAAGCAGTGTTTCTCAACCCAGGTGCTGGACGCACCCTGCCCTGCACATTTAGTCCTTTCCCTACTCCCAACACACCTGATTCAACTTATCAGCTCATCAACGAGCCCTTTCAGAGTTGCAGGGTGTGTGTTAAAGCAGGGAATCCACTGAAATGTGCAGGGCAGGGTGCCTCCAGGACCAGGGTTGAGAAACACTGCCCTAAAGAACCTTTTGATTTTTCAATGAATGACTCTTTAAAGAAGGATTTTTGTAAATGAAGGGTGAATGACCTTCAGGTTTAAAGAACTTCCACATTAGTTTCTATTCCAATCAAAGGACGTCCAAACCAAGAGCCATTTATTTGACCATTAGTTTTAGATGTAAAGCATCTTATGGATCTTGCTCATACTACATTCACTCTACTCATTCACTCACTCATTTACATCCTGCAGGCTAAAAATTCTCCACAAGGGGGCAACACAAGCAGTCTAATAGCTTTTGATGCTATCATTCAGCTGTAATTGGATGACTGAATAGCTGTCACATACTGCTAATACTCCTACCTGTACAGCTGCCTTTATAATTCTTGACCACTCCGTTCAGGTCTTTTTCATGTGGTGTTTCTCTTATTTTGTTAACACATAACGTGAATAATGTGAATGTCACCTGTGACAGTGTAGAGTGCAGTAATGGTGAGCAAAGCAATCACTGCAATGTAAATATTCCAGCCGAGTGCCTGCTGTATGAACACGGCTCCAGAGAACATATCGACCTACAGCAAAGGACAAAAAGAACACTTCCAGTGGAACCTTTTAGAACACTGGCAAAACATATCTAAAGACAACGATTACAGGAGTCTATTGAAGTTGGGCAGAAAACAGTAAGCAATGATTGGTTGTGATGTTTATATATTGGTTGTGACGTTTATATATTGGTTGTGATGATATGTGCCAGTGTTTTAGCTGAATCAGTTCGAAAGCCCAGTATTTACAGTTATCGTCCGCAACCTGCTTCTAACCAGCACTACCCAGCATAAACCAGCATGAATTCTATGCTCGTCTAAGCAAATTTCTCCAGCAGGGTAGTGTTCTGATCATTTTGTTAACGTTGAAATGAAATTTTAAATTGCTCACTTAAATAAAACAATTAAGGAAGAAGGTCACTCAAAGCAAAAGAATTTTAGCCTAAAGTCCAAATATGTTAAAAGAAGGAAATGTATTTTTAACTCTGACTCTGACTCCAATTCAGTCAGAATATTTACACACTTTTTGATTTTTGAAAGCATAATGAAAAAAAGAATATTCTTTTTGGCTGCCTAGGATATTGGCACAGTACTGGGTATAATGTAGCTTGTCTTGATCTGCATTTGCACTTACAGAAATCTTTGTGAAGATGTATAGGAAAAGTGAGATGACGGAGAGGTACAAACTGATTCTGGTCCCACCAAATCTCTTCTTCAGATACTGCGGCATAGTGATCACCTTTGAAAAGTGGAAGGTAGAAAATCCAGAACTATTCAGCTCATACACGCATATGTGGTCACTCAGTAAACTTCATCTGTGAAAAGCGAACTTACTCCAGCAGTTAAATAGACTGGTACAAAGAGCCATCCTAGCAGCAGCACAATGAATAAAGCCTGAAAGAGGAGAAAATGTTTAAAGTAGGGCTTATACGAACAACGCATCATATAGCAGTGGGAGAATATGATGGATGATATATTAACAGCATGGTAAAAAATTAAATGGATATAAGTGACTGCTACTATTTTAACCCACATTTATTATTTGCTAGATGATGCTGTGGTGAAAATAAGGGAACACATTCTTTACAGAGAACACACTTCAATATGACACTTTTCTGCTAAATGTATTACTCAATTTCCATTAATTAATTAATTAATTCATTCATTCATTCATTCATGCACTCATTTATTTATTTATTTATTTATTTACGTATTATAGTAACTAACTTTATCTAAAATTTAGAGTCCATTAGACTTCTAATATTAAGCTAACAGAACATTACCTTGTGTCTATTTGAAGAATTAAAAAACTTAAATACACGTTTTCACAGTGTATAATGGAAAAAAAATACAATATAATAAAATATATACAATGTGGGTCTGTGCACACGGACCAATGTGCCATATTTTTCCTCAATATGCTAAATGTATATAAGGACATATAAAACTCCAACTTACATTCCATTCAAAGCCTCCTACAGCTATTCCACTGGCAGCCCCTGTACCAGCGAGGCCGACGAAATGGCCACTGCCAATGTTGCTTGCAAACAGAGAAGCGCCTACCTGTTAGAATGGAGGAGAAATACTGAACAGTTCATTTGCTGTTTTTATGGCAGTGGTAAAGATGCTGTAGCAGCAGAATGACAAATGTTTAACATAACCGAAATCAGATGCAAGTGGGAGCATGTAGATCACCCTCCAACCAATATATCGACCCTGTTCAAAGAAAAATCTCCAAAATGGCAACTTTACAGGAGAGGGCAAAAACCTAATTTTATTTTAATATAAGTGAATGGAACCAGACTTTTTTCCAAGCGATATTGGGCCATTTCTGTTGGTCCATTCTTTATGAAATTTTCATTTTTGTTTTCAATGTAATTGACTAATTTAAAAAAAGCTGCTGTTTAAATGATGCTTATACATAAAAACTACAAAAATGGACATACATGTTTTTCTTTGGTCAGGGACAATATACAAAGTAAAATGAGGTGTGGTTTGGATTTATAGATGATCAGATATCAGAAACAAATTGTCTAGACTTACTGGCCACCACACCATAGTCCGTCCTGCTAGGAAGTAGCCACCTACTGTGCCACGATTAGTCCTAAACATAGACTGAAAAACAGGAAGAAAAAAGAAAACGTTCAGTTTCCTTGTATTACCCTTTCTGAATGCTGTACACATCAAACGTATTTTTCACCCTTTTGTTTATATATAACACAATGTAAAGCATGTTAAATGAAGGTACTGAAGAGTGATTCTACCACTGAGGTGACAAAGGGGCCTGAATGTTCATAGATAATTCCAGTGAAAGGCATAGTCTGTTATGCCAAACAGTATCAGTACAGTTGTAAGATCACTGACTGTGTCACCGCAGACAGAGTTACTCAAATTTAAGCGCTTTTTAAAATGCAGTCCACTCCCAGGTTAGTCTAAAAGTCACATGTATTATTTTAAAAAAGCACGGATGTGAATTTATCTGTTACTTTAATTCAGTTTTTTTAAATAAGCTAAATGTGCAGTGTTTAAGATTTAGAGGGATCTATTAGTATAAATGGAACATAATATACAAAACTAAGTTTTAAGTGCATAATCACTTGTAACTACAAATCATTGTGTTTTTGTTGGCTTAGAATGAGCCTTTCATATCTACATTGAAAGAGCAGGTCATCTTCCAATGGCAGTTGCCATGTGGAGCCACAATGTTGTAGCCCAGAATGGACAAACCATACACTGGCTGTGGCAAAATGACTTTCATGTTTTACGCTGAAGCAGCAGCTTGAATTTGGTTGTGCCATAGCACCAGCTGGAAGACACAGAAAGAAGAATAGTGCTTGTTGCAATGTCTTATAGTAGCACGTTTACTGGTAGCTGTGTGCACAAAACTCCAAGTAGGACAAGGCTGAAGTCAGCTTCTTACTCACCATATTTTCCTGTCTCTTCATATTTTCCCGCTCCAATTTGGCCAGCTTTTACATTCAGCTTCACGCCAAAAAAAAAAAACCCACATCCTTTGTGTGTCATGACCCAAATGCTAAAAAATGCTAATGATGAAAAGTTTGTAAGATTTTTATTAGTGATTTTAAATATGTTTATGTTTAATATATGTTTAATATGATATTCTGATGTTTAGTTTTAAGTGATCTGGTCTCTTCCCATTCAGAGAGTTAGGAGTCTGGTCTTACATGACTCTATATAACTGCCTGGCAGCTTTGAAATGATGGCAGTTCGGTAGGTATTATAATGACTCAGGTGCTGGAATGTAACTGCAGCATCATTTAAGGTGGAACCAGAAAATTCAAACAAGAAGCTGGTGAATGTCCTTACTGGAAAATGGTACCAGCATTAAAAGAACAATTAGGAGGTTTTAATAGCCTAAAACAGTGTATTGAGGGGAAGAAGCGAATATTAAGAATATTGAGTCTGAATCGAATTAACATGAGAAAAACAATAAAACATTTACTGAAACACAAAAAAACATTTATTGATTTACTAAACTGTACTGGTGATATGAGCATGCTAGGTAGGACCAATTGATGGGTAGAATATACTACTAGAACACTGAGTATTTTGTGTTGTAAGAAGTTTGAGAACCCACATTCTGACAAATCGATGATTAAACTTATTATTTAGCACAAACAACACGAAAAAGCAAAGGAGGGTAAATAATCACTGTCAATGCCGCAAAAACACAAAGAAGCAAAACGAATTTGGGCAACGCCAGAAAACCTGACTCCCACTGTAGTTTCTCAAGTGAGGAAGGTGTGGGTGCATATGGCAGTGGGAGTCATTAGGTTGCGATACGGAATCTCACCACTAAAGGTTTTATGAGTAACATTACTGACACAATCTTTTTGCAATACGCAAAGTCATCAGTATTTTATCCAAGCATGTCTGAAATGTAAAAAGAGTTCATTAACAGTCTTTCTCAGTCTTTCTTCCTTTGCGATCTGCATACGAAAAGTAATTCAAAAAGATTCTCCATGTATTTTAAAACGCATTATATATATTGAATGTGGGTATGACAATCATTTGAATGTATTATTATAATTTGTACGAGGCACCAAACTTGTTGATTCACATAGAAATAATAATGTACCATCTCTGGTCACTTCTGTGACATGCTGTTTTTCGTGCATGACTAAAATTTGACTAAAATAAAATAGATAATAAACAGATTTTTTGTTGGTTAATTTAGGAATCAAGCAAAGGACATTTTCATGGTTTATTCTAATCTGGAGCTCATTTTCATGGCTGCCATTCGCCACTGCAATGGTAGAATTAGCCTATAGCAAAAACCAGACGGACTAGAAAATAACGTTCACACACAGCTCCTGAATAGCACTTAACCACTAACCCAAATTCCCACGCCGATGACAATCACAAAGTAGCCGAGAATCACAGAGATGTCCGCTGGGTTGTTGATGGTCACTTTACTGTCAGTGAAGTTCATTTTGTCTGGTTTGAAGACAATCTTCTAAGCGGTCTTCTTCTTCAAGTGACAAATCCCAGTTCGGGTAACGCTGAGGTGCTTCAAGAAGGAAAAGATTTCTTCAAAACAGTCTGAGGGTACAATCCGAGACCTTTGTTCACCAGAAAAAAGCTGAAGAAGGTATTAGTGCAAACAATAATTAACATATTGCCACACTGTCAGGGATGGGCAACTGATGAAGCATTTAACTGTCATCATCAACAAACCTCCTATCTAAAGTACAACTTACTGTACTAATACGTAGTATGCTGAATCGAAGGCAGCCTGTTACACTACATGGCCAAGTTATGTGGACACCTCACCATGAGCTTATTGGGCATTTAATTCTAAAAACATAGGGCGTTATTATGGAGTTAGCCCTGCTTTTGCAGCCATAACAGCCTCTACTTTTCTGGAAAAGTTTTCCACCAGACTTTGGAGAGTGTCTGTGGGAATCTGTGCCCATTTACTCAAAAGTGCATTTGTATGTGATGTCAGTGCACTGATGTTGCATGAGAAGGCCTAAATCATAATCAATGTTCCACTTCGTAACAAAGGTGTTCGGAAGGCCCGGTGGTGGCGGGCTTTACACCGCTCCTCAGCCATGGAAACCCATTCCATGAAGCTCCCCATACAGTTCTTGTGCTAGACTGGAGCTTTGTAGAATTGGTGATTGGTGACCTGGAGGGTACACTCTGTGAGTTTGTGTGGTCTACCACTTCATTAATGAGCTGTTGTTGCTCCTAGACTCTACAATTCCACATTCATAACACACACGGTTGACCACGACTCATCTAGCAGGCAACTAACTTGGTAAAGGTAGCATCACATGACAACGTCACAATTAAACTTACTGAGCTTCTCAATACGACTTATTCCACTGGTGATTTTTGTCTATGGCGACTGAATGACTGTAGATTTTCCAGTAATCATGGTGGTTTGACTGGTTCTGAGATAATCTTTTAGAAGTAGCATTCTAGCATTCACTCTATCTAGTCATGGTCGACAGATGCCATTTAGATCAGGACAACGTTGGCTGCCCTTTAATGTAGCTAGATTAAAGCTTATGCCAAAGGAGTCCCTCTGAATACTCGTTCCACAAAGAGTCCCATGGGTAGATGCCATAACAGTTGTTATTTTTGTGAAGTATACGTCTTTAGCTAACCAATCTTTAGTTAACTAACCTTCTGTAGGACTGGCTTTATGGCATATCTGTTATAAGTTAACTAAAGACAGCCTTTCTAAGCTCCGGGTCTTACCCATTAATGGGCCTAAAAACATTACATATCTGTTTCCAAACTTTTTATAAGATCATCTTGAAGTCATGTGATCTCAAAAAGAAGTTGTTATAAAACGTTAATTTCATATCTTAGTTCAGCACAGTTATATAGGAACAACAGTAGGAAAGAACCAACAATAGCATGAACCGCCACGCAGGCCTTTCAGGGAAGGAAGAAAATGTGGTTAAAGAGGAATGATCAAGTTAGAAATGCATGAGTGAACTGGAGTGCTTCACCAGAACACTGAGGTCTAGTTAATGATCTCAGCCATTGGAGCAGTTTGACAAAAGCAAGAGGAGCTTATTCACAGCACAATTAACAGCGTGGTAGTTTTGTTGAAACCTTGTCTTCATTTTCTTCATATCGTCGCTGTCGGAACAAAGGAGACGGAAAAAACATTCTTAACTTATAAGAGTTAAAACAACAAAATTTCTTTCCAAGTAATTTTAGATCATTTTCTATCATGACATTTTAACACAAGGCAAAGGCTAACTGGACTTTTCAAAGCATGCAAACAAGGGAAAAAAAGGAATTATACTAGCAAACTATACCGACTGGATATCAAGCTCATTTGCTAAGGTGGAAATTCACAGTACTTTGTTACCAAATAATTATTTTGGAACGTTTGTAATCCAATGAAATTGGATTATTTTATTCATACAATTACAGTGTCAAGAGAAAAAACACATTTTTCAGTGCTTACTTTTTTTTTCCAAGACCAGTGTAGTGATGGTAGAAAGGGATGAGACGTGAGGGATCTTGAACGTTGTGAGTCATATGGAAGTCCTCTTTGAGGCAGAGGGTTTGAAACAGTATGAAGAGTATTTTCTCTGTTATCACATATCAGCTTATGCTATTCAGAATTGCTTGTGCTTCTGCTGCTTCTGCATTTAATCATACTGATGTCATCTGTCTTAAATGATTTATTACTTACTACTTTTACACGTGAATATGTTTAAATGTCAATGCTAAATGTCAATGCTTTTTAGCTTTCAGTTAACTATGTTTTTGGTTCTGTGTTTGAGTAAGGTTTTAACACATTACACACACTCAAGTACAGTTTCTCTGTACCTTTGCCACCTCTGCTCATTTGTCAAATTTAATGTCCTCTAAGAAGTTATTTTAATAATTTAATTTGCAGTACTTTGTCAAAGCTGCTAAAGCAAAATGCTTTGCTGATAAAAGTTCTTTTTAACACAATGAATGCAGTACTGCACACTGTTGTTACAAAGAATGTGGAGACTTTGAGTTTTTGACACTATAAGACAATATAAGTATTTTCCCCCTGGTCCTTAGCCCTTCTCACATACCTAACACTCTGCTTTCCTTAATCAGTTTAAGCCTGTGTCAGTGTCCTGTCTAACTAATCCAATCATGCATATGAGGCCTTCAAATTCCCCCCTGGATGTACTTACCACATCAGCTGGTCTTCGTATTTGATCCATAATAAAAAGCTATTTAATTAACAGTGTAGTTCTCTTCCTGTTTTAATCAATTTAAGGTATTTTGTTGTTAAAAGTCTTGGAGAAAGTTGTTATCTCAAATTTTCTTTCATTTTAATCATGTTTCAGAGCACATCGTAGTACTGAATCGGCCCTGCTCAAAATATCCTATGACTTCCTTTAAGCCGTTGATTTTGGAAGGTGTGCAGTTTTAATCTAATTACGCCTCAGCACAACTTTGGCTCTGCTGGTTACACCATTTTGTCAGCTTGCCTTTAGTGTGGTTTGCCACTTTACTTCAGAAAGCACATCTTTTTCTATCAAGAGGTGTCACTTTTCCTCCTTCTCAGTGCCTATTATGAGCGGGGTACCTCAGAGCTCTACCTTGGGCCCTATTTTCATCCTTACGTTTATCATTCATAAGTACAAAATCTCTTACCAGTGGTACTCAGGTGACACAAGAATATACCTCTCACTTAGCTGGGTGAAAATGGGTCACTCCACTATGCTGGAAGCTTTTCCAAATTAAACCAAGAAAAAAAATAAACAAAAAAGACACTAAATATATTTTTGTGTGCATGTTATTTTCCTTGTTGAATCGATTGTTCCGTTTTAAGCTGTTTTAAATCTCGTTTTGTATTTTATTACATTCATGCTTCATTTTATAATTTTAGCCTATTTCATTGGGTAAGACGTTGCTGACATGTGTCTTTCACATATAACGTATATATTACTTAAATACAACTTTAATTCACATAACTTGACAAAGTCCTAGCTTATATCAAGCCTGGTGCTGTGTCACTGGCCCCATCTTAATAGTATATCTCTCAGAACACAGAACACTGGATTATCATGGAATATTTTTCCACTCAGTATTTTTTTTATTGTGAACACTGAAGTGAAACACTACAGGTGGCAGAGTACCACTTTTTTCCCCCATACCGATACTGATTTGTAAGATTAGATTGAATTTAGTTCTTTGTCCTGATGAAAACTGATCAAGGATTTTCTGTTGATCCTGGCCTGATACTGTTACCCAATGGTACTGATATGCAATGTCAATATAACACTGTAACAGTATAGATTTTTACCACCAGTGCATGTGCAATACATAAAGAAAGGCACTAAATGAACATTCATGTGGTTGAATTTCTTAGTCAGAACTGGTCAGGACCAATACTGAGGAAGCTGCATCACCCCACCCACACTAAATAAGTTCAAAACTCTGAGCAAGAAATAGACTCATGAGGGAAGCCAAAGATAGGCCAAACTGAAAGAGCTACAGGGCTTGGTTACTGAAAGTGGAGTAAAAGTTTACTGACCCAATACGTCGAGCTGTACATGAAGTGGCCATTTGTTGACAAGTTTGGAGTTTGCCAGTTTAAGCAAGAGGATGACCCAGCTACCCAGATGTGGAAAATATTTTCTGGGCAGATGAGACCAGAATAAAGCATTCTGGCACAAAAAACAAAAAGTGCTCATGCATCAATAAATATTATCAATATCAATAAAGTAAGGTGGTGGGAGTATCATGCTGTGGTGATGTTCTTCTATCAGCATGGACACGGTCATCTTTTTAAAACTGAATGAACTACAGACATAACAAAAGCAAGCATATACTTCAAAAGAAAGTCTAAAAATTGTAAGCCTGAGGGAAAATAGGCTTAAACACGATTAACAAAATTAAAACCCTGCGGTCTGACACCTTTCGCAGTCAAGAAACATTAGGCTAACCTTAAAAGCCTGCTGCAAACATGCCAAGACCAATGAAGTTGGTATATACGTAACCAAATAGACTTCAGTGACACTGATGTGGTGCTGGTGTGAGTGGATCTGACACAGCAGTGCTGCTGCAGTTTTAAAGACCTCATTCTCACAGCTGGACTGAGAATCACCCACCTTTTAAAACTATCCAGCCAGCAGCTTCCTGTGGGCAGCGTCCTGTCCACCACTGATAAAGGACTAGAGGATGACCAACACAAACTCTGCAGCAGCAGATGAGCCATCATCTTGGACTTTACACCCAGAATGTGGACCAGCAAGGTAGGAGTGTCTAATAGAGTGGACAGTGAGGCGGACACAAGTGTTTAAAAATTCTGATCCACTCACACCAGCACAACAGTCACTAATACACCTCTACCACGACCGTGTGTCACTGTAGTACTGAGAATGATCCACCACCCACATAATACCTGCTCTATGGTGGTCCTGTGGGAGTCCTGACCATTGAAGAACAGGGTAAAAGGGGGATAAAGTATGCAGAGAAAAGATGGACTACAGTCTCTAATTGTAGAACTATAAAGTGCATCTATATGGTGAGTAGAGCTGATAAAATGGACAGTGAGTGTAGATACAAGGAGGTGTACCTAATAAAGCTAATAAAGTGGCCCGTCTTTGTATATGTATAATAAAATGCATAATAAAACTTATGCATAAGTGGGTGTGTATACTTTTGACAAGGCACTATATTTACAGAATTATGACATTTATGACATTTCTAAACAGGACATGACATATGAAGTCCGAGAAACACAATAAGAATGATGTTTGTAATAATTAATAATTAACAATGATAATTATATTTGTGTAACAAAAACAAAAAAAGCTGCATAGAAAAGAAAACTGGCTGTTTCTACCACAAGCTCCAGAAGTATTTGGGCAGCACTGCTTTTTTGGCTCCTACCTCTCATTTGGTTTTGAAATCAGAATCACTCAAATGAGCTGTTGGAACATTACAACAACAATAAACTTGCAGTCAAAACGATGATTTATTGTGATGCAAAGCAGCATATTATCATTTCAAACAGGCCATTTTATGACATCAGCGGTGCGTTTTTGACCCAATTTGTATTGGACAGACAGAGCAATTCATTTCAGGATGAAAATGGGTCATCCAAGAGTTCTCATTCTTTTTGCTCCTGAAAAATATGTACATTTGATGATATTACACACAAGAAGTTCAAAGTTAAAAATACAAAAGTCAGCCATTTGGTTCATACCTCCGATGGCATGATCTTTAACATGAGACAAAATAAACCTTGTTAGACACGATTTATGCAATTGACATAAATACATATTCAAGAGAGGTTTTATCAAACCACCCACTTCATGGTTTGATTCGATTCACAATGTTGGGTTCATGATTCGACCTTCCCATATTTTTAAACAAAATCTAGGAAGAAAAATGTATTTCTTGTTGTTGCACAACCTGCTAATGACACTGGAGCTGACCCTGAACATGCTGGTGTAGTTTAAGTATATTGCGACCTTTGGTGTTCAACAGTGCAGCTGCATCAAATGGCATAATTAACAGAATGCAGCAGACATCTTCACGATGTGCATGGTCTCATACAGTTGCAGAGGGTCATAGTGCTGGCATTAGTTGGGAAGGGTCTTGAATGGGGACGTAAAACTAATATTATTTATGGTTTTTGTAAATGTTTCTGGCTACTCTTACAAAACAGAAAATCCCTGGTGCTAATCCCGGTTCAAAATAAAAGACATTATGGCTCAAAAAACTGTAAACAAACCATATTTGACATTGCAATAAGGTTTACACATAAGCCTTTGAAGTACTAAGTCGCCTGTATGATAAACACATACTCGTCTCTTGTATTTGCAGATCGCAAAAGAATTTTTTTCTGATGTTGCAGATGATACATAACTGCTTCCATCCATATACATTTAACAATGAAGTGCTCTAAAGTGTCAACATTCAAATATTTTTAACAGAAATTATTAAAGCATTTGTAATTTGTTTTACTGAGTGGAGGTTGACTGTTTTATTACCTCAAGTTCTTTTTTTTTTGTTCGGCTTAAAGTGTTTCTTTATCAAAATCTTAAATATGAAGAAACACTAGTGACCTCAGTGGGACCTCCCTGTAAATTAAAGGTTAAAATTACAATACAAAATGATGATAATTAGTTAATTTAGATGCAGTTTTAGCAAAAATGAACAACAAGCAATTTCAATAAACTTCATAATGCAGTCACTCTCATTTTACAATAAGAGTGTGGGATTCAAACATTTAGACCTATTTTGCTTATTTACATACTAGAGTCATTCTGGTTGTTTTGTAGTCCACAAGTACATATATATTTTAAATAAGTCTCAATTTTTACTTTCAATCATATTTATGTATTTTACATTTTTAAATCAAGCCTATACATGAAAAGATGATAATATAAATAAAATACAAATAAATATAAAGGGAACAAAGTAGTATTCAAAGGGAATACCAATGTGGCATGTGGTACTGTTTGCCTGGAGGATTATGAAAAAAAAATAAATAATAACAAAAAAAAAAAAAAAAATTCAACATTACACCTCCTGTTTCCTACCTCCTAGACACTGTATACACCAAAACAACCAGAATCAACTACAAGATGCAAAAAGTCACTCTAAACAGGCTGAAATGTCAGATCCCAAATTTATTCACTAAATAAAAATCAGATGTCCTGATTTACCCTTCTGGTCCGCCTCTCTTTATCATCTGTCTTCCGGTTAAGTCTCTTATCCTTAGCCTGCTTCTCCAAAGCTGACCTAAGGCGAGCCAAGATATGTTTTTTGGGGAACTTTAAAGTGGTACACCCAAACTGGCTTACTCCCCCAGTTTCTCCAGGCAGTTTCTCGCGTCTCTGGACCCAACTGCGCCACCCAGGCTTCCAGCAGTACACACTGTCGTAAAACCTTGAGCCGTTCTCACCGCCCAGTACATATATCCGCCGTTTCCACCTCGCAACCCCTCCAGCAGCAATTCGTCGCGGCAAGCCCGGAAAGACAACAGGGCTGGGGGCACGGTCGCTACCGCCGCCACCTCCAGCTCTGTCCGTTGCAGCCAGGATCTCCCGTTCCGTCCCTGTTCCCCGTCCCTCTCGGAAAAAGAGCACCCGTCCTGTGGCATCAAGTGGTTCCAACTGTGTATAATTACCATCCAGAAATTTGGCAGCATCTCGCATGTAGCCACCCACAGCACAGACACCACCCCGCACCGCAACACCTCCGGCCAGGCAGGTGGCACCAGAGTCTAAGCTGACACGGCTCCAGGTCCTTGTGACCGTGTGATAGATTAACACGCCAGAGTGTACCACAGCCCTGTTCTGCTCCAGTGTGGTGCCTCCGAGCAAGTAGAGACGCCCTCGCAAAGCAGCACAAGCAAAGCAGCGCAGCGGCAATGGCAAACGGGGACCCGGAAGCCAAGTCAATTTGGAGAGGTCAAAAATTTCACACGTGTCAAGAAGTGCCGCTCTGTTGCACCCGCCCAAAGCATAAAGGGAATCTCCTGAGCCGAGCAGTCCGAACATAGCACGTGGCTGCACCATTGGAGGCCGCGAGATCCACTGATCAAGTACTACATCATACTCATGCACTGATGATGACACCTGACCAGTCCGCAGGATGCCGCCCGCCACAAACAGTCGGCCCCCTAAGGCTGTGCAGCCTGGGCATAGCAACGATCCCAGCGCTGATAGTTTCTCCCACTTTCCAGTGCGTGGGTCAAAGCAATCAACTGTGTAGTCACTCTCTCGCAAAGCCTCGTCCTCCCTAGGCTTGAGGTCCACACAAACTATCTTCTTTTCAAACATGCCCTCCCTGGGCCTCAGAGGGCCACCCATGCCCTCAGTGCTGGCCTTCGGCCCAAGTTCTTTGTTGAGTCGTCGGCTCTCTTCTGGAGCCAGCAGACCCGGGCGTAAATGCCGCAGTAGGGTGGGCATGTGAACATAGCGTTCAGTCGGCCGATGCTCTGCCCAGCGCCGGGCTGCATCATAAACCTCAGTCTCTGACTCTACGCCCAGCCGGTCTGACTCCAGCAGACTGCCCAAAGTGCCCGGGTCCAGTAGGAGGAAATCTCGTTGCCGGGCTACCCGAGGGAAATGCTGGGCCACCAACCTCAGAGAGGCCCTGAGCAGGAGCTGGTCATGATGTGAACGAGCCAGAGAATACATTCCCAAACAATTCTCCACAGATAAATGCTCAAAAAGGAACCTACAAAAACAGAAACACATCTTTCACATATTTGCACATTTCACAGTGTTCAGTTGAACCGTATTATAAAACAGGGATGCCCAACTCTGGTCCTGGAAATAAACAGTACTTCATTTAGTTCCAACCCTAATCCAACACACTTGATCCAGTTAAGCAAAGTGCCTGTACCAAATGGCACGCTAAGCCCTGATGTCCTCCCCCAAAGTGCTGACTTGGAGATGATGAGAACCTGCAAAGTTATATGACGAGAGTCCTCAAGGGCACCTGTGATTCATGTGACGTACAGAATATGCCTGTACCAAACCTGATGAAAGTGACTGCACTCATTTTTAAAATTAGGAACAGGAAGTGTTAAGTCTTCCTGTAGCACATTAGTGTAGTGAGGTTAACAATAACAGTTGATCAAAGAAGGGTGCAAGCTGTTCTCTGTCAGGTATATAGTTCACAAAATTATACTGATAAATACTGCAAGTGTATTACTTAATAGAATATTCTGTTGATCAAATCAAGCACTTGGTGATAAAGCACCGTAAAACCATATCTCTAATAATCCATCTCTGTTGGCTTTCAAATTCAGCAGTACTGGTTGAGCCTTGTTGAGTCATGTTGCAAACTTGTGGGTACAGGTCAGGTTCAGGCTTCAAATTCAGACCCGTACAGACCAATAACAGAAGGCACTTGTGAGCACCTCGATGAAACTAAAAATGAGAAATGGGACACGCACAGCTTTGCGTTACTCACTGGCATGTGCAATTGTGAACCACATGTGTGCCAACCTTGACAAGGCCAAGGAGCTTTAGAAGCTTTGGGAGCATCTGAATTTAATAGCCAGGTGGCAGAGACTTGGGCGGTCCTGCCTTGAAATCTACTACATGTATTACGCAATCATACATATGTATTACCTGGAGCAAAGATCTTGCAAGGGCATCACTTGAAGACGATTGGCTGCCACAAACAAGTCTTCTGCTGTGTCGAGACTGAGACCTGCTTCCCCTGTATAGATGAAATGGATAACTGTCTCCATAACTGAAGGTGTCACTTCCTCCAGTCTGATCTCTGTGAGCCGAGACTCCACGAGAGGGCTGGTAAACATGGCACGGAAATATGGGCTGACAGCGGCCAAGAGGACTCTGCAAAGTACAAAGCAATAACAGTGTGGGCTACAAAAAGCAGATCAATGTGACAACATTTCTTTACAAGAAAGAAAGTGGACGAGCACGAATACTGAGACTATTACAGGAATCTAGAACGCACCTGTGGCACATGAACCTCTTTCCTTCCACTAAAAGAGTGACATCACACAACTGTTGAGCATCAAGTAGTTGCTTTAACCCTGAGTGAGAGATAAACGAGAGAGACAAGAGAGGAAGTAAGAGGGATAAAAATATACAGTATATAAATGGTTTTATTAAATCAGGCCATTTTATTTCTGTTAATTATTTGTGACAGGCTTTTACATAATCGTCTAATCACAGTCGTCTTAGATGGCCGCAGTTCTTAAAGCTGACTGTAGACCTGGTTAATACAGTCATTGAAAAATAACATAGGACTCAAACACAGATTTTAGCTTCTAGCCTGGTGCTCTAGCATGCGTAGTATAGCGTTGTGGGCAGCATATGTAGTTTTTGTTTCTTAACTGCATAGCTAATTGGAATGTTTATAGCATGTATGCTTGCAGGCTTTCTAGGTTGTATTTTTGCAAGAACCTTGTAATATGACACATATCATGATACATCGGTTACCATATACTGAGATATTGTAAGCTAGGTTTTACAATTGAAGTTTAGGAAAACTGTCATGGTATAAAATACACAATATATATGCATAGGTTTGCTAATGCTAACATTAGCAGGGTGGCCTTACGCTACTTGTTTTACAGTGAACTGGAAGAGCCTAATGGCTGACTGCTATCTAGTGGTTGGGGGGTTAATCACAACACAAAAAGAATCACTGTTTGCTGCCAATCTTTGCATGTAAACAAGAAATCAAAAATCAAAACACAGTATCACAAAACTCAAATGTGTCAATAAAATGCGGCCATTTCTACTTTTATATTCTGTGATTATTTTTGTGGAAAATAATCCGTTTTATGATCATGACAGCGCTAATGACAGTGTGGGTCTGCGCCAAACCCATGCTACATGCTAAATGAAACTAACTAAAAGCACATTTTTCACTGCATCCCCAATGGAGTTTATTAGCCAAGACATATTTGATGCTGGAAGTTCTGCATAGCGCTATGAGGTCAGTACAGCCAACGAGTTATGAATGCTTCTACCCAGAAAACTGCTGGTCTAAATCATCTTCCTTAAACTGGGTAGAGTTATTAAGTAAGATTTTACCCAAACAGATTTTTCTTTCTGCAAAGCCTATAAAGACAAAGAAGCCTTATAATATACATAGAAACACATGGTGAAAGGAAAACAACATAGCTCAGGGAGAAATTGCTTCAAGTTTGAAGAAAGCCAACAGAGGCAATCCTACAATATCGACAGTAGAGGTGTGTCTCACCGTGAGTGATGTATTCTCCCAGTGGTGTTGTACTATCATCTGGAAAATCCTCTTCCTCCGAGTCGCTGTCAGAGAGGGGCTCCCCGCCGCCGCTGTCTGCGTCGTGCCATGGCTGCGGTCTCCAAGTGACCGTTCCTCCTTTTACTGAATTCATCTACGAGACAGTTAATGTACAAGCCTGTATTTTAACAGGTCACTTTAAAGACGTTTACAACTCCAGACTCCCACATCTGTGTTTCATACAAATCGCCTACAACATTTAGAACACTCATAATTTGACTGTAAGCAATCACATGGAATGGAATTATTGAAGACGATGTTAAACTTAATGCTCTGCTGTGAAGCATAAATTAGTCGTATGGTATCGTTTTCCACAGGCTTGCAGGACCACCAGCTAGGGTGGGCCATATGATATTTTATTATTGATATATTATGTGACAATTTCCCCACTGTGGGATTAATAAAGGACTATCTTATCTTAATATCGTTTTCTGAGAATATTGTGGATGCTTTTAGTTCTAACTGCATGCTTCATAATTGGGGCTGTTTGATGTTATGATACACTGGGGAAAAATGCAGTTGTAGGTTATTATTATTATTAATATAGCATTTTCTCATGTTGCTCTACATGTTCTAAACCAAATATTGTGATGCATTTTGTGTACTGCAAAAATGCCTTGAACTATTATGGAGACATATTATAGCTTGCCATCTTGCCCATCCTTACCACCAGCAATTGCACAGGAGGTTCTTCTAAATGTGTGTGTGTGTGTGTTAAAATGACAACAAGTGGTCCTTTAAAAGGTTCTGTCCTAACAGGGATGGTTGTATATAGAACAGTGACAACACAAAGAACCACATGAATGCATAAAAGGCTCTTGACTATGATGGAAAACATGGTGTATATGTATTTTAACAGAATATTTAATAAATGGTTCTGTGTGGTGCCTAAAAGGGTTCTGCTACTGTTACAATCCATAGAATATTTGGGTACTCTCTAGAACCCCTTGTGCTAAGAGCTTAGGGAGACCATAAAGCTGCTGTGTAAGGAGGCCTCCTTTGTTGGGGAAACACCAGCCTTTGCACATGAATATATCAAATCAAGGGTGCCAAAAAAAGAGCTATTCGGAGCGATGCCACAGAAGCGCCTTCCTGGACTATTACCGTTACGGGTGAATGTGTGTGTGTGGTCCTTAGAGATGACCCCCGGACAGCCTGCTTCAGCTGCTGGAGCGGTCAGTCAGCGAGGTTAAGTTAAGCGGCAACAAAGGGTCACAGGTTCGTGCCGCAATGACATGAGGCCGTTTCCACACGCCTCGGGCTGCTCCTGGATTCTTAGACCGAGGATCGGCCAGCTCATCATTAAATACTCAGAAAGCGTCCAGAGCGCCGGTCAAGGCTCCAAAACAAGCTCCCCATCTCTCCCAGCAACTGCACGGACTCTGCCTCTCCGCAAGGACCCCCAGACTCACTCCGCTGGAACCACGGCACCACGTCAGGCGGACTCGGACCCAGCTTTATCGTCGGCCCGTGGCTGGCAGCTTAATTTCCTCGGCTGGAAGCTGAAGCTTCGGGTTTTTCTGGGGCTCCATGCCGGAACAACAGTCGGCACGCTTCCTTTTCCCCGACGCACCGGATATGACGTGGTATACAGGGGCGTCCGAAAACTCGTCGTTCACATTCGTGCTCAAACAAATTTGTTTTGTTTTTGCTCCGCCTGAAATGTGACGAACGATATGCTCGAATTTTCTAATTTACGGATGAGGACTGCGAACCGCTCCGCTGACTGATTCGGGAAATGGCCACGCTTTTGTTTTGAACGTGTTGTACACCAGCGGGCTTGGACACAAATTAAAACGAACATTTAACCTTAAATGTTAACAGCTTTACTGCTTATACTTTATTTGCGTTTTTACTACATGCCTCAGCCAATTAATGCCGCTTTGCTCGCAATCTTGTTGTTATGAACCGATTCAATTTAATTCATTTGAATCGAGTTTTCTTTTGATCACGCCGCAGTATTTTACAATTTAAATACATAAAATAAATAAATCACCACACGTAAATAACGTATTTGAATGCGGTTATATGAATCAAACATTTTTTGTGATATATGCAATGTGTACATTAGTGTATCAGGCTAAGGCTATATAACAGGATTTAACTACAAGAATTATTAAATATTAACAGTAACCTAATTTCAGTTAAAGAGGTCACCACAGACATGGCTTCTGCTTTCTGTAATGCGGAGAGGATAATAAAGTTGACTTGCAGCAATGAAACGTAACAATTCTAAAGAATCGATTCGCAAAACTGAACCAAACTACCCGTCCTACTCCTTTCCGTCCCCAATGGGGTTGCCGTAGTTGCGTTGCGAATCACAACGAACATGGCGTCCTCCATGAGAGCCATTCGAAGGTTTTCCTCGCTTTCTCTTCTGGCTTCAGCGGCGAGGAATCGTGTCAGGGACGGACAGAAAACGCTATGGCGGCCGTGCTCGTCCGGCAGCGTACGGAGCAGCCTGTGGGAGCATGTACGGGAGGGCTATAGCGACAAACCTGAACTGGATATGAGGCCGGTGTGTGAGGAGACGGAGCGGGTGATCACTGACCTGCAGAACAGGAGAGGAGATCTAGGCACGGCTGATGTGCAGACTATCGTAAGGAGTAGCTTGATCTGTCACGGACTAGCATTTAAACAGGGATCATCTTTATGTTCTCAGGGTCTGTATTTGCTCAGTGAAATGTCAAAGAAACAGACCAATGTTCCCCTGTGTAATGTTCATCAAGGCAACTCTGTTCCCGGGGCCGTACGTTTCACCCCTACTGGAAAAAGTACCATTAGAGACCACTACGGTTCTTGTAGGACACATTTAGATCTTATTCGGAAACCATTAAATGCACACAGAATCCCCCCACCCCCATTATTCTCCTGCCTACAGGATCTAACTGTTTTTTTAATCTCCTCAAATAGATTTTAAATGCACCGAGACTTTTATTTTAGAAAATTAACTAAGAAACATATTACAGACAACTGAGAGAGAACAACTGACCAAAATGATATAAAGCAATTTATTTGAATTTGTTAACACAAAACTACTAAACAAAAAACACCAAAATAATTTACAGCAGAAAACAAAAGAAATCTAAATGAATAAGTTGGAAATTGTAGTGGAAAACAAGCAAAAAAAAAAAAGGGACTCTAATACTGCCTAGCCACCACAGTGGGCCGCCCGGAAAACTGCCATCAGCGAGCCAACAGTCGCCCGCTGTGCTCTTGCTATCAGGGCTGGTAAACCATTAGCATAAATCATTAGGATTATCTACAGTAAATCTATCAGGACATCAGAAGAAATCAACAGAAACTTTAAATGGTTTCTGTGATGTTTTATATCAAGCAGCGAGCTCTGTGATGCATCAGTCGAGTTTCCTCGACAAGGTTTGGTTTGAAAAATAAAGCAAATGTCCGAAAAGACTCCAAGTAAATAAGATGCCCAGATGTCCATTTAAAACATTTATAAATCCTTTGGAAGTGTATGTATGATACTCTCAAAATGGTGTGTGGCTCCATGAGGTTGTTCTAGGTAAGGACTAGCGTATTTCTATTAAGTAATCCCTGCCTTGTTGTCCCTTGACCTTTAGTGACCTTAAACATGACCTTCACTCTTTGGTATTTTGTCATGCATTAAATTTGATGTATCAGATCATGTAAACAGCTGAGGGAATGAATGACCCTGGCAACATAAATATGATGGGTGGTTGGAACATCTCGGTTTTGCTGTTCTCTGCTCAGGTGTCAGTTTGGAAGCAGCTGCTGAAGATCCGGAAGGAGATAGAGGAGTTGGAGGAAAAGAAGAATGTGGTCAGTGCCACTGTTCGAGCTCTTGTGGTCAGTATCAGTATAGATTCAGTTTTGTTAACGTGCTGAAACGCTCTGTTATTTTTGTAGACTGACGGGTAAAGATATCCTAGTGAGTTAACTTGTTTGTACTAAGCAGCTGTATTTACATTGTTACATGTACTTAAGTGACTTCTTATGTCTTTGTGCTTTAGAGTGGTTTTAGTGTGGAATACCTTTACTTTCATTCAAGCATTTCTGTGAGGAAAGGAATCTACTTTTGTCTCCATGACATTTGATCACTTACGGATATGATAATGTGTTATTGTTAGCCTGATAAATTGCATCACCACATGCTTTTCTGAGCATATTGTGGATATTAATACCTGAAGGCTGAATAACATGTTTCAATATAAAAAGGGAGTGTATATGCCTGTTTAAATTAATTTAGTGCAGCGTTAAATAGAATAGCTAAATAGATCATTTTACTCAGATTTTGGTAGCATTTTTATGGTGCAGTTCTATAGGCCACTGAAGTCATGAGAAAGGGGAATGCTCTTTCCTTACTGACCAAATAACAGGCCTGGACTTCATTTCCCTAGAAAATAAATCCCAATCCCAATTGCATATTCTTCCCAAACTGTTTAGCCGTACCAGTGTGGTAGCGTTTTCCTATTTACATAATAAGGGCAAATAAAAAGAAGTAGGGAAAAAAGGAAACACGTTTCACTTTTACATAATGTAGGTCACAATGCAGTAATCTGTTCTTCATTTTATGCTCACTGAAACACCAGAGATATTTCTCTTCTGTTCATAGTTCACTTTGACCAGCTGTACAAGCTGACATGCGTTCAGGCTAATTCAGTGCAGACAAAGAATATCCTAATTATTCTTTAAATGCTGGTAAGATTTTCCAGGCCTCTTGTTTGAATTTTCCCATTCCACCATAAATGGTGCTGTGTGTGAGGAGTTTGCTCTGTTTCTGCTGGACGAGTTCGTAACATTAACTTTTTGCTGTTTCACAAAACCACTTGATCTTTATTGTTTTGTCCCTTTTGCTAATGTTGTGATAGCTAATCACAACTACTGCACCATTTAAGGTGGAATGAGAACCTAGCTATAAGTAACTGATTTTGATTTAGGCCATCAAAATATCCTTTCTATAAGGGGTTTACGTACACACCTACATGTACATATTTGCAGTGGCAGGGCAATTCGATAGGTAGCACACCTCGTCACAGCAGTGTCATACCCCGCCTTACTTTCATGTAGTTTAGTGACGTCAAATTGATGTGCAGTAGCAAGAGCTTACATGTAGCAACATTAGTATTATGACTCTCCTAGCAATCTCATTTTTCAGAGGACCCAGTGATATACTGGCGAAGAAGGCACACAGAACACAATATATGCAGTTCTGAACATTTTTATGTACCACAGGGCCCAACAGAGGCAATTAAAAAAAACAACCACGTTAATTCTCGCCATAGAGAAATCACACTCAGACCTGGAGTTCTAAATATGGGCATAACATGGACAACAAAATGATCCACCACTCGACTTCAGTGGTCTATAGAGCTGAAGAGTTACATCCCAGCTGCCAGATAGATCATGACATTATACACATACAATCCGAACCCACCTCTGATGCTACTACACTCCAGTGCTCGGACTTTTCAGAACCCAAATAGTGTATAATCTTCTGTGATACCTTGATCACCAGTTTCTTTTCCCCCTGGTAGGTTACATTTTTGCTCTTTCTAAGCTCCTAGCATAACGTACAAGGTATTCTGGGTCTCCGTAATGGCTTAGTTCAGGTTTTGGAGCTTCTAATGAAATCCAGGTCAGAATGGAAATGTGATTTCCATCTATTTCTTTCTTACAGGAGCAGCATGACAAAAAAGTTCTGGCTGAGGTGAGTTTAGTTTTACTGTCACGTAATAACGAATTATGAATGTTTTTGGTACGTAAAACCACACAGACATCGTAAGTGGCCCTCAGGGGACATTATAAAGTACAAGAAAACTGTAGGATATGGGAGCTGTTGAACAACAGAGCAAGAATGACCCAGGGCAGGTTCATGCACATTCTATGAGACAGCAGTTTTTTGTTTTTTTACGTAATAGTTTGAAAATGTGTCCGACGTGTTGGTGATACTCTTCCAGCTGGTGGAGTACAGGACTGCAAGAGAAGAGGGCCGTACGATCAGGGCCAGGCTCAGTGAGCTGTACCCACAGCAGAGTGATTTGGAGCAACAGTACTATTGCCGTGCCCTGAGGCTTCCCAACAAGACTCATCCAGATGTGGTAGGAAAGGACTTCATCTAGTTTCTCAGCTTTTACCTTCTACATTTACTTTATAGAGGGTAAATGCTGCTGTCAGTCGCTCAAGCTAGCATGAAGCAAAACTAAAGCAAGCATGAAGTATGATTTGTACTTGGTTTTTGGTTGATGCTGTGTGAAAGGAACATATATGACAATGACATTGTTATTATCTTTTTCCCCTGTCAGCCTGTCGGAGATGAGAGCAAGGCGAGGGTGGTTGAAATGGTTGGACAGAAAGCAGGTATGGTGACTGAAGCAGACCTGTAGCTCAACACCTGATTTCACCATAAGTCACACAATAGTACTTCAGCAGATACATGATAGCACTTTGAAGTGCGCTTGTCCAAATTACACTTTAGATTGAATGTTATATTGTTATATTCCATTTGGAGGAATTGTCTATTATGAAATGGAGAAAACTGTAAAAATAGAAACTGTCCTGCTTGTTATGGCCTAAGGGGATAATTGTTGGGACTTTCTGTATTTCTTAGTATATGTCTCTCTGTTATTGGTGTATATACTTTGCCAGTGGTATACATCTGTCAAGGTCTACATTCTCTGTCATTGTTTCTAAAACAGAGTTTGATTTCAAACCCCGAGGCCACTTAGAAATTGGGGAGAAACTAGACATCATAAGACAAAGGTAAGGTGCATNCATGTGTCAGGTCATAGATCGTACTATCTAAGGGGAGCAGGAGCCAGACTTCAAACTGCCTTACAAAACTTTGCTCTGGATCTCCTTCACAAAAAGGTCTGTGATGGTGGCAAGTATGTTTTTAATTTAATTATGTGTTCATACAGTTTTTAAATAAGCAACTTTCTGTTTACTTACTGCAGAATACTTTTACACATTTTACATTATTATTGCCAATAATAAAATCCCCATTTAATAAAATCTCCCATTTAAGCCCCAATCAGTGGTCACTGCAGGCCAACATCCTAACAACATCCTCACCATTAAAACACCTTTTGGCAAACTCAGCTAATCCTGCTGTGGCTGTGAATGCTTGTGTTGAATAAAATGAGAAATGGTGTTTCTGTAACTTGCAGGGTTTTATCCCCATGGTCGTTCCAGACATGCTGAAAGGAGTTGTGTTTGTAAGTAACTTTTATACAGTGCCTTTCAAAGAACTTGGCAATGAAATTTGAGCAAAAACAAATTAGTTTTTAAATATGCAGGAATATAAAAGAGAACATATTCTAACCCCATGTGTTTGTCTGTTTATGCAGGAGGGCTGTGGGATGCAGCCTCATGCACATCGCTCGCAGGTGTACTCCCTGGACCCGACCCGTTTCCCTGACCTTAATCTGGCTGGCACAGGGGAAGTTGGAATAGCAGGTGAGAGAGCTGCAGAACATCTACAGACGCTGCCCGGATAATGATTCAGCCATATGGCGTAGCCGAAAAAGATCATTCATTTTAAACAGACTGTTTGATCAGATAGGGCCTGATGTACAAACTCGGTTCCAAAAAAACTAGGGACAGTAGATACAAATGCCGTTAAAACAGAAAGCAGTTAAATGTATTATATTTAAAGCAGGAATAAGAAGAGATTTTTTTTACCATACCAAATTTATTGATAGTATTCAGTTTTATACAAGGTTTCTCAGTGTACATTTAAAAGGAATTTGGATATTTCGGCATAGTTCTGATGTTTCTGATCTAACTATCAAGTTCTAGATATTTCTAATGTAACTCAAGACATTGGAAGGAGTGCGACCTTGTTCCTGTTGTTGTGTTCTGTATAAAAAGGGAAAAAAAACAGGAATACGTAATTTATATATTTTTAATTTTAAAACAATTATGTGTACTTTTTATTGTTCATTGTACTGCAAAATGAGTCTGACAATAAAACACAGACAGAAAAATGAGTCAATGTTTTAAAATACATTTTAAAAATAAAAAAGGCAAAATGTGCTCAGATGTGGCAGCAATGTGTGGTCTAGAATTACCTGAATATTTTGCTGAAACATAATAAGGACATTAACACTTATAAACAATGAAAAGTAATTGATGTTTTTCCTGATATCACATCTAAGGTTATTTTATGGATCATGCTGTAAATCTAAAGGATGTGCCTGTCAGGTAAGAAAACGTTCTCGATGTCCAGATTATTTTTTTCTGCACTTTACATTTTACATTCCACACTTTACTTGTGTAAAACGTATATGGGTGCTTGTCAGTGGCTTTGTTTAAGACGGTTTTCCGATTTTTCTGTGTTCAACTTTTAAGGACAGTTTGTAGTAGCACATGTTACAGAGCAGAAACAGACACTGGCCGAGAGACTTGGGGACTCTACAGGGTTCATCACTTTAACAAGGTAATCAAAAGTCACAGGGTTACTGACCAAATCTGGGACCTGTAATCGGGTCATTGCAAGTTTAATCATAGTGACGCCATGGCGATCCATATCAGGGAATCCAGGAGAGCATCCGCTCACTCTCTCTGGGAGGGGAGGACAGTCCTCCGTCTCCCCTCATCACACAGTGCAGTGTTAGACTGCACAGCCATTTGTCTCCTCTTGGTATGTTAAACTGTCCAATGATGTGGTAGTGCCAGTAAGTGACTTCACATGACTCTGCAGAAACACATGCTAACCTTACCCTTCCAGTGTTGGTAGGTAGTAATTATCGACCTGGGGGAGGCTGGGAAAATATCAGGATTGTCCATTGTAGTTGATTTAATGGTGATTTGACTTTTAATGGCGATGTTGCCTTTACTGTGTTACTGCATGTTAAGCTAGAATAAGATGTGTCTTTTAGGTCACGAGCCCTTCCTGATTGTCTCTGTATACTTCATGACTTTCTTCTACCGTTTGCATGTTTAGATTTAAATAAAAAGGAAACTTGTTCGTTGGTTCATTTCCATTCTTTGTGCAGGTGGAAATGTTTGGTGTGACAGCAGATGAGACGGGTGACGAGAGTTCTCAGCTGTTGGATGAGTTTGTATCATTGCAGAAGGAGATTTTCTCCTCCCTCAAGCTCCATTACAGGTCTGTAAAATACGCATATAAAATATCTCAGTATCACTTTGAGATTTGTTGCCATTAGTTGGCTGATAAGTACTTAAAATGTAGGAACAGGCAATTTGCCAGGTCAGTTGGATAGTAGAATTAGCTAATCATGTGGCCTGTTGTGTGCTGTCCTCGTTGTTGGGTTCAGCTGTTGTGCTCATGTGTGAAGAGCCATGCGTGATGTGTCTTCACTTGAACTTCATGGTGGGCGGCAGAATCATGCGTTATAAGTCTATAGATCGTTGACTGCATTAATGAGTGAGTCATACTGCTGGGTTCCACATACATCAGTTTGACATACATCTGGGGTTTGTTTTGTTTTGTTTTTTTGTTTTTACTTTTTCCTGTTCTTTTGTTGAAACTGAAGATGCAGTTTTAATGGTGCCTTTTGTAATGTGAATGAGGACCTTTAAAATGTGTTATTGGGCTATTCTAACCTCATCTTTGAAACACACAATATAAGGCTCTGAAAACTGTAACTTACTTATATATATATATATATATATATATATATATATATATATATATATATATATATATATATTTGGCGCATCATCTAAAGACGGAGATTTTAACAGTGTTGGAATTTTGAGTTTATAGATTTATAAATTTTACCCAGGTATTGTATATGACAAATAGACATGAAAACTCTTGAGCTGTGAATAAGGTTGTACTGATAATAGGATCCATCCGTGCTGTTCCTAGTAGAAAATCTGAGGAATTTTAACTTGAAATTCTGGTGCACTTGGTAACTGAAACTCAGGAGTGATTACTGTAGAGTTATTTAATTGATTGAGTTCAACAACTATCCACCTTATGGCGGTTCTGACTAAATATTGGACTGTTTTCTTTAAATTTCTTGTTTAGCGAAGGTCACAAGCTCAGTGTGTATAAAATTTGGTAAACGTCTTCATTTAAGACCGCACATGTGTAATAAATCAAGTCCATTTAAAAACTTTGTCTATCATTTAGTGTTATTCTGGCTCCATAATGGCATGTTATGCCCGGACCTGCTTAAACTTGTGATGTCATTTGATGGACGCTTAGCTCTCATGACAGTTAACACAGTTCACAACATGTTACAACATGTTATGCATTTACAGTTTCAGGTGCAAGAGAAAAGAAAGCTGATTGTCGTGATTTCTGACAATGATAAATTACACGGTAACATTTTCTCGGCCACCGTTTGAAAGCAATTGGAAGAAAGAATTTTAAATAAGTGACCGTTAACCCAAGATTATCTTAGGTCTCTGTAATTAGTTTACTCATAAACAGTGGATTAGTCTTGTTATTTTATTACTTCCTTTTTAGGGTTTTGGACATGCCCACAGAAGAGCTTGGACCACCAGCCTTCAGGAAGTATGATATTGAAGCTTGGATGCCAGGCCGTGGCAGCTTTGGAGAGGTCAGCACTGTGGTTAAATTATTTAACTACATGAAGTCAATGAATTACTAAATTATCTGAGGCTTTCCAGAAATAGTACTACTTTTAACAGTCATGCATTGCAGCTGGATTAATGAGTGCTACTTTTGGTTCAACACTTGAATATTTGTCACTTCTTTTGTATTAGAATTGGACTAAACTCAAATATAAACTCCTCAAAATGTTATCTCTGCAGCACATTGGTAGCCTGGAGCAGGACAATGTAGTTGAGTAGGTAGTAAAAATAAGGTTACATAGAAAACACTCACATTTTTGTCTAAAATTATTCTGTAGTATATAAGGAATATTTAAGGAATATTTATTCTGGAATCAGGTGTAGCAGTACGCTAAGAGATGTTTGGTTGTATCCTGTTTTTTTCACTTAGGCTGTTTTACAGTACTTGTCTTCCTTCATAGTATATTCAAAATGTGCTTTCTCAACTCTACATTAGATCTCCAGTGCATCAAACTGTACTGACTATCAGAGCCGGCGACTTAATATCTTCTACGAGAGAGATGATGGCACTCTTAAGTATGCTCACACGGTGAGTCAATTGTACTATCTGTCTGAGTTTGCACATTTCAAAAATGTTTACAAATCACCAGCACTATCTGCATCATCAGAGATGTACATGAAAAACTGGCCCACACTTTGCATCAGTGTGTCTTTAGAAGAAATGTTCACTGTCACAGACTAGCCTTCCACTAATAATCAACAGTACGTCTGTCTAATTCCAGGTCAATGCTACAGCATGTGCTGTTCCACGCACCATCATTGCAATTTTGGAGACTCATCAAACAAAGGTGGGATTTTTATTTATTATACACTCATTATTAAAACTAAAATTCATATATAGTTTTGGGTACACTTCATTACGTACACCTCCTCCTGTGGGGGTCCTGGCCATTAAGGAACAGGGTGAAAGGGGTTAACAAAGTATGCAGTGAATCAGATGGACAATAGTCTGTAACTGTAGAACTAGAAGTGCACCTATATGGTAACCCCAGGTCATCAATTCTGCATTAATCAACATGTCAGTAATAACGAAGATGCGCCTGATGATGTTTACTTATGTTCACTGTGGCTCAAATCAAGTCGATATGCACTGGCCTTCTCAAGTGTAGGAGACTGTGAATTACAGACGTTGTGTGGTATAATGAAATGATCAGATCTCCTGAAGATCGCAACAACGATACCATCTGATTGGTAATAGGGACAAGGGGGCACCATATATATGATGCAAATAAGTCCATTTTATTTATTATCCAAAACAGCCAATGAACCTGCATGTGTCTTGTGAGTTATTTTATGCCATGTTGTTCATATTAAAATACTGATTTTTTAAAAAAAAAACAAAAAGCCTTGTAGAGCTGTGTATGTACCTTTNACCTGCATGTGTCTTGTGAGTTATTTTATGCCATGTTGTTCATATTAAAATACTGATTTTTCTTTGGGTAGTATTTTGCCCTATAAAGCCTTGTATAGCCGTGTATGTACCTTTGTGTTTAGTACCTGTGTTTTAGCTAATCTGCTTAAAAGTTGAACAAAGTTAACCTTTCAGTGTCCTTGTATCTGCTGGTCCAGTGACTGTAACTTGGTGAAGCTTCCTAGGAAAAGTAAATTCTTTAAGATCTGTGCTTTCTTTCAGGAAGGAACAGTACGGGTTCCGGATGTCTTGCAACCCTACCTTGGGTTGGAAGTGATTGAAAAGCCCAAATACACTCCCCTGAAATACATTGGACCAAATCAGCCCAACCGTCAGCCTCGTTCCCACCAGCGTTAACATCAGCAAAGTCTGCTCATGGTAGCTGGAGGCTCAGCACTGACTTTTCTAAAAATGAGTACAAGGCATTAGTGTATGCCCTGTATGTTGTCCATCTTCAGCTCATTGTTGTTATGGAAACTTCAAATTCAGAGCTGAAGCTGAATAAAGAATAACCTATAAGGCTATTTCACATATGAGATGAGACTGCAGTTTTGATCTTGTGATGAAAACTTTGAGTGTTATTAGTTCAATGTACAAATGGGTTTATTCATATTAGGAGGTGTAAATTTCCTATTGCCTGATCCAAAAACCTTAAAGATCACCTTTTGTTATAAAAAGGGTGCCGAACTCTAAATTCTGTATATTTATTTTTTTCTAAAAATATGTTAGTATTGCACTTATGCATTAAAACCTGCAAAAAGAGCTTGTGTTGTATCATTATTATACAAATATGATTACACTGAGCAGGTGTGGATAAACTGCAGTCATGAAGAGACGAATGTGTTCAGATACTGTACACAACATAAATGAGGACATCCCTCTGAACATACAGATACATAATTTATCACCGTTACAATTCATGGAAGGATGACTATTATATTTTATTAAACATATAAATTAAGTTTATATCTTTAAAATAAAAAGACTTACAAAAATTAGTTAAATTCAGTTAAAATTTGGTTCAATTAAACAAATAAGTAATATACTAGTATTTAGTATGTCCTTCATTATTTTACTTCAACTCCTCCTGGCATATAGTGTATAAACTCGCCACGTATAGTCACATTTCACCACGTTCTTACACAATAATGCAGCAGTGTCTTTGGAAGAATGTTTGGAGTCATTGTCATGTTGAAAAAGTGCTTGTAGACCCAGAGAGTAGGATCTTTTAAGATGTGCAGTACATCTGAGAATCTATGATGCTATTTATGAAGTGGCATAGCACTCATACATCGCCTTAGAAGAACTTTAATACCACCATATTTCACCGTGGGGACAAAACAGGAGTACCATACTCCTCTGTCTTGGAATACTGTCAGATCCAAAAAGACTGACTTTGGTTCTCATCAGAATGGATTCCCTGAGGTCTTGACCTTTATCAGCATGAGCCTTGGCAAAAACTAAACAGGCTTTCTTGTGTACTGGCTTTAGCTTCCTGTGTGGACATTAAACTATGCATTCCACTTTCACCATCTTACTGTGTGCAATTAAAGTCACAAATTAATTGACACGCCTGATTTCCTATTTGTTTATACCCTCTAGAATTAATACTTGGTTTAATGCTTAAGTTTAATACTTAGCAAAGTTGCTTCTACAGCCACCCACATTTGCATAGCTCTTTGCAATTCTTGCACACCTGGATTTAGAGATTTTGCAGAACTCTTCTACCTGGGAGAGGTTAGTTGTTATTTCCCCCTGTGGTTTAGAAACCTTCAAATCATTGCATAGATTTTTAACTGGATGTAAGCCAGGCC
The DNA here is from genome assembly GCA_034552555.1 of Semaprochilodus insignis. Lineage (NCBI taxonomy): Eukaryota > Metazoa > Chordata > Actinopteri > Characiformes > Prochilodontidae > Semaprochilodus > Semaprochilodus insignis. The sequence continues at coordinate 7,684,128 of CM067488.1, forward strand.
TAATACCTGGCCGGTAGTTCTCAATCCCAGTCCAGGTGAACCTTTGATCTGCACGTTTTTGTGTTTTTCCTACTCTACAGGCCGACAAGTGATTTTAGATCTGGATGCATCAAAGAAGTAGTTCAATTATAGGAAAAGGTCACATTACAAGTTGAATTAAAGCATATTTTACTGAACTAAAGGTTGCAGTGAGTCTGTGTGCTGGATTTCAGTAAACAAGTGATGTAGTGATTTAATAATGGTCACAGTAACAATTCTTTAAGGAATAGGTCTTTAAATGTAAACGATTTCAACTGTTGTTACTTGAGTCTCAGTGCTCCAAGTGATTTTATATCTGTAGGCCAATTGACTGAGCCACTTATTTGTAAAGCCCCAGTGAACACAGAGTAAAATGTTTAAAATGTTTTATAATTAAGCGTTAAACTACACAGTGAAATACAGTGAAATCTTTTGCTTATGATGGGTTAGCTCTGGGTTTCTTAAACTCTGAACCTGTTTGTGTGGGTGGGGCAAGAGATGTCAGCTTTCTGAGTTAAAAGCACATTTTTAGTAAAGGCTTAATAAGGCATAGAACAGTTCAATCAAGTTACATGGTTAATAATATCTTCAATAATATTTTTAAAACTAAAATGTCTTGGTCGTTCGTGACCAGCTCATCCCTCAGACCATTACATGCATGATTGGAGTGTAAAAAAAATGGTTTAAAATGTGTTATTGTTGGTATTTGATTTCTACATATGTGTATTTCAGTAGGTTTCAGGTCTTTATAGGCGTGTAAATAGATGTTTTACATTTTACATTTACACAAATAGCACCAGCACTTTAGTCTCTAGGGCGTCTGCTGCCACAGTTCTGTTTATTTAGATCTAATGTCCTTGGGCAAATGGAAACCCTCCTAGAATAAAACAACATAGGCCAGCCTGTCTCGTCACCAGCAAAACCAGCATATGTTGTGTTGTGGATGCTGGTATGCATGCTGGCCTGTGCAGTTTTTTCCGGCATTGTTTCAGATTTTCTGGATTTGCTTCTTGCAGCCTTCACAAGCACTAGTCAACATACTGACTGACTGAAAGTGAAGGTTTTTATTAGTTTCATAGAAAATGTAGATAATGGGCGTGTCTGTAAGGTCCAGTGCAGACAGCCACACCCCCCACGCTGGTGAAATGGTGCAAAGGAGTTGTAGAAATAAATTATTTGGATGATTTGTTTTACAGCGTGCATAGCTAGAGGGCTGTTAAAATACTTGTAAGTGGATTCATACAAGTATATATGTGTTATAAAAGTGTATTTATTTCTTCGTAACAGTTCACAAATTAAGTCATCAAAAATTCCTGTCCTTATGTACCACAGCAAGTGCAATGTAGCCCAAAGCACTAAAGGGATTAAAACAGTTTTTATACTTCTCTCTTAATAAATTCAGACATAAATGAGTTCATGGATATACTGTATTACAACATGCAGTATCCCCAGTTTAACAATACAAAATAACACAAAAACAATTTTATACAAATGTCTACCAAAACACACGTTCACTCTTACAAACTGCCAATATTCAATGTCTTTATTTTCCATAATGTCTATATACAGATTCCACTAAAACCACATCATTTCACTGGAAATTGTCAAGAAATGCCATGTTGTCAAAGGTACTGAGCTCCATTACAGAATCCCTTGTTGCTGAGTCTTTCCAGCAATCTTCTTGGAACACTCCAGAAGAGCATTGTGGATGTCTTTAGCACAGGAAATCTGAGACTTTATCATACTGAGATACTGAGAGTAAGACAAAGATTCTGTTTGCACTGTGTCTGGCTTTGTAGCTGTAGGCACCAAGTTTGGAGAGTGTTTGGCACTGTCAATGCTCTGGGAGAGGCATTCATGGGCAAGCCGCTAAAGGAGACAAAAAAACAGTTAGCAAAAATAAATAAAACACATTAACTAGATCAGAGGTGCCTCCTCAAGTCCTGAGGGGACAATGTTCAGCACAGTTTGGTGACTACATTGGCCTTCCTGGTCTTCAGGACCTAAATATACAAGTCATTTACTAATTTACTTGGCTCTAGTGAAGTCAGTCAATCTGAAATCAAAACTGACCAAAACTTCCACCTTGTTAGTTTGTGTCCCTGGTCATAATAAACACAAGTCATCATAGTATTTCATTTAATAGACTCATTTCTTGTCTTCCCATAATTTTTGATTATCCTCTAAAATGTTTAACCATAAAGGATTTTGTGTTAAATGAATCAGAATGCTAAACTCCGCAGTGCTGCGGGCCTGCAGACTCATTAGTAGGATACTGAGTGACTGCGAGACTGCAGATTACAGTAGAAGACTAATTGAACTAACAATAATATAGTTTACTATAAGTACCTGAATACGCTTATACAAGATACAATAATGAATGTGAAGTGCTTACCAAACAGAGCTCGAGCTGATCACAGAGGGCGTAGAACTCTTCTAAACTTTTGTCAAATCGCTGAACTGTGCCATCGTTACTCTTTCTGGAGAAGACGAAGACAGACAACAAAGACAAGAGTGCATGGTCATATCTCACATTAGAGGTGCCCAATGCTCCATAGCTGGTTTGTCACAATTCTTAGCTGTTTTAAGTCCTTCCCATCTTTATAAATGTGCATTCCAATACAATTTGGGGTGTATATGAAACAACAACTGACATGTGTTTGGATGAGGGGGTTTAAGAAAAATGAGATATATATATATATATATATATATATATATATATATATATATATAT